>JAXQQM020072048.1:0-89020 GCA_034641835.2 Pinus albicaulis | reverse complement strand
ACTATATGGTGATCAACACTAGAAATAGGGGAGGCTTTCATCCCATGTGAGAGGATGCTTTGAGTTGTACATGTGTATAATTTGCACGATCATCGTATTGACAACCTCTGTTTGGCCATCAGTTTGGCGGTGTAAAGTCGTGGACTTAGTGAGCTTGGTATCTAGCATCGACCAGAGACTTGACCAAAATTTAATTTGGAACATGCTATCCCGATTTGAGATAGTGGATTGTGGGATCCCAAAGTGCAACCACGGTTGTTCAAAGAAGATTTTAGTAGTGGCTTCTACTATGATACTCTCCTTGGAGGCCATCGGAATGGCCATCTTAGAGAATCTGTCAACGACTATGAAAACACAATCATTTCCATGCTTAGTAGAAGGAAGGCCCAACATGTAATTCATGGAGATGGATTCCCAAGTTTAGCTAGGAGTAGGTAGAGAAGTATATAAGCCTTGCTTCTTGATGTTTGGTTTGGAAATGGAATAGGAAGTGCATGATCTGATGTGCTTACCAACATCTTGTCGAAGGTTGGGCCAATAAAAATACTTCTCCAGTACTACCATTTTTTTCGCTACCCCGAAATTTCTAGCGACCCAGCTGTAGTGCACTTCCCAAATCATCTTCACATGCTCTCTTGAAGGAACATGTAAGTGTACCAGGAGCCATAAAAATGCATCCCGGAGGTGATAATTTGGAACTTTATTTCCTTCCAAGAGCGTCTGATGTGTGTTACTAAACTATGGATCACTCTTAGAAAGAGTAGGCCACCCCAAATTATCGCGCCTTCAAGAGTCGAGCATTGTGGTCAACTCCTTGTCCAACGGTTGACTGAGGCAGTCCGCAACATTTTTGGTGCTACCCTTATTGTAACTAATGTTCAGATCTAACTTTTGCAGGTATGTGGACCACTTATAATGGTGATCTTTCTGCAACTTCCCTCGTGTCTATATGAATTGAAGGGGTCGGTGGTCTGTGTGGATGATCGTTTCCTTCCCCGTAACGTAATGCTTCCATTTTCAGCAGGCCTTCACAATGGAATACATCTCTTTTTCATAGGTGGGATACTTTTATATTGTGCCTGAAAGTGTCTCACTGTGGTATGCCACTGGATTCCCTTGCTGAGTAAGAACTGCACCAATAGCATAGTCAGAGTAATCTGTATCAATATCAAATGGTTGTTGTAAGTATTGTAATGTGAGCACTGATACAGAGCAGATTCGATGCTTCAACTATTTTAATGCCTTCTATTTGGATTCAGACCAAAATAATTTTTCTTTTGCCCCTCCCTTGGTGACTTGACTCAAATGCCAAGTGATATGAGAGAAACCCAACATGAACCTATGGTAGAAGTTGGCAAGACCCAGAAAGTTGCGAAGCTCCGTTAGAGAGGTTGAGGCTGACCAATCCTAAATTATATGTATCTTAGTTGGGTCCACATTCACACCCCTCTCATCAATGATGTACCCAAGATATTGAACCTGAGTCATGACAAAAGTATATTTCTCCAAATTGTCACACAACTTGTGTTGTCGCAGTGTTTGGAGGACTTGTCGAATGTGGTGGAGGTGATCTTCCCAGCTCTGGCTAAAGATTAGGATGTCGTCAAAATACACCACCATGAATGATTTGGTGAAGGATCGTAATATGTTGTCCATCAGTCTCATGAAGGTTGTGGGGTAATTCGTCAACCAAAAAGGCATGACCAACCATTCGAAAAGCCCCTCCTTGGATTTGAAGGAAGTCTTCCACAAATTGGAGGGTTCAATTGGTACATGGTGATAACCAGACTTCAAGTCAATATTGCTGAAATATTTTTCCCCCTTGATTTGTTCCAACAGGTCATTAATCCGCGGAATTGGATTCCTATTCCATACAATGATCTTGTTCATTTCTCGATAGTCAATACAAAGTCTCCAAATCTCATCCTTTTTCTGTACCAACACGATTGGGATCCCATAGGGTGACGAGCTTGGCCTAATGTGCCCTTTCTACAATAGCTCCTGAATATGCCTCTTGATTTCATTGTTCTCCAAAATAGAACATCGATCGATTGGTCCATTGGGTAGAGGCACTCCCGGGGTCATATCGATGGAGTGCTTGACTTGACAGTGTAGAGGTACCCTTGTGGGAGAGGTTAATATGTACCTTTACTCCTCCATGACCTTGCCCATCTATTGCTGTCATGCGGAGGATCCCTGTTTAGAGGTCATGGCACAATATTCTTATGGCCCTGAGGGAAAATCATAAGGAAAACAAATTTCCTAGTTTGTGAGATGATCTTACTGCATTTTTTCGTAGTGATTAGAGAGATGGCGGTAAGTGGTGCTACCTCTGGTATCATGTACAACTTATTGCCCAAAGTAATAATAATAGTGCGAGCCCTAGATTCATACACAACATGTCACTTTTAAAAGTATGGTTGGCCTAATAATACATTACAAACTTCGAGAAGAGAAACATCACACAATACCTCATATGTGAAGGGATTGATGTTGTAGGGGAGGTGGCACTCCTAGCTGAAGTAGAGATCTCGTCCTTGGTGAAGCCACTCGATGGTGTACCACTACGAGTCTGTTGCGATCGGTAGGCCCAATCGCTTCACAACCTTTGCAAAATGAGGCTATTTTAGCTCTCTTTATCGACAATGAACTATAGCGGAAAACCCTCCACCCACATATGTGAGTGGAAGAGGCGCTCCCTCTCCTATGGATCTTCAGGCTCATCCTTCTGGATCTTGGTGGTGCAAATGGTGGCACTAGGCTCCGCATCAATAATCTTATTCCCTTTTTCATTCCCCTTATCGGGTTCTAACTCAGAGTCGTAGCATGCATCTGATTTAGAAGCCTTCAACTTTCCCACTAGTGACTCCTTAGCTCGACACTCACTTGTGTTGTGAGTGGAGCTCTTATGGAATTCACACCACTTTCCCATTTCCTTCTTTGTCTTCGTGGTGTTTTTCTTTGCTTGTGGCTTCGATGGGTTGTCCTGGATCACCCTTCCTTGGCTTTGTCCTTTTTTCTGTGGTTTGGGGGGTGCCTTTACCTTGGTTTGGATTCACATATCCAAAGTCTCACTTCTTCTGTTTAAACTTTTGCTCGATCTTGACCGTATATCATTACGTGGCACTAAGCAAGGAGATTTATCAAGAACTCCATTTCGTCCTAGATCTACTTATTTAAGAAGCCGTGATACTTGAGTACGAAATTCCTCTCAGAATCCTAGATGCTCAGCTTCATGTAAAGGGAGTGAAAACCATTTGTGAACTCTGGCACATCTTGGTCCCTTCTCTGCCGGAGTGTAGTCCACTTTATGTATTTATCTTCGTAGCTACCGATAGGGTAATACCATTCCTTGATGGCATCTCGGAAAGAATTCTAAGTGAGTGAGGCTGAAAAAAATGAGGTTTCCTCGTTGTCCTTTTGATGATATAGGTTTCCCACTAGTCCTTGACATGGGGAGCAGATTTCAAGAGTGTAAAAGTAATCTTTTCCTAGTTGGAAAAGTCATGCACTGAAAAATATCCTTCCAACAGATTTAACCATTTATCTACGACATCCACATCTATCTCGCTTTAAAATATGGGAATTTCAAATTTAACTTGTACCTTGAAAGGAGCGGTGCCTCCAGAGTGGTTTTCAAATGAAGATGTGTCGCTTGTGGGTAGTCATCGAAGGATCTAGGAAAATTTATCCCTCATCGCGTTCCTCTATTTCTCAAGGGCATCCTCAAGCAATATTTTGAAACGATCTCTTGCTCCCTCATATTTCTTTTCTTCCGCCATCGGAGGCCATCAGGGTTTGTGAGGTTGATCTTGCAAAGGTTCAACCAGTTCGAGCCCTAACTCCTTCTACCCTAACCTCGTTGGGGACATGCAAGGACAAACCGATAAGAGCAAACAAATTTGATACCATTGATCCAGACTTATGCAAGAATGCAATAGAATACAAATATAAATAGAAATACAAAAGCACAATAGAAATAAAACTTCATTTCATTAATATCAAAGAACTGAAATTTACTTACAAACAGAATGGAAATAAACTAGTTTGGGTGATGGTAGCTTATCTCTAAGACGAGATGTGGCAGCTACATGCCTCTGAACTATGTTACAATGAGGCTCAAGGGAATTTTTATTATTTAACAACAAGATAAAACCTTAAACAACCAAAACCTTATCCCCAGGAGATGGAACACCAAGAGTTTGTGGGCCCCGTTGGGGTTAGATGGGTAGCGAACTTCTCGGGCTCGTAACTTGGTAATACTATCTCTGTTTGGCGTGTACGATACCTTTTCATAAATTTCTCTATGAGTAATACAAGAATTTCCACAGGCCCCTACCTTTGACCTTGGGCTTACTCTGGACCACAAAAAAACTTCGTTTAGGGGGTCAAAACTGCTCTGAAAGTTCATGACCCAAAAAAAATGCCAGAAATAGTAAATGTTGCTATAAACAAGGAAAATGATGAAACCGAATGGGGGTATAGGGGGAATAGGTGGGTGGCCACCAATATCCACCTGGATCAAACACATTGTTTGCTTCTTGAATGTTTATTTCTACAATTATTCTAGATTCCATTTCACAATTTACTTTAAACAAAATGTGATTTCCTTCTTGCAAGAGTAATCTAATATTTTCCCTTTCCTGAAAAATAGAATAGATTTCCTTTAATGTAATTTAATTTCTAGCGAGATATATTAGATTTTCTTAGGTGTCAATATGCTTTAATTTTTTTCAAATAGAATAGATTTCCTTTCCTTTCCAGAAAAAGTAGAATAGGTTTGATTATTGTTATTAGCAACTTCCCTAGATATTTTCTCATTTGAAATTGTTTCATTTCCTTCTTTGACTTGCATTAAAGGGATTCCAACTAGGAAGAGGTAGGTGTTTGTTGCACATATAGTGTCAGATCATCTTAAGTTTGTACGAACCCAATATTGATAATTTAAGTTGGTAGGCTTAGGAGTTGCAACATTCTTGTTGCAATAGTGGGGCTCATTAATATTCTCAACATATCTATTGACATATTTTACTCCATTATCTATACGAAGCTTCTTGATATTTTTCCCTGCTTGGATTTTTAAAATTTTCTTGAAATATTTAAGGTGTTCAAAGGCTTCATATTTAAACTTCATAAATACACCCATCTATACCTTGATCAATCATCAAAAAATATGAGTACATATCTTACTCTACTCATGAATGGATGAGCGAAAGGACCTATTGAAATCATTGTGCGCCACTGCTTTAGGAGTGAATATGTTGTTGTTTAGAAATATAGATTAGTTATATGCTTCTACATAGGCTATGTGTTAATCATGCAGAACTTTTTCAAGGCCTATATAGGTCCTTGCTTAATTTATTAAGTGACTTTAACGATTCTTTCCTAATTATATGTTTTTTTTTGTCATCTAGATCACAAGGGGATTTGAACTAGTGACCTCTTCGCAAGGAGTGCCTTAACAATAAACCCATTCACCATCAATTCAAAGCCATGTGGGATTTCCTAAGTCTAACTTAGGAAAATCACATTTAGTAATTAAGTAATTGGCTATTGGGTTAAGGTTATCTAAATAAAAGTGAATTATTGACTCTAGTCAATTAGATCTAATATCTACCATTGATATTAGGTGAGGTTAAGATTTAATCCTAGTCATCCATCAATTTGGATATTAGGGTTAGAGATCTACATCAATGATAAATTATAAAAGAAATCCTAAGCAGAGGAGGAAGACACATTGAATCATTTAGAGAGTGATTTTCTAAAGTGAAGAGTGAGATACTCAGGGATAAGGAGAAGGAAAACTTGCAGCAGAAAATTCCAGAGAGAGAAAATTTGTGGAGGTCGAGATCTATATTTGATGCTTATGCATGGGGTTATCCGAGTTACAATCTATCTAAGGAATACTAGAATAAAGATCATTTTCCATATTCTAGAATTATTATTTTTAAGTTTTTTTAATGTCTCAAAGGTTTAATTTGAGATATAGAATTATTGGTTGATAGATTTGTGGAGAGATTATTGAGATATCATAGGACTTGATTGAATAGATAATTTTATCATAAGTTAAAGAGTATTAAAATACCCTATGATCAAACTGCAAAACTAAACAATACTTCTACCCAGAGATCACAAGATGAAGAAAAAATAGAAAATGCACTTCATTACTTGAGAAAATGAGCTATACATGAACCTAATTTATAGGAACAATATAGGCTTCTTGCGATAGCTAGAAGATAAGACTGGTGACTTAATAGATAAGGATAAGACTTACAATGCAACAGATAACATAGTTATGTAAGCTTACAAGTTTCAATATTTATTGGAACTCTAACACCTCCCCATAAGTGAAACGTAGGGATGAAAATAAAGGAAAAATAACACAAATAATGGGTCTCGAAAACTAGGCCTTTTAAGGTACCCATGTACAAAATTTAATAAGAGAAAACGAAAGAAATAAAATGAAGAGATGAAGGAAGGAGGACTCAAGATGACCCCCCAAGAAAAAATTTCTTTACTCCAAGCATATGTCGTAACTGAAGAAACCTTGGTGATGCCAAGGACTTTGTAAAATATCTATAAAATATAAAATAAGGACTTGTTAGAGTGGCCTTCCATGGTCACCACACAAGTTCCAGCTCTATCCACACATTTTTTCTCATTTATGGGATGCTTCTTGACACACGCATATTCAATCCACCACCCACAACTTGCACCATGCACTACTATCCATAGCCTCCACACAACACTCCACACCAGCCTTCACACAATTATCCTCCATGCAGTTCTTCACATGAATCCTCCACATTGTTGGTCTTCTCATGCTATTATTCCATGATGCAACGATCCCACATAGAAACAAATATTCTTAGGTTGGTACATGCTTTAAGCTGCTCCATGCCATTTTTTCACACAACAACACATGTGTATTCAATGTCTAGAAATAAACAACACAGTTCCACACTTCGCTCACCCATCACTAATTGTATTTTACTTATTTTTAATGAAAAAATGTTTTTATTTTAGAATTGAGAATGAGAGATTATTAGTGGAGAGTATAATTTAGAATTAGTAGATATCGATTTTCTATGTGAGATAAATTTAAAAGAGATTATATTATCTCTTCTCGGCACAAGGAGTTTTGTAAGAGGGTTTAAAGAGATTTGTAAAATAAATGGGTTGTACTTGCACGTTTGTGGCATTCTTTTTGTACTCAAAGTTAATAAAAACTATTTTTTTGGGTGGTGATTGAGTTACAAATTTTGGGACAAATGTTCTCATTCCAAGTTGAAGTGGGACAACATGTGTATTCACCCTTATTTGGCCTTGGTTTCTTGTTCATTTTTTTTCAAAATTGTGACAAGCAATATAGTGCTTCCAAAACTCACAAGTATTATTTATTTTTCCTAGAAAAAATATAATGCAACCAATTTTTAACATCAATGATCTATGAGAATTCGTAATTGATGATTATGATATGCCTTTTGATGATCAATACAAAGCACTTGCTACTGGTGGAAACAAAAATTAAGGGAAGTTATAAATAAATACAATGAAACACTTTCGTTAATTGGAAGCGAAGTTGATGAATTAGCCTTGGATTAAATTAAAAAACACTTATGAAGGAATAACAATCAATAAAATACAAAAATCAAGGGTAAATTTGAAACTGCTAAAATGTAGAGTAATGAATCATTTAATGGTTATATTACAAAAATTTAGGATATTGTTAACCAAATGAGGACATTGGGTGAAGAAGTTCAAGAAAGAAGGATGATTATGAATATCTTAAGAAGTCTAGTAGAAAAATTTAAAATGGTTTCCACTAGTACCATGGTTTCTAAGGATCTCAAGGTAATGAGGATTGATGAAGTAAGTGGATATTTATTAGTTATTGAAGAGAGTTATTCAAATGAGCACATTGAAAATGCATTCTCCACAAAATATAGAGGACGAGGAAGAAGTAGAGAATAATTTAATAATCAAGGTTTTTTTAATTATTACAAAAATCATAAGAATACGAAGGAAAGTGCATTCATTTGAAGAGGCAGAGGTAGAAGCCCAAGTTAGTTCAAATGAAGAAATAGAGAAGGATATAGAGGAAAAGGAAGAGGAAGAGATGGATATCAAGAAATATTAAGGAACACAATATTATTATTATCACAAATTTGGTCATCTTTAAAAGTATTGTTATGCAGTATTTCATGATAATGAATGTAAAGGTGCCAATCCATTTTTTGAAGAAACCCAAAATGATAAGTTATTCATATTAAGTTTGATGTCACATAAAGAAGAAAATAAAGCATGGTATATTAATTTAGGATGTTGAACTCATATGACATCTTAAGAGGAATTGTTTACTAGAATAAATGATACTTATTCTAGTAAATTTTCATTTGGTGATGATAGTGTATTATAAATGAAAGGGAAAGGTACAATTTTAGTTCCAAAATTACCTAGAAATAATTTTTTTATTGATGACACATTGTTAACACTAGTATTGAGGAAGAACCTAGTTTCTGTAGGACATATGATGGAGCAAAATTATAATTTAGTATTTGATAATAAAGAGTGTTTAACAATGGATACATTGAATAAAAATGTAGTTGTAGCGAAGGAAAATTTTAGGGTCTGATATTTGCAGGTGGGTTAATTTTCCATGCTTAAAAAAAAAAGATTCGCCAATATCCATTTTTTCTAAAAAATTATTTGCCCAAATTTTATAGTATAAAATTATTTTACATTACAAATTGCCAACAATTTATAGAAATTATATAAAATCAATATAAATTTGAATATGTTTCTAAGAATATCTCCAAACATTTTACAATTTGCATATTAGGGACTAGTAAGATTCACTAAGGTTTCTAAATTTTAACATACATTTCCATTCTTAAAATTTTCCCTGTTGTAGCGAGAGGACACATGACTGAAGACATAATTTTCAATCTCTCTAGTGATTCAAGTGAGTCACATAGGCCCAAGGGTTAGCTCAATTGGTCAAGTCCTCATAAATCAAGCGCCTTTCTATTGAGTGGTCATGGGTTCAAATCTCCTCGCACTCTCAAAGTTAGGCTCTATGGTTGAGCCAAAAGGAAGTGATCCATTCGATGGATCTTCCTAGTACAAATATTCCATGGATGTAGTAGTCCTTATCTCCAAATTCCATTAACCACATTAAAAAAATAAAAATAAAAAGAAAAAATCACATCGTTTGAATGTTTACAGAAGAAGTGAATAGTATGTTTTTGCATTTCAGATTGGGACACTTCAATTTTAAGAGTTTGATTTTGTTAAGTAAGAATAACATGGTGAATGTTTTTTCCTTATATCAAATTGGATGATGAAATATGTGAAGGTTTCATATTTTGGAAGCAACACAAGAACATTTTCTCAAACAAAATATGGAACACTAAATATCATCTAGCATTGATACATTCATATTTGTGCAGTCTGATGGACATAATGTCTTTTGGAAAGGCATGTTATTTTATTGCTTTCATCAATAATTATTCTAAAAAAAATTGAGTGTATTTTTTATAAGAAAAATATGGGGTATTTTCTTATTTCCATGAGTTCAAGGAAATGTTAGAAAAACATAGTGGTTTGAAAATTGTTACCCTTAAAATAGATAATGGGGTAGAATACAAATTAAATGAATTTATAAATTAGTGTAGGAGGAATGGAATAAAGTGAGAGTTTACCAATTTATATTGTCCTAAAAAAAATGGAGTTGTTGAAAGAAGAAAAAAACCATAGTTAAAATGGATCTAAGCATATTAAAAACTAAGTCGCTTGGAAATGAATTTTGGGCTAAAGGAGTGCACACAAAATTTTATAATCTCAACATGTGTCCTAAGAGAGAAGTATTGAATTTAACTCTAGAAGAAGCTTGGTCGAAATATAAACTAATTGTTGCACATATGATAGTTTTTTTTTGCATAGCATATACCCATAGGTGTAAGGAAAACAAGAGAAAATTGGATGATAAAAGTGTGAATTGTATCTTTATTGGGTACAATACTGAAAGAAAAAGTTATAGGTTTTTTTATCCTCAAACAAACAAATCATAATGAGCCGAGATGTTGTATTTGATGAGCAAGAACTTTATTAGCCTTAATATGTACATATATAATCAAGTAAGAAATGAGATATAAATTGGTAATGGATCTAGTGTTAAGGGAAATCATGATAAGAAGAAGCCTAAATGGCTAACTAGAGGTCATTTTGAAAGTGATATGTTGGACAAAATATTTCAAAAATGAATTATTAGATAACAAAGTTCCATTATAAATTTTTCACTTATGGATAGAATAATGAAGATGGATGATCTAGATAATTATGTTGGAGCATCAAATAAGAAAGAATGGAATGAAGCCATGGAAGCAAAGTTCAATTCTTTGGTGAAGAATGGTACTTGGGACTTGGTCAAATTTCCCAAAGGAAAGGATGCAATTGGTGCTAAATGGGTTTATAAAACTAAGTATAAACTAGATGGTTCAATTTATAAACATAAATATTGTTTAGTTTCCAAAGATTGCCCAAAATCAAAGGATTGAATACATAGAAACATTTTCTCTAGTAGCCAAGATGGATACAATTAGAATGGTTTTTACATTGGTTGCACAATATAAGTGGATAATTTGTTAGATTGATGTTAAACCAACATTATTGAATGGTTATGTAGATGAAGAAACCTATGTAGGGAAACCTAAATTTTTTTAGATTTCGAGAAAGGAAGATCATGTTTACAGGTTAAAAAAAGCTGTGTATGGTCTTGAGCAATCATTGATGGAATGTTATTCAAGAATTGACAAGTATTTATAGGTTCGTGGTTTATTCAATAGTTCATTTGAACCTAATATTTCTCTACTTCAAATAGGATAAGGAATTCTTATTGTTTCACTTTATGTTGATGATCTAATCTACATAGAGAACAAGTTTGAATTGTTTTAAAGGTTTATGTCACATACGAATGATGAATTTGAAAAGGTAGATATTGGTGAATTGCATTATTTCTTGGGTATTGAAGTATGGAATAAAGAAGATGTTATTTTTATGTCACAAGCCAAGTATACTTGGGATATTTTAAAGAAGCTCAACATGTTCAGTTGCAAGCCAGTGGAAACTACTTTGGAATTTGGGTTGAAGTTATATATAAATGATGACTCCAATCTAGTTGATGTTTATTTATATCATCAATTGGTTGGAATTATGATTTATCTTACTACAATTAAATCAAATATATTTTTTGCAATCAATCATATTTATGTCAAAACCCAAGGAATTGCATTGGAAGGAAGTTAAGTGGATTTTGAGATATTTGTTGGTACAATTGGCTATGGCCTAGTATACAAATATGTAGAGGATTTCGGGCTGATTGGTTATACATATTCAAATTGGGCAAGTTGCATGGATGACAAGAAATCAACTTTACCATATTCATTCAACATTGGTTCAATATTAGTTTCTTGGAGGATTAATAAGCAACCTACAATTTATCTCTATAGTTGAAGCATAACATAAAGAAACGTCGATAGAAACTATTGAAGAATTGTGCTTAAGATGAATTCTGGAAGATATACATGAGAAAAAAGAAAAACCCACTTATTTGATTTGTGACAATTAAAGTGTTATTAAAAGGATCAAGAATTCATTGTTTCACAAGAAGACCAAACAAATCGATATCCAATATCAATTTTTTCGAGACATGGTTCAACAAGGTGTGATTGAGATCATGTATTGCAGAAAAAAAAATATCAGGTTACAAATATCTTCACCAAAGCACTATCAAAGGAAAATTTCTACAAATTCATAAATGACCTTAAAATTTCTCCAAATTGTCACTATGGTGGAAAATGTTAGAATAATTATCATTTTTAATCCTCTAGAATTATTATTGTTAAGTTTTTGTTATGCCTCGAAGGTTTAATTTAATATAGAGAATTATTAGCTAGGATATTTGTGGATAGATTGTAGAGAAACTACTTAGAGATTGTAGGACATGATTGAATCAAGCATTTTCTCATAGGCATGTCTAAATATTGGTCTTCCTAATGAAATCTTTAAGCTTGTCTTATAATTGCAAAATTTGTGTGTTGCTTCATATTTTGTTGGTGTAATAGTTATTCAATGATGACGGGTTCATTCAGTGTGTGGGTTGTACAAGGCTAGGAGAGGAAGCTAAATTACAGATTGGGGAACATGAATTTTCGAAGGGTTGTTTTTTCTAGACAAACAAGCTTTTCTATGGGGCCAATATTTCTAGGCTATGTTTACTATATAAATTCTATAATTATCTATGGGTCATTTTCCCTACAATGGAGTCCCTATTTATTCCGAGTAATAGAAGTGAAGGATAAATTAAAGGGTTTAAATTTTCTATTGTGTGAATGGTTTTCTACTTGTGCTTCTGCTATAATTTTATTGTTGAATACCAATGTATTTGTTGTTCAAATATTTTAGAAAAATAATTTACTAGGTTAAAGAAATTTTAGGTATAAAATATTGTTGGGAATATAAATCAGATGTGGTAATTATGAATTGAAAAAATATCCATATTTTACCTATTTCAATCTTCTCCTAGGGATACTTTCCACGTATGCAACCTTGGAAAATTCTTATCTATGTATTACGTGTCTAGCAGACCTTCAACCATTCCTCTTTACTTAGTTTCTCCAAATACTTGATAATTTAGATATCCAAATCACTCATGCCACAACATGTTATCATCATTGACATGGGTAACAAGAAAAAATAATTTGATTTTGGACTAAAATGAGAGAAGGAATACAACTTGGAATGGTGGTCACCTCACCAAATGCTAATATGTAGTCATTTGTAATTTCAGATATCATCATTAAATGCAAAGTGAGATCATCTCACTTCCCTGTACCCAACAGTCTAATATAGTAAATGGACAAATATTTATGGAGAGCTAAAGAACATGTAACACATTTTGAACACCTCTTTAGTTAAGTTCCACTCTTCCTTCTTGGAAAATGCCAATACAAAAATAATCTCTCATAAAAAAAAGGTGGCTTAAAACAAGACTCCAAGTACGAGAAAGTATGAGATGATGAAGCTACATGATGAGTGGCTCTTGAATCAAGAATCCAATTGTTTGGAGAAGAAATTATAGAAATAAAATCATGCCCCTTAACTTTGTATTATGGTGCCTTGTCCCTTTTCTTTTTCCTAATATCATCTAAAATGTAGTCCTTAAGAGGATGTTGGTAGAGCGCTTTCTCCATGAGGTCAATGATATGCTTCATTCATGCAATTTATGTATGGAATCCTTTGCACAACAAGTGCATTTTGTTATTTTCTTCCTGGAATTTACTCCATTGGAATTCAAACTCTCCTTAGTGGGATTTTATTTTCCTTATTTCTTATGATCTGGCTCATTGCCCTTGTTTTTCTACCAGTTCTTTTTACTAGACTTCTGCACTAAAAGCACATTGGCCTTGGGGGTGTTAAGAGCCCTTATTTGAAAATATTGTTTTTTCTCATGAATTGATGATTCTATGAATTTATTCAAAGATGGAATCTTCCAATCCTTTCCCATGGAAATTTTAGTAGTGCGGAAAGAAGAAAAAATCATTGAATACTTGAGTCCTATCTTTGAAAGAATTGAGAGGTGTAACACACCCTCCTACCCCCTTAGATAATTCTTGGGTAGTGGAAGGTATTACATCAAGCTAACTTGACTTCAAAGGTCTCATTATGGAAATGGGTTACAAACTTCTTCAAAATTTAAGTTCCATAAAAATAAAAAAATAATATACTGATTACAATCGGCTCGTCGAGATATTTTCAACGATATAAAAATTATCTCAATTCAATGCCCGAATCAAAATTTATGGTCGTTAAAGGGATGGAAAATAAAACTTTTCCACATAAACAGTAATTTCCACATGGCACCCACATGGTGCTCACGTAGAAACCCCACCTCACATGGTCATTCTGCATCATCAACTCAGCCATTTTCTTTCCCTCGTGGCACTTAGCACATCATCCCCCTCACTTTGGGCCCCATTAGACTATTTCTCAACCTAGTTTTGTAACCAGGTTATTTTATAAGGGTTTTCATAGTTTTTAATCCCACAACGCTAAACTCAAATGAAGCCTCTAGGGCGGGACATAAATTCTTTTCATCACCTATTGGGAAGTATTCCTATTCTCTGGCCACCTCTACCACATGCATTACCACGACGTGAAAACTATGAGGTCTATGACATCAAGACATACATATTTTTGTCAAGTTTTGGGGATATTTCTCACCCCCCTGCCTCCATTATCTGAACTTCCTCATATGAATCTCCTCTCTTACCTCTTGAGGTATCGAGGTGATGTCATGTTGGCATCATACCATCCATGTTTCCCTCTTTGAGGATGCCACATTTCACTTAAATTTAGGCCACTTGGCCTTCCAAAATGCATCTAGCACCTGCTACGTATCACAACACTTGTGCACCATGTCATCACCTTTCCTCGTCACTCTGCTACCTCATCCACCATCATGGGTCCCATCGAAGTCCAACTCTATGCATAAAATGACATTTTACCATTATAATACTTAGGCATTATGGAGGAACACTTTGTATCACTCCCTCTCGGCAGAACATATACAAGGATGACACTCGCAAGGGCCCATGACGCGATATAAATTTATTTCGCCTACTGAAGGGAAATAGTCTACCTCTCACCCCCACCCTTCTCTTCATCACACAAATAATATTTAAGGCCTCCAAAAGGGTTGCGACGTGACATACATACACACACACACACACACACACATAAACACACAGGGACACATGCGCGCACACACACACACACACATATGTATATGTATATGCATGCATGTACGTATGTATGTATACTTATACATCTACATACGAGGACACATTTTTACACTTAGACAAATTTGGGGCTATCCCTCCTAACTTGCATTAATAGTAGAGCCTACTACCCTCATACAAAAAGGCTATGATTCCACAATCTCCTTGGTCTAGAGCCATGACTACAAAGCTCAGGGCAAGGTTACACAAATTAAAAACCTCGGAGTACTAATATTATATTCTTAAGGGAATATATCACATTGGCATATTAGTGCCTTGAAAGTATGATAAGAAATTTCCACATCTTACAGCCATACATACATAGATACATATGTAATTATAGGCATGATTCCTTTAAATAATTTTACAACCCAGGAAATGTGATACAATTCATTCCAATAAATATATTAACCAGTGAAACATAGATTCCACATATCTCTCACATCATGGAAAAGAATAAGCATCAAACTTATCATAAGACACAAGAATACACTTTCCTCATCAACATCACAAGTTATATAACAATATAAATAGACATTTAAATTGCATTGAAATACACAGTGACACAAGTAGGAACTTATCTTATGAAGTAGATGGATGGTGACTAAGAGTAAGACTTCAAATCTCCACCCAACCATAGGCTGGCTGCATTGTTATTCTTTCTTGCAGCCAACCACCCTTGAGCTGGATTTAGAGTCTGAGGAGGAAATTTACTCAGGATTCCTCAAACAATCACTCACTTACAGGGAACAAATCCATTTTCTTAGGTGTTTCTTAATAGCTCCCAAATATAACACTACAATGGATCTCAACCAACAACAACAAAAAAAACCAAGGGTTCAAGAAAAGCACAAAGAGTCTTAGATCAGTATCGGAGAGAGATATGTATAAATAAAAAGGAGTTTTATTAGTTGTATTACTTATATAGGAGTAAGAGCGCACTTTTCCAATAATTCTCAGTGGAACTTGCACTTGTGTTCTCAACCCTAAGGCTACACCAAGTGTTATCCATCCAACTATCATTGGGGTGCCTCAACCTATCAGTAAGTTCTCAACCAACTTGTTTCTAGTGGTTTATCAACCCCAGGTCAAGCCACAGCTCAGGTGTTTCTCAAGAAGTAATTCCCATAGGTTTCTCAACTTGTATATAACCATAGCATCACTACCCCATTGAACTATCTTTTGTAATTCAACACAAAAGCATGCTTAGGCCACAACAAATGATATATAGGAAAAAAATTTGTCCTTTTGAACTCATGGAATACATAGGAACATCCATAGGCCTCCCTTCACATAAGGAAACAAACAAGAAATTACACTAACTTTTGAAAACATAGGAAATACACAAGAACATCTATAGGCCTCTCTTAACAAAAGGAAACACACACAAAATTACACCATCTTCCCCGAACACAAGGAATACATAGAAAAGAGAAAACATAGTCCCTCATTCTTCTTCTCAATTCCTCGTCTCCCGTCCTTCATTCTTTATTTTTCCCTTGGCTTCTCAACTTACCCATACACATATAATTATATTTATCACTCCTCCTACATGTTGACTCTGCCTATATGATCCATAAGGCATTTTGTAGACTTTTCCTCTCATTCAAGAGCTCATTCTCCCCAGTTAATGGCTACACAATAGTGTCATCCCTCTCAATAAGAATTTAGGTGATAACTTAAATGCAAGGTATGGTTAACAAGAAACTCCTCCTTTTGTAAACCCCTTAATCATTTTCCCCTCTTAGGTAGTCATCAAATATAATTAATCTTTATTTACATGAATTTACAACTCATAATAATATTTACAAGATGTTTAACAAAAAGGAATGTCACAAAACCCGCCCCCTTTGAGGAACATCGTCCTCAATGTTCTATACTAGAACACACACTATTTACAAGAGATTTATATACACAACTCGCCTGATTAATTTACATATACATTTATATTTACAATCATATTCACATTTTATTAACCAAAAAACAAAAATGGGTGTGATATCCTCATTTTCTCAACCATCTCCCATGTGTCTTCCTCTAGTCCAAAGTGTTTCCACTACACCTTGACCTGCTCAATGACTCAATTCTGGAGCACAATTTTCCTTTGTTCTAGAATGCACAGAGGTTTCGATTAGAAATATCCCTTTGGTTCTACCTGTAGCACAGACCAATCAATCACATGAATAAAACTTTGTACATATATTTTAAGTAAAGAAACATGGGAAAAATTGTGAACCTTCATTGTAGGTGGCAAGGTGGTCTATATGACATTGGTCCTATTTTCTCTAAAATTTGAAATGGCCCACAAAACTTTGGTTCCAACTTGGCACATGACCCAATTCTCAATGAGATTTTCCTTGGTTTGACTTGGATATACACACGATCCCCCACCTTGAATTCTTTGTGCACTCTATGCTAGTCTGCATAACTCTTCTTCTTGTCTTGAGCTATCTTTAGCTTGTGGATGGCAATTGTTTCCTGCCCCATCTCCCTCAACTTATCTAGGGAAATGTGCATTTTTTTCACTGGATCATTCTATTGTATAGGAGTGTTGCAATTTATACCATAAAGAGCCTCAAATGTAGTCATTTTCATTGATTCTTGATAACCATTATTGTAGGAAAACCCCACTAAAGGCAAGAATTATTCCCACATGTTTGGATGGTGCATGCCATACATCCTTAACATATCTTCTAGTGCTTTTTTACTCTCTCATTCTTACCATATGTCTGAGGATGGCATGTTGTACTAAAATCCAACTCCGACCCTAGGCCAACAAATAGTTCCTTCCAAAATTTAGAGGTAAAATTTGCATCACTGTCAAAGATGATTTTCTTGGGTAATCCATGTAACCTCATTTTTCTTTCATGAAAACTTAAGCAATATCATCAATATCATTGGTTGTATAGGTATACTTGACAATCAAAAATTGATTTTCCTTTCTCAACTTTTCTACCACAACTGTGATGTAATTATAATGTTTATATGTTCATGGAAAACCTATGATAAAATCCATGGAAATGACCTCGCATTTCCATTCTGGAATGGGGATTGATTGTATAAACCCTTTTGGATAAGTTACATCCTTCTTTTAACTATTGACACTATACATTTAGTAATGTATTCAACCCTGTTGGATAAGTTACATTCTACTTTTACACTTGAAACTCTATACATTTAGCAATGTATTCGGCCACGTCTCTTTTCATGCATGGCCAATAATATGACTTTTTCATGCTTGTTAGCATATTTTGACAACTAGGATAACTAGAATTATGGTCTCTTAAGTAATTCTTATAATATGATCTTCTTTAAGTCACTCATATAAGGTATATACCATTAACCCTAAATTTTATCAATCCGTCCTTTGAGAGAGAGTATTCCCCTCCTCTCCCTTTGTTTCTTGCAACAATCTTGCTCTTAATTGTAGATATTTCCATCCTGCTACATTTATTATTTAATCATTTCTAGAATATAATTTTCACAAGAACTTACCACTGCTACATGAGGTACATATAGCCTCATGTTGAGTGCATCAACTTCCTTGTTCTCTTGTCCTTTTATATATTTGATTTCGAAATCAAACTCATTAATTAGTGCCAACCATCTTGTCTGCTTATCATTTATCTTAGGTTGAACAAAAAAGTATTTTAGTCCTCCATGATCTATCATCAATGTAAATTTTCTTCCAAGGAGGTAATGTCTCCACATATTTAGTCCATGAACTATTGTTGTTGATTCTAAAATATGAGTCACATAGTTCTTCTCATTCTCATTCAATTTTCTAGATTCATAGCAGACCACTTAGCCCTCTTGCATTAAGACCCGACCAAGCCCTTCCTTGCAAGCATCGATGCACACTACAAATTCTTTGTTTGGGTCAGTTATCCTTAGCACTGGTGCATGTGTAAGTAATTTTTTTAGTTGCTCAAAACTTGTAGCACATTCATTTCTCCATAGGAATTTAACTCATTTTCTTTACAACGTTGTGATAAGGTGACAAACCTTAGAGAAATTCCCAATGAACCTCCTGTAGTAACCTTCCAACCCCATAAATGACCTGACTTCAACAACATTTTTTGGATTTTCCCATTCCATAATTTCCTTAACCTTATCTGGTTCAACAACCACTCTCTCGTTTGAGGCTATATGTCCCAAGCACTGAATTTGGTACTGAAAGAACCAACACTTGTTGTTCTCTGCATATAACAGTATGATCACTTAAAGAGTTGTAACATTGTTGCTATATGCTCTTTGTGATCCTCTTTTTTTTTTTAATAAACCCATATATCATCAACGAAAACTACTAGAAATTTGTTCAGGTATGGACTAAGCACATTTTTCATTAAACACATGAAGATAACAAGATCATTTTTAATCCCAAACAACACAATCGCAAACTCATAGTGCCCACACATGGTTTTGAATGTTTTTTTTTGGATTTCCTTATCCCTTATACGTACCTGATGGTACCCAGATCTCATATCAATATTTGAGACCATTTCTCCTCTTAAATGATCAAATAGATCATCTATCTGTGGAAATGTATATCTATTATTAATGGTGGGTTTATTGAGCCACTTGTAATTTATGCACAGTATTAGTGTGCCATCTTTCTTTTTCACGAACAAAAATAGTGTGGTCCAAAGCAATACATTCGTTTTGATATAACATTTTTCTAGAATTTCTTTTAGTTGTGGCTTCAAATCTATTAATTACAAAATACTCATTCAATAAGGATATTTAGATGTTGATGTTGTCCTTGGCAACAATTCTATAGAGAATTCAATTTCTCTGTGTGGTAGTAGTCCAAGGATTTCCTTAGGGAACATATCTTCAAATTGTTTTAAAATTGGGTGTTCCATTAAGCTATTAATGTTACCTGCGGAGTCTCTATTTATTTGAATAGAAAACAATTTACATCCTTTCTAGACGCAACATTTTAATTGTAGCATTTTCACTAGCCTGACTGGTGTCAGTTTAAATTTGCCTTGCATTGCCATATTTTCAATGTCCTTATTGAGGCATCTAATTGACTTACCAAAACAATCGACTTTTTCCTTGTGGCTAGTCAACCAGTCCATCCTGATGAGGATGCCATATGTGCCAAAAGGTAGAAAAATTAGGTTCAAGGTCGTGGGAATTCCTCCTACTATAATTGAGCATGCTTTTACTATGTTATCAACTCGTTTATTTGTCCCTATGGCCAGTTGGACCAACCATGACTCCTTGTGCATGTCCTTTTGTAATGTACATTTCTCGGCCGCTTTTGGATTTACATAACTAAAATTTGAACCAGGGTCAATTAAAATTGAAAAAAACTAGTCATTTCTTGTACCTTCCATCTCAATCAATGAAGCTTCATGATCAAGCTGCCTATTTTCTGATGCCACATATATATGTGGAACACTCTGAGCTATGCCATTAATTATCTTAGATCCATGTACATTTTTCAATCATGGATGATTCCTCTACATCCGAGGATCGTCCCTCCATAAGTGGTCTTTCCCACATTCCTAGCATATTATGGGTTTCCTATGGAACCCATCCACTCATCCAACAACTTTAGAGCACTAGTCATATCCGGCAATAGTGAAAAGCCTCCCACTTCCACCTTGCTAGCATCATGTAGCCTTATGCCCATTTCCTTTATAGTTGGACTTTCCCTTAGCTTTCTAATAAACTTTTTACTTAGATATGTTCTTGGATTGCTCGTATTAGTTCTTCATCTTTCGAATAGAGTCCTCCAGATTTTGTGGCTCATTAAACTCTATTGTGTCCCTAAATTTTTGCGACAGTCCAGTGAGATACCTTTGAATCTTCGGTTTCTCTTCCTTGAGGTAGGGCAAGTACCTCGGTGATTCCAAAAAAATGGTTGTATTTTCATTGGTAAAAACTTCCCCATTTTGAGTTCTTAAAAATCCTTGGCCTTGTTATCATAGTACCCTTCAAATAGGTAGTTATCCTGGAAATATCTTTCAAATCTCCTCCAAAACAACTATTTTTCATGAATTTTCTTGACATTCTTCATTTTTTCCCACCATATGTCAACTTTGCCTCTTAATGTGGCTACCCTTAATGCTTTCATATTTTTACAGTAGTTATGAACTCTTAAAAACTTATTCATTCCTAGCATCTATCCCTCTGCTTCTTCATCCTTCTTCACCTCTCCATTAAATGTAGGATGATTTTCCTTCTTGAATTCTTCCAGCATGAAGTCCTTTCCTTTCCTTCTTTATTGATAGTGCCTTTTTGTTGTAGCTTTAGGAAAATATTCATGGTTTTCAATTCTTCTCTTGGGAGTACTCAGAGGATTTCCATCCTTCATGGTATCTTCACTCTTCTTCCTATGCATTTTATTGGATTTTCTTCCCTCTACACCATCAGTATCCAACTCTAGTCTTCTAAGTCCTAATGAAATATGCTTAAACTTATAACTAGCTCCCAGATCATGTTTTTTTTGTCTTTGCATATATTATAAGCTTTGCAGTATAACTACATTCACTTCTTCCTTCCTTTCCTGGGCCTTAAAAATATTCTCATTTTCATCTTTGTAACTTCTCAATTCATTCCTTAGACTCCTAAGAGTATCCATATAGTCAGGAGAAGCTTCTTCTCTTCCTTTTTTCCATTGATTCCTATTCATTTCCATGTTGGGATCTAATAGTGCTATACTATGCCATTTTGATGTTCATTCCCATTAATATTTTATTGTTCCTTGATTTCCTTTTATGTGCTTTCACACACACAACTAATAGCCAATCAATAATATCAATAATTGTACATTATCACCTTGGTAACCCTGTCATAACCACATGGCTATGAGGCTATTTGCAACATCGAGTTCCAAGTCAGTACATCTGTTAAAATAAATTAACATGTTAGAAACATCATTGCAATAATAATGCAATCCACAAATAAAATGTTATAAGTAATGCACAACATTCACATTTGACTACTACACTCTGTAATAGAGCTCCACATTCCAAGGTCTCATTATGGAAATGGGGTTACAGAATTCCCTAAATTTTGAGTTCCAAAAACTAAAAACTAATACCACCATCGCAACTAGATTGTTGAGAGATATCTAGTGATATAAATTTTATCAATATGATGCCAGGATCAAAATTTATGGTCATTCAAGGGTTGGGAAATAAAACTTTTCCATGTCAGCAAGAACTACCATGTTGCACCCACGTGGCAACCCCGCCTCACCTGGTAGGTCCAAAGAGAGTGGGGGGGGGATGGAGAGGGAGAGAGGGAGACCACATATCTCTCACATCATGGTAGAGAGAGATCTTTGCAACTATATTGTTGAGAGATCTCTAGTGATATAAATTTTATCAATATGATGCCAGGATCACCTTTTCCATTTCAGCAAGAACTAACATGCAGAGAGAGAGAGAGAGAGAGAGAGAGAGAGAGATCAAAATTTATGGTCATTCAAGGGTTGGAAATAAACCTTTTCCATGTCAGCAAGAACTACCATGTTGCACCCACGTGGCAACCTTGCCTCACCTGGTAGGTCCAAAGAGAGTGGGGGGGGGATGGAGAGGGAGAGAGGGAGACCACATATCTCTCACATCATTGTAGAGAGAGATATTTGCAACTAGATTGTTGAGAGATCTTTATATCAATATGATGCCAGGATCACCTTTTCCATGTTAGCAAGAACTACCATGTTGCACCGACGTAGCAACCCCGCCTCACCTGGTAGGTCCAGAGAGAGAGAGAGAGAGAGAGCTCTCTCACATCATGGGGGAGAGAGAGAGAGAGAGAGAGAGAGAGAGAGAGAGAGAGAGAGCACTCTCTCACATCATGGGGGAGAGAGAGAGAGAGAGAGAGAGAGAGCGCTCTCACATCATGGGAGAGAGAGAGAGAGAGAGCACTCTCTCACATCATGGGGGAGAGAGAGAGAGAGAGAGAGATCTCAAACAACTAGCCTCCGATGGATTGTCAGACATGGCTACCATAAAAGAATCACTACTCCTTTGAAATCTATTTTGGAATAGAGAGAGAGAGAGAGAGAGCACATATCTCACTGAAATCTATTTTGGAAGAGAGAGAGAGAGAGAGAGAGCACATATCTCACTGAAATCTATTTTGGAAGAGAGAGAGAGAGAGAGAGCACATTTCTCACTGAAATCTATTTTGGAAGAGAGAGAGAGAGAGAGTTCTCAAACAACTAGCCTCCAATGGATTGTCAGAACATGGCTACCACAAAAGAATCGATCTCTCACATCATGGAAGAGAAAGAGAGAGAGAGAGAGAGAGAGAGATCTCAAACAACTAGCCTCCAATGGATTTTCAGAACATGGCTACCACAAAAGAATCACTACTCCACTGAAATCTATTTTGGAAGAGAGAGAGCACATATCTCACTAAAATCTATTTTGGAAGAGAGAGAGAGAGAGAGAGCACATATCTCACTGAAATCTATTTTGGAAGAGAGAGAGAGAGAGAGAGAGAGAGAGAGAGAGAGAGAGAGTTCTCAAAGAACTAGCCTCCAATGGATTGTCAGAACATGGCTACCACAAAAGAATCACTACTCCATTGAAATCTATTTTGGAAGAGAGAGAGAGAGAGAGAGAGAGAGAGAGAGTTCTCAAACAACTAGCCTCCAATGGATTGTTAGAACATGGCTACCACAAAAGAATCACTACTCCACTAAAATCTATTTTGGAAGAGAGAGAGAGAGAGAGAGAGCACATATCTCACTGAAATCTATTTTGGAATAGAGAGAGAGAGAGAGAGAGAGAGAGAGAGAGAGAGAGAGAGAGAGCACATATCTCACTGAAATCTATTTTGGAAGAGAGAGAGAGAGAGAGAGAGAGAGAGAGAGAGACCACATATCTCTCACATCATGAGAGAGAGAGAGAGAGAGACCACATATCTCTCACATCATGGAAGAGAGAGAGAGAGAGAGAGCACATATCTCTCACATCATGGAAGAGAGAGAGAGAGAGAGAGAGAGAGAGAGAGAGTTCTCAAACAACTAGCCTCCAATGGATTGTCAGAACATGGCTACCACAAAAGAATCACTACTCCATTGAAATCTATTTTGGAAGAGAGAGAGAGAGAGAGCACATATCTCACTGAAATCTATTTTGGAAGAGAGAGAGAGAGAGAGCATATATCTCACTGAAATCTATTTTGGAAGAGAGAGAGAGAGACAGAAAGAAAGTTCTCAAACAACTAGCCTCCAATGGATTATCAGACATGGGTCATTCCATGACTTAGGTGATTCTCCGCAGTAAGCCCCTTTGGGTTGAGAGAGAGAGAGACAGAGACAGAGCACATATCTCACTGAAATCTATTTTGGAAGAGAGAGAGAGAGAGAGAGAATGAAAGTTCTCAAACAACTAGCCTCCAATGGATTATTAGACATGGGTCATTCCATGACTTAGGTGATTCTCCGCAGTAAGCCCCTTTGGTTTTCTCAACATGGCTACCACAAAAGACTCACTACTCCACTAAAATCTATTTTGGAATTCAACACATAAGCATTCTTAGGCCTCAACAAGAAATACATAGGCACAAATTATTCCTCTTGAACTTGGGGAATACACAGGAACATCGACAAGCCTCCCTTAACACAAGCAAACAAATAGGCAATTACATTATCATACACGAATACAGGAAATACACAGGCACATCTGCAAGCCTCTCTTAACATAAGGAAACACATATGATATTACACCATCATGCGCGAACACGGGTAATACATAGGCAAGATAAAACACCAATCCCTCGTTCTAATCAATGCCTCCTCTCTCGTCCTTCGTTCATTATTTTTCCCTTGGTTTTTCGACTTACCCATACACACATAATTACATAATTCCCTCTATCTCTCCTCTTGTGCGTTGACTTTGTCAACACGGTCCATGAGGCAATTTGTGGAATCATCCTCTTATTCAGGAGCCCATTCTCCTCAATTAATGGTTTCACAACAGTGTCATCCCTCTCAACAGGAATTTAGGTGATAACTTAAATTCAAGGTATGGGTTACAAGGAACTCCTATTCCTGTAGACCTCTAAATTTGTGTCGCCTTTCAACTAATCATTATTTATAATTAAGCATTATTTACATGAATTTACAACTCGTAATAATATTTACAAGAGGGTTGACCAAATGGGATGTCGTATACCTCTTAATCCATATCCCCTCTTAGCATGTCATCATTTATAACTAAGAATTATTTACAGAATTCACAACTCATAATAATACTTATAAGAGGGTTGATAAAAGGGGATGTCACAAGAGGACAAGTTTCCCTCCTTTCTATTGGTGCCACAAAATTTGACCTATTGAAGAAAAGTCGTAAACCTAGAGAAGAAGTCATGTGGGGTATTGAAGTTGATTGGGATCAAGGATGTGAGCTAATTCACCAACTGATGTCCTTTCAACTCATCCAAGTTGCCAAATAAACCTTCCAACTTAGTTCCTACTTCGTTGAAAGTTGTACAAGCATCAAGATGAAATTGTAAGTCTAGAAAAATGGATAGGCATAGGATCCCATAGGTCTCATTCATTCGATTGATGTAATTTTCCTTATCTATGGTTGAATTGGGTTCTACTTCAACCTCATAATTATTTTATAGAGTCCCTTATTGTGGAGTAGAAGTAAGATCTTTGGCTTCTACTCAAAGTAGTTGAATGAAGTAAGAATCACATTGATAGTGAGTTGATCTATCCTCTTTGGGTTGTTCATTCCCGTATAACCTGCAATAATACAAATATATTTATCACAAACTCCTTAAATGCTCTTATACCATGTAGGATATTAAGCATTAACACAAGATCTAATTGTGAAAAAATACTACACTAGCATTTGCAAGATAAAAAGAGAGAGGAGATAATGAAATAACACTCAAATAAACTATGTATTTGAAAGACCAATTTGAATTCACTTTTATTACTTTGCTTGACTTGAGCACAATTAAATAACACTCTCCCAAAGAGGACTAATGTGCACTAAGTGTAGTTCATTGTGCAAGAAAAACTAGTGGTAAAGCAATTCTCCCTCAATTCCAATTAACTTGTCAAAAAAAGGAGTTGTAGAGTCTAGAATATTGTTAGGGTAAATAATAGAGTTGGCTAAGGATTGGATGAGCAAAAATTAACTGAGAGTTGAATTTAGAACTCACACATAACTTTCCAACCTTCAGATTAATGTAGAAAGACCTAAAAAATAAGATTGAAAGTCAAAAGATAGATTTCCTAGAATAAAGGGATAAGTGGATAAGATTCTAGATGAGGTTTGTCCTCACAAATAGGAAGGAAGTACATACCTGTGGACAAGATGGTTAGGGATTATGAAGTGCACATTAATAAATAAAAAATAACCATGTCATTGCCTAATCATTGTCACTTGTCATCTTACATTACAACACTATGTTAAGATAGACATGCTATAAATAATAAATTGTTAAAAAAATAACATAATCACCTATAAAATAAAAAATGTAATGTAAATAAAAATAAATAATATACATATATTTTGAATTGATTTATTTAAAAATTTATAGATTAAAATCAAAATATTACCCTATATATATATATATATATATATATATCTATAATTAATTAATTAATTAATTATCTAAAACACAATTAAAAAAAATTAATTTTATCAAGCATGGAGTTTGCATTGCCTTTTTCTTCAGTTTCAAGTAAACCTTGGTTCATTTTTTTTAAGCATGGAGCCTCCATGTTCTTATAAAAAGGGATATTCGAAACCTCGAGTTCTTGTACAAGTCTTTTATTCTTTAAAAATTTGTGAAAAAGTGTAAAAAGTGTTCTCGTGAAAATTAATATTTAAATAAAAAATAAAAAATAATGTTTAAATATAGTTAGCCAAAAACAATGTTTAAAAAGTTCATGTTAAAAACCATGTTTGAAAAACTAAATAATATTTAAATAAAAAATAAAAAATAATGTTTAAATATAGTTAGCCAAAAACAATGTTTAAAAAGCGTTAAAAAGTTCACGTTAAAAACCATGTTTGAAGTTTTTCAGGTGAAAAACATTGTTTTTTTACCATGTTTAAGATTGGTGGTAAAGCATTGAAACCAGCTTTTCTTTTATTATAGTTGTAAAAAAAACAATGCTTAAGATTGAATTTTTTAATTTTAATTTTTTTTTTATTTTAATTTTAATTTTTTAATTTAAGTATATTTTTATTATTATGTTTAAATATGTTATTTTGATTGAGTAGGGAATTGAACCAATAATTTTACATCAAATTTTTTTTTAATAAAACAAATATTATTATCTATCCAAAATTCTATGATTTTATTTATTATTATTAAATAATACTTAAATATAATTAAAAAAACAATATTTACATATAAAATAATATTAAATATGATGGTAAAAGATTTAATTTATAATATATTATATTTTTTAATATTATTTGTTATAGAATATATTATTTTAAAACTACACGTTATTTATGATGATAGATATTTATTTTTATAACAAATTATGTATATTATTCTTTAAAAAATTATATATATAATATTATTTATTATATAATAGATTATGTTTTTTAGGAATAAAAAAAAATTGTTATTATTCCCATAAAGTTACATGCAAAACATTATTTAATAATTTATTATTAAATAGATTATACTAATAATTTCTATAAAGTAACTTGTAAGACATTATTTATTATTAATAATTTCTATAAAGTAATTTGTAAGATATTATTTATTATTATAGTAACTTGTATATTATGCCCACTATTTCTTTAAATTTACTTAAACATTATTTATTGTTATAAAATATTTAAACATTATTTATTGTTATAAGATATTTATTTTATAATAAATTGTATCATTATTTCTTTTTCACCATTAAAACTACTAGTACTTACATGTTATTTAAAATTGTAAAATATTTATTCTATAATAAAGTATTACTATTAATTTTTTAGATTCACATGTAACTCATCAATTATTTTATATAATAGGTTATGTCCATTACCTTTTTAAGGCTACTTTCACAAACCAAAAGTTATTGGCCACTCATTATTATAGTTGTAAAGCATCTATTATATAACAAGTTATATCCATTATCTTTTCAAGATTGCTTTCACAAACCAAACGTTATTGGCGTTATGGGTTACTCATTATTTATAGAAGTAAAACATATATTTTATATAAAGTTATATTCATTATTCCTTTAAATTTATTTATAAAAAATTAAATATTAAATAAAATATTAAGTTGATTACCAAAATGGACTGATCAATTTATTTTTACAAATTAAAAATGACAATCATTATATTTTTACAAACCAGCCAACCACTCCAAAGCATTCCACTTTCACAAACCAAGTGATACACCAACCTCTCCACTTTTACAAACCAAATGATCACTCAGAACCCACTCCATTTTCACAAACCATCCAACCACTCCACTTTCATAAACCAAGTCACCACTCCAAAGCTGCTCCACTTTCACAAACCACCAACCACTCAAAAGCCACTCCATTTTCATGAAGCAACCACTCCAAAGTTGGAGAGGTATGCGTTTCTTTATAATACCAAGATTTTTAGGTCTCTTTGTTATATTGGTCTTACTTCCCTTATTATAAAGCAAACAAATGCGTTACTTGCCTTATTATCAAGCAAAAAAAAAAGTTCATTTCCCATATGAGATTAAATTTTTAGATCTGAGAAGAATTACTACCCCATATATTAATCTTTTGAGAAATAATGTAAGTAAAGATAGATTATAAGTCTCTAAACTTTGATCTCCATGCATTTAAATTAAGAGTATTATGTTTCCAAACCGACTAGCATTACATATTCAAATTATTGTAGAAAATATCAACATGTTCATCCCTTCAAACACTGCTCATTTTAGTGGCTAAAAACTCACCATTTCAATGTGCAATTAGTTCTTCACTTTCTTCTCTCTAGAAAATTTTTCATTCTTTGTTAGTGAGTTGCAATAAACTCTTTACTTAATTGGTTCATTGACCAATAAATACGCTTTGGCAATTGACATTTCATCCAACAATGTAGTAGATATTCATGAAACGATAAAGGTGATATCTAAACAATAGGCCTATGGCCTATCCATTACTGACCTGAATTTGAATGTTAGTTTTGTTGTGTTAATTTCATCTTCAGATTTATAATTATTTTGTTGATCTTATGCTTTATGTGCATAGGTTTCCTTGGTGTTTATGAGTGTCAAACAAGTAAATGAGTTGAGTTTTTAAGTTAAATTCAAAAGCATAAAGCATGAAAAACAAATGTTGAATAACAACAATAACAAGTACAACAAATCATCACAATTGATCCATTAACACAGTGTTTTGATGAAGGATTTCACACCTCCTGGGCTACATCTCCTTGGTCTAGCTTCCATGGCTTGGGCCTCTATATTAGCTCAAATGTGCAAAAAATGATGTTTACATTCACCTACGGCTACTGAAACCTGCTTCAATGTGTCCAGAATGTCCAAATCATTCAGAAATGACTCTTCTTGCACCAAAATTGTTTGAATTTTGCCAAAGGTATGGCCAAAACAATTTTGCCTAGTAAACTGCCTCAAAAACTGGAGAAGACTCTAGTTCGCCCCGCTAATTATGGAGGTCTACCAAATTTGGCAGACTCCGCCGAATTTACCGCCAACTTAACTGCAATTTAATTAATTTCTAAACAGGATTAACTGTGGATAATCTCATGTTTAATTTGTGCATAAGCGTGTTTAGAACTGGCACTACGGTGAGGTCATGTGGTAAGGACATATGGGGAGGGGGGTGATCCCCTTCTTTCCACTTTTAGAGTAACCATGTGATAATAAATATCTATGGCGGACATAACATGTTAAGAACTGCTAATGTTGCTTATTGGTATCGTCGGCGTGTTGTGTGGGGGAGGTCGTGGGGTCGAGCCCCGACGTCCGCCCAGCCTTGTACATAAAAATTTTGCTACCGGATATACATTTTTCCAAACCTTAGGTTATATAAAAATAATTTTCCCATATATATTAAAACTCATACTTTGTAATATGCATAACTTTCGGACTTTAGAATATAATATATGTGCCACCATAATATAGTTGGACCATGGCATATAAAAATTCCATTCGACCTTTGATATAATTTCAGAGTTTGGCCTATAAAATTAAATTCAGACTTTGGGTAGGGTCCATCATAGGGGGCACATGGTGGCCCTAGCTGCACTACGTGTCAACCTCTGGTTAGTTTGTCCATCCATATAAAAAAAATTCAACTTCAACCTTAGGAGCACATTCATAAAATAAAAAAAAATCACCTTCAAAACTAGCTGTCGAATCCTGAAGTGATACGTGTCACAGTTTCATTGGACGAAACTAAATAATATTCCCAGAATATTTTTAAATTTGTTGACTGGGCTGCCATGTCACCAACTTGTCATTTCTGCAAAAAATTTAATTGTTTAGGAAAACGAACAGTAGTCTCTATCTTCTTCATCGGGACTCCATTTTTGACGAAACGAATTGTGTCGGATTCCTGGCGATAAGCTCTTCGTTGTCATTTAGTTTCCAATCAATTTTGAGAACTTTTTTTTTTGAGATTTTACGCTGAGCACTTGATCATTCCTCCCCACTAGAATCCTTTTAGACCCCAAAATCCCTTTGATTATTGATCATGTGGATGAGGGTTCTGTTCCCTCACCCTTCCAGTCTCTATCCACTAAAATTTTCCCATTTTCATCAAATTGAGCTTTTCACAAAAACTTAAATTTTTCCTTGACTCTTGTGACCTTCTCTTATTGTCGTTGACACCGTCATGCTGCAATTTCCCTGAACTTTCATAGCAGCAAGCTATTCTTGCAGAAACCAATTTTTTCCTACCTTTGTCATTAATCAAAGGAAACTTAAAAATTGTCTCACCTTGCACACTGTCATCATGGCGATTATTAATTGATCTTGCTTTGTACTTGCGTCGACTCTTGACAAAGTATCTTCGCCATTGCCATGTACCCTTTCGAAACAAAAAACATGCATTTGTGGAACCCATGCCTTCTTTTTCAAAATACTTTATCGCTTTCTCTTTGACCTTTCAACTCTCTTGCACTGACATCTTGTTTCCAACACTGCTCAACACTGATGTTGATTGTTGCAAATGTTTTACATCTTGTTCACCTGCTTTCAAAAGCAACCTGTTAGAGTCCTAAAACATCTCATTACAAGCATAAGAAACCTCAATGAAATCAACTTGTTCATTCGATGCATCTTTTTGAAAGGTTTGATTCAAAACATCTATATATTTGATCATTAACAATGTTTAATTATTACTTGCATTCACTATCCTCTTCATTTCTGCTGCATGTATAAGAAAAACACTTGTCTTCTTCTTATGCGCTCTAATTATTTACTGAATTACATCTTTAAACAAGTGATACTTATTCTCATGGAGATGAAATATTTCTTTCCTATCATAACGATAAGGACTTCCCAAAACAATACCTGATATCTCAAGTGACACCACATCAAGTTCAACTTCATCAAGAAAGTTTGAATTGATGGCGAATCTTAGTATGCACTTCCTTATAACCTGCAAGTTTGAATTCTTGCATATCCACCCTCAATTATAAGGTCTTGGATGTATAACAGTTTCAAGGTTTAGTTGCTTAACTAAGTCTTTAGAAATCAAGTTAGCTTGTGACCCACTATCAAAAAGTGTGTCTATCTTGGTATGTTTAGAGACGATTCTAATATGGAAAATTTCAATTCTTGTATATTCATATTGAGTGACATTGGAACAATTTGAAGAACTAGTGCTTGCTATGTTCTTACCTTTCATACCCATAACTATAATCTTTGTTTCATCTCATGAATCTAAACCTAGGTCATGTTCAATTATAGCAACAGTTTTCTCCTTTTATTTGGCTTTCAGTTTGTTTGGCTTCAACTATGGATGAAGTTTCCAACAATGGTCTTCATCATGGCCATTCTTCAAACAATTTTTACATGTGAGTTTCTCTTTCTCTCTTTTGATGGAGTTATTTATCTTTCATCTTCCATAAAACTTTCCCTTTCCTTTACCCTCACTATCACTTTTTTCATCTATGTTATGTTTCCCTCTTGCTTCTAAATGTGTGGCTTGAACACAAACCTCATCTATGTTTGTGGGATTTAACATGAGAATAGTGTGCCTAGGGTAACTTTGCAAGCCCCCAATGTACTTTAACAAAGTTTCTTGAGAATATAAATTAATACCCAAAATAAGAGTATTTCTGCTAAATTCATGAGTATACTCTTGCATGCTTTTCCCTTTCAACTGTCCAAAAAATTTCCAGTCCATAATGGCCTTTTGCATGTAAGCTAATGGATAGAATTTCCTTTTAATGGCAGCAATAAGACTTGAGCAAGACATAGAGATATTACTATAGTTTTTAATCTCTTCTTGAGTCCTTGCTTCCCACCATATAAGTGCAGGTCCTTCTCTCCTCAAAGAAGCCAATTGAACCTTTATGTCATATTCATGAAGGTTCTCAATTCTGCAATACACCTCCAATTGATGTATCCAATTATTCGGCCTCTCTGCATTTACCTCGCCATTATACATTGGAAGCTCAAATTTGACATCAAGTTTGAGTAAGGAAGTTTTTCCTCTTGTGGTTTTTGAATGAGTATGGATAGTTTTTGTGGTGGAAGTGGAAGATGATGTTGATGGAGAAGATGAGGATGATGGTGGAGATGGTGGAGATGGAGGAGGCTTTCCTCCACTACCTTTTGAATCCTTCTCTTCATCCTTCTTTCCTTATGAGGTTCCCTCTCCATGTGGAGACTTATAATTCTCCCCAATCATCCTAGTGTCCCTCTCTTCAAAGAGGATCCTAGCCCTTTCAGTTAGTTCATAGAAAGCCTTATTGTATGCTTCCTCTTCTTAAAGATCTTCATTCTCTCCAACACCTGACATGATGGCTATGGATTCAAGCTCATCTTTTGGTGCAACTTGTACCTCTTCAATCTCAGCTTCTGGTGCAACTTGTACCTCCTCAATCTCAGTTTCTTGAGATAAAAATTGAGGTGCTTTAAGTGCAGTTGTGAGTGAAAATTTGGGTGGAGATGGTGCTCTTGTGGCTCTCCTTCTTATGTTCCTAATCTTAGAACTTGCAACCAATAGTTTCCATTCTCCTCTCTGTAACTTTAACCTTGTCAACATCACAAATTTGCAACCATTAAAACCCTACTTGCATAAAACTCAAGAAAATCAAGCAAATAACATTTGCAACCTTTGCTCTGATACCAACTTGAACTGAATTTGAATGTTATTTTTTCTGTGCTAATTTCATCTTTAGATTTATAATTATTTTTCTGATCTTATGCTTTATGTGCATAGGTTTCCTTGGTGTTTATGAGTGTCAAACAGGTAAATGAGCTGAGTTTTTAAGATAAATTCAAGAGCATTAAGCATGAAAAACAAATTTTGAACAGCAACAATAAAAAGTACAAAAAACCATCACAATTGATCCATTAACACAGTGTTTTGATGGAGTTCACCCCTCCTGGGCTACATATCCTTGGTCCAGCTTCCATGGCTTAGGCCTCTCTATTAGCTTGAATGTGCAAAAAATGTTGTTTGCATTCACCTAAAGCCCCTGAAACCTGCTTCAATGTGTCTAGAATGTCCAAATCATTTAGAAATGACTCTTATTGCACTAAAATTGGTAGAATTTTGCCAAAGATATGGCCAAAACATTTTTTCCTAGTAAACTGCCTCCAAAACTGGAGAAGAATCCAGTTAGCCTCGCTAATTATGGGGGTCCTCCGAATTTACCGCCAACTTAACTGCAGTTTAATTAATTTCTAAATGGGATTAACTGTAGATAAGCTTGTTTTTAATCTGTGCATAAGCGCGTTTAGAACTGGCACTGTGGTGAGGTCATGTGGTAAGCACATATGGGCAGGGGGTTGGCCCACAAGGCTGGCACCCTCCTTTCTATCGTCGGAGTAACAATGTAATAATAAATATACATGGCAGACATAATATGTTAAGAACTTCTGTTGTGGCTTATTGGTATCGTCGGCATGTTGCGTGGGGGAGGTTGTGGGGTCAAGCCCTGACCTCCGCCCAGCCTTCTACATAAAATTTTTACCACCGGATATACATTGTTCCAAACCTTACGTTATATAAAAATAATGCGCCCATATATATTAAAACTCATAATTTGTAATATGCATAACCTTCGGACTTTAGAACATAATATATGTGCCACCATAATATATTTGGACCATGGTATATAAAAATTCCATTCAACCTTTGATATAATTTTGGATTTTTGCCTATAAAATGCAATTCAGACTTTGGATAGGGTCCACTAGAGGGGGCACAGGGCAGCCCCTGACTGCACAACGTGTCAACCTCTGGTTGGCCTGCCCATCCATATAAAAAAAATTCAACTTCAACCTTAGGAGCACATTCATAAAAAAAATTCACCTTCAAAACTAGTTGGCAAATCCTAAAGTGACACTTGTCACAGTGTCATTGGAAGAAAATGAAGAATATTCCAAGAATTTTTTTAAATTTGTTGACTGGCCTGCCATATCACCAACCTGTCAGTTCTGCAAAATTTTTAGTTGTTTAGGAAAATGAACAACAAGCTCTATCTACTTTATCCGGACTCCATTTTCGACGAAACGAATTGCGTTAGATTCCTGGCGATGAGCTCTTCGTTGTCATTTAGTTTCCAGTAAATTTTGAGCACTTTCATTTTTTAGCTTTTACACTAAGCATCTAATCAATTACACCAACATTGATACTTTGTAGAATAAAATTAAATGAGGTCTCTACAATAAAAATAGGTTGAGATCATGCTGTTCACCTACTGTTTATTGATTGGTTACAATTATTAATTTGAAAGTCTAGCAAACAAAATATGGGCCAGTTGACTACCAACCAATGCGAAGCAAGTATAATATTCATATTTGTTTCATTTCTCAATTTCTTTCAATTTCAATTTCACGCAACATTCTAGAACTCCCTTAATTCCAAAATAAAGTAGAACCGTGTGGTATATGCATTGCCCATTCTAGTCGCTTCAAAACTTACCATTTCAGTGTGCAACTAGTTCTTCATGTTCTCTCTTATTGTAACATTTTTCATCCTTTTTTAGGGAGTTGCAATCAACTCTTTACTTGATAGGTTCACTAACCATTACTATATGCTTTAGCAATTGACACTTCATCATGCAATGTAGCAAATCTTCATGAAACCATAAAGGTGATCTATAAACAATAGGCCTATGGCCTATCCATTTCACCAACATTGATACTATGTAGAATAAAATTTGTAGAAATTATACAACAAGCATGTATATCTTGGATTCACCTGATCTAACAATGTACTAAAGTTAAATACTGAATCGCTTCTACAAATCTTTTGTGGAATTAAAAACAACACAATTTCCAATCACATGAAATAAAGAATAATAGATCAAAACCACAACGCCAGATATTCCCAGGGAAATCTTGATGCTCAAAACCCCTCTATCATATATTGTATATTCCACAAGGAATCATGAAACAATTACATATAATTCTTCTCACAAGAATCCTCATGTATTCAACTAATTGTCTCACACTGTCATACAAAAATTGGCCCAATACATAGCCAATTTACTGCCTCCAGACAACCTGCCTTGCTCACGCAGTTCTTGATGAATGCAATCCTTAATCACAAATAATTTCATCCTTCCTCAACTGCGTTGAGTATCATGGGAATCCTGTGGTGTTTTAACTACACCTGAGTAGCCTGCTAATATCACAACTGATAGTTACACTTCCCTTTCACCTTGTCTCGACATGTTCTCAACTAGAACTGACATGCATGCAATTAATAATAGTAAAAACATCAGTTGCATGTGAGATCATACATATGAATTAATTAATATTTAATTCACTTGATCTCTCACTAGTGTATCTGCATTTTACAACTAGCACAACTGACTTTATCTCACTCAACTGAGTTAAACTGATTTACAACTTGCATTAACTAATGCACCACTGCACTTCCAACTTTGTTACAACTAGAATCACTCAGTTACAACTGGAGTCTCTTTTCATGTCCCACCAACCAACCTCTTAACTCGAAATTCACTTAGCTAACTGATTTGCCACTTCAGTTAACTATTTTCAAGTCCACATTGAGAGTAGATTACAGTTTAATTTCCATCTAAATTAAGGGATAAAAAAAATAGACACTCACCTAAAAATATCCTGTGTGGGCCCCACCCTAGTGTAGGTGCTTAATTTTCACTAGGATCATGGATGTTGTTTCTGGATGCCAATTTCACTGTTTCTTGTTGCAAACTTCAACACTCCCTCTCAACAAGAAATGAATGTCCTTGCATGTGACATGTAACTCCATGCATGCGACATGTAACTCATGCATGCAACACTTCTCTAGTGTTTCTCGCACATGCAACACTTCACTAGTGTTTATCGCACATGCAACCTTTGCATGCAACACTTCCGAAACTGAATAGCCTCCAAACAATTGAATCAGTATAATGCATCTGTCATCAAAGTCTTCTGACTTGCTACTAGCTACTGCACAAGTCTACTGGATCCTCTGTGCTGCTGACACTTGAATCCATGCACTCTGCACTTGTTGCCAACTCTGATCTACACTCGAATATTTGACACTCTCACTTTGATTTCATGTCCTCATGACATCTGACTGCATCAATCCAATTGATCCAATGGGCTCCTCGTAGCTAGTTTCTATTCATGAGACCCACACCATCTCAATGAATCCTCCCCAAAATTTATTCTTGGGATTATTCATGCATGTCGCCCCACCTCTCACCTGGTGGTATAGCTGCATGCACTCCCTCTGCCCATCTGGCTCGAAATTTCTCTACATGAGTGGTTGCTCCCTCTCCATGATCCTCTGCATGTGGTTTCTCCACATCTTGAGGTTCATTCTTACTTGCATGCAAATCCAGCTCCCTCTCAAGGGTCAATTGCATGGATTTCTCACACTTCCCAATGGTAGGAAGCTCTCTAGAAATCGCATCTACATCAAGTCTATAGAGATTCTTAACTCGAATCCCAGTATTCTTGGCTTGCCCTGTTTATTTGTGTTTAAGGAACACCTTTCCTTTTCCAACTCGCACATATTGTAATTTCCCCACCATCGCAAAAATTTCTAATAAAAGAGCTGATTTTATCGACGATATCTCCCTGATTCGAGCTCCAATTCGACCGGTTTTTTTTTTCAATTTGGGTATTTCTGCGCAAGGAATCCAAATATTCTTTTTTTTGAAAATTTTGCATCAAAATTTTTAGACATTCTCTGCAAACTCACACACCCAAATAATTCCTACTCTTGTACCATCATAGATAATTTATAACACGGCTCTGATACCATGTAGAAATTATACAACAAGCAGGGATATCTTGGATTCACCCTATCTAACAATGTACTAAAGTTAAATATTGAATTGCTTCTACAAATCTTTTGTGGAATTAAAAACAACACAATTGCCAATCACATGAAGCAAAAAAGAATAGATCAAAACCACAACACCATATATTCCCAGGGAAATCTTGCTGCTCAAAACCCCTCTATCATATATTGTATATCCCACAAGGAATTATGAAACAATTACATACAATTCTTCTCACAAGTATCCTCCTGTATTCAACTAATTGTCTCACACTATCATACAAAAATTGGGCCAATACACAGCCAATTTACTACCTTCATAAATCCTGCCTTGCTCATGCAGTTCCTGATGAATGCAATCCTTAATTGCAAAGAATTTTAGCCTTCCTCAACTGCGTTGAGTATCATGGGCATCCTGTGGTGTTTTAACTACACCTGGGTAGTCTGCTAATATCACAACTAATAGTTACACTTCCCTTTCACCTTGTCTCAACTGGGTCTCCACTGGAACTGACATGCAAGCAGTTAATAATAGTAAAAACATCAGTTTCATGTGAGATCACTATAGGTGAATTAATTAATATTTAATTCACTTGATCTCTCACTAGTGTATCTGCAGTTACAACTAGTACAATTGACTTTAACTCACTCAACTGAGTTAAACTGATTTACAACTTGCATTAACTAATACACCATTGCACTTCCAACTCTGTTACAACTAAAATCACTCGGTTACAACTGGAGTCTCTTTGCATGTCCCACCAACCAACCTCTTAACTCGAAATTCACTTGGCTAGCTGATTTTCCACTTCAATTAACTATTTTCAAGTCCACATTGAGAATAGATTACAGTTTAATTTCCATCTAAATTAAGGGATAATAACAATAGACTTCACCTAAAAATGGAAATTCACCTAAAAATAGCTTGTGTGGGCCCCACCCTAGTGTAGATGCTTAATTTTCACTAGGATCATGGATGTTGTTTCCAGATGCCAATTTCACTATTTCTTGTTGCAAACTTCAACAAATTTAAGTGAGGTCTCTACAATTAAAAATAGGTTGATATCATGCTCTTCAGTTGTTTTTTATTAATTGGTTACAATGGTTGATTTGAAAATCTAACAAATAAAATCTGAGCTAGTTGAATGCCGACCAATGTAAAGCAAGTATACACTAATTCAGATTTGGTTCATCACTCAATTGTTTGCAATTTCAATTTCACACAACATTCTAGATCCCTTAATCCGAAAATAAAGTAGAACCTTTTGGTATATACATTGCCCATTCTAGTGGCTTCAAAACCCACCATTTTAGTGTGCAACTAGTTCTTCATGTTCTTTTCTCTTGTTGTAACATTTTTCATTCTTTGCTAGGGAGTTGCAATCAAATCTTTACTTGATAGGTCCACTCACCAATAAATATGCTTTGGAAATTAACACTTCATCGTGCAATGTAGAAAATCTTCATGAAACCATAAAGGTGATCAATAAACAATAGGCTTGTGGCATATCCATTTCACCAATATTGATACTATGTAGAATAAAATTAAATGATGTCTCTATAATTAAAAATATGTTGAGATCGTGCTCTTTACCTATTGTTTACTAATTGGTTACAATGGTTAATTTGAAAATCTAACAAACAAAATCTGAGCCAGTTGAATGCCAACCAATGCAAAGCAAGTATCCAATAATTCAGATTTGGTTCATTACTCAATTATTTACAATTTCATTTTCACACAACATTCTACAACTCTCTTAATGTCAAAATAAAGTATAACTTTGTAGTATTTTTTCAATGTGTAAGCATAGATTGATTATCCATTAATTCATCCGACAAAAAACAAAATTGCTTCAAGGAGAGGAAAATGACCCAAGAAAAAAGAAAATGCCAGACAATGCAAAAACACGCAATAATCCACCAAACTCAATTAAACCAGTTTGGAAACCCACTATAGAAGTGCAATGGATCTAAGATGACAACCACTAATCTTCAAATCAAAGTATAGTAGATAGAGGAGAACAAAGAGATATTAGTACTCATTAAATAGTAATGGAAATTGGTTTATAAGTGAATTAAGAGTATTACAAGATGGAATCCCTCATCATAATCATGTGTACAATGAGTAATAACAATACTTCGTAAATGACAACAATAATTTCACCAAGATAACTCTACGTAACATTAATACACACACACAGGTATCAAGGTGTTATTGGAAACCCCATTGGAAAAGAACACCAAGTTTAGGGATTTTATTAAGTAAAAAAATTATTACAAAATGGTGAGATATACACAAATTTAGTGTATTGTTACTCACTAGCAGGAAATTTGCAAATGGCCATGGCTCAACAAAACCGTCACTCATTATGGGATAGACTCAACATTTTCTTATGCTTCTATCATCAAGCACACTGCTTCTTGGACCTCTCATATTTGCTATTGCTTCATGCCCTACCCTTTGTTTGATTCAATGCTCTTATTTATCACAAGCTTCATATTTTTCATGGGATTTCTTGGAAGGTCAACCATCACAATGGTTTATTTCAACTTCCATCATAATTTTGAATAGTTTTTCAACTTTTCCAAAATAAATTAAATGCTTATTACAAATTTTACAAAGAGATTTTTCTTTTATTTTTGGAGAGGATCCAATTTAGACCACACCTTCCCATTTGTAGGTTTTTGGTCCCCAAAGCTCGCTTCAACTCCCTTCAATATTCTTCTTATTTTCCTTCAAGTATCATTCAATAAATCTCCAAGAATAGTGCCTCTCTAGGAAGATGGAAAATGTGAGCTAAATAGGAGTTTCCTATGGAATATTCCTCTTATCCATATCATGGCTAAATATATAATTCACTTTATTGCAATAGGTCATTTGATAACTTCTACACCTTAGGCTATGAGTGAAGCAACACCTCTTTCCCCTTGACCTCAACTCTCTAAGCTTACTTCTTTGTTATCCAATTCTTGGGATGGAGTTTCAAGTGAAGCCTCCAACATTTGGCATCTCAATGCCTAGTCAATCTACATAACTGACAATAATTCTTGCATGGGTTGCATGACCTTCTAGAGTGTCAAAAACTACTATCTTTACAACCTATTTTCTTGAAATGGAGACAAAATAAAGATACTATGCCATACCTTTTCGGTTTGGATGATGCTTGCCAACATAGTTTCTTGGTCCTACAAGATTTGGAGTGGATCTAGACGGAGGATTCATCTCTTTATTACCCTATTCTAAGCCTCTACAAGTTGATTTAAGTGGCTCATTGCACACTCATTTTTTCACTACATTTTCCTCCATGGGAATGACTTCTTTTTTAATTCCTCTTACCGTGACAATGGTGGTTTGAGTTGAACTTGTGTTTCCTTCTTGTCCACCAAATCTTAGGCCTTTATGCTTGGGCATCTACTAATTTGGAATGGGGATTTCAATCCCTTGGCCTTCACTTCCTAACCTTTAGCCATCATTGCACATTTTCCACATCAACTTGGAATCGATGCCTCTAGTGTGATTTTCAAATTCATTGAAGGTGTCTTGGGGAAGAATCGTGAATGGTCATTTGACCATGCTTGGATTCGTCATGGTGTTGGCTTCCATAGTGGCCATAGAAATGGCTTGCTTGGTTTCTTGGATGACTATTTTTAGCTTCTTCAAAGCCTCTTCATGTGATTTCAAAATCCTAGTAGAGTTGAGCAACCATTTCGATGAATTTTTCCTCTTTCAATTATCCAAAGTAGTGAAATTATCCTCAAATTGCAAGGACTACAATATGATTTTGTCTAATTTTGACCTCACAGCAGTGAAGAAGTCCTATAATTTGGCAAGTTTATTTCCAACTCATCTAATTTTTTGTCTCCAATACTTATTTTCCTCTTGGATCTTCCTGTTGAATTCTTTCAACTCTTCCATATTCTCCCTCTTCAAGGATTTTCCCATGGCAGCTACTTCAAGGTCTCTAATGAACCTACTATGACACCATATGATCCATGAACTATATACCTATTTCCTATCCATTCACATACACATATACTTTCAAAATAAAATTAAATGAGGCCTTTGAAAATAAAAATAGGTTAAGGTCATGTTTCTTCACCTAATTTTTATTAACCGGTTACAATGCTTAGTTTAAAAATCCAACAAACAAAATATGGACCAATTGAATGCCAACCAATGGCAAGCAAGTCTATTTTGTTTCATATTTGGTTCATTGCTTAGAGGCTTGAAATTTTAAATTCACGTGGCATTCTAAAACTTTATAAATTCCAAAGTGAAGTATAACTATGTGATATTATTTCAATGTGGAAACATGATTAACGACCAGAGCCAACAGGAAAAAAACATGCTTGGAGAAAGAGGGAATGATCTAAAGGCACTCACTACACTCCACTTTGACAAGACAAATGTCCACTCTAAATTCACTCATCTTGTAGAAAATATGTTGTATATTTGCAACTGCTCATGAAATTTTAATCAAAATCACAAGACACAAACCTACACTACTGCTATCCAGACATTATTTCACAATATAGAACAAAAATTTCAGATATGAAAGAAGAAATCACACACATGAAACAAGCATTTTTATCTGGGGAAAGAGATTGACTAAAAAACCCAATTCCCTTAATCAAATGAATATAGATGCATTACAATTTCACCCTGCAAGTGCACAAACTATCTCTCTGCTCACTAAAGGCCTTTGACCTGGACTTACTCAATTTTTGCCTTGGCTTGAGCTCCTATTTCCTTGCGTTGTTCCTTGAGGAATTAGATCCATATTATTTAGGAAATTCCTCAAATTGAATTGCGCAATTCCTTAGGTTGGTTATCTGGCTGCATGCAACACTTGTACAATCAAGGCTAGTCTACAACTAATGTAACACTGCCTTGGAATCTCCACCAAGCCTAGGGAACTCAAAATCTCTACATGCACTAGCTATTTTTGGTTGATTGATCAGTTAACTAGATGATCATTGAGTTTTACTAAAGTCCCTCAACAAAACTTGACCCTACACTAGTTCTTCCAAGAGTTGGAACTAGTTTAACTGAAAACGGCCTTAGGTAGCTGACCTTGATTGCTACAAATTAGAAATCACACATGCTTAACTGAACTCTAACTCCTGCAACTTGAATTTACTGAGTAAATTGGGTGATACAAGCCATGTCACACAAGTTAACACCATCCAAGTTGTCTGTTGATGTGGAAATTCGAATTTTCTCAATTTAATCAAGGCAAAATAAAATTGAGAATTTCTTGTCGCATTTTTCAACACTCCCTCTCAGCAAGAAATGGATTATCAACCACCTCTATCCTGCACATGTAGAAATCAAACTTCTCTCTTGACAAGGGATTTTTCAAAATGTCAGCATCTTGTTCCTCTGTCTAAATGTACTGCAACAACATTATATGCCTCTGCACTCAATCTCGTAAATGGTGATACCGGATATCTATATGCTTGGATCGATCATGAAAAACATGGTTCTCAAAGAGCTTGAGGTAACTCTATTTATTATATTAGATCATAGTTCAATCCATCATCTGACCAAATATTCCAACAATTACCTTTCTCATCGAGATCGCCTCACATGTTACTTGACTAGAAACCATGTATTATGCTTCTGCCGAGCCGAGTGCCACAAATATTTGCTTCCTGCTATACCAAGAAACCGCTACATGCCCAACAATGAAAATTACACCCAGTGTACTCTTTCATTCTAATGGAATCTCCGCCCAATCTACATCTGTGAATCTATGTAGCTTCACTCCCTCTTTTTTTCTATACCATAGTCCAAACTAGGTAGTGCCTCTGAGGTACCATAGAACATGCTTTGCTTCCCTCCAAAATAATTTGGTCAGTTGAACCGTGGCTTGGATCGACTAGTTGAATGCATAACACATATCTGGTCGTGTATTCACAAGAAACATTTGTGAACTCACCAACTTCTGGTAAATAGTAGCATCCACTTCCTCACCTGAAGTGGCATCCTCTTTCCTCCAGTTGGCCACTAGAGGAGTCTCCATGGGTTGGAAACTCTCTAAAGTATCTCGTTGGCATACTTTCCCAGAGAGACAAACAGTTACCATTGCCTTGCTATACTTCCAATCCAAGGAAGTGGTGCATGAGACCCATATCATTCATTTCAAAATCTCTTGCAAGGTCCTCCTTGCAAGATCTGATTAGATGTTCATCATCAGTTAAATAAAATCATCAACATATAAGATAATAATCAAAAATTTACCTTATACCAAAATTTGATAGAGGTTTTTATCCACTTCAATTTTGGTGAAGCCCAAACCGATGAGATATCTACCGATCCTAGTGTACCAAGCACCGGGCACTTGCTTGAGACCACACAATGCTCGCTTGAGTCTGCACACATGAGACTCTCAATCAAAAGTCTCGAAGCCTTTTGGTTGCTCGATGTACACCTCCTCCTCAATAACTCCATTGAGGAATTTTTTTCACATCCATATTGTGGATCTTCCATCATATCTATGCAGCCAGAGCAAGAATTTATCTAATGATTGAGTACCTTGATACAAGAGCAAGGTCTCCTCATAGTCAATCCCCTCAACTTTAGAGTACCCCTTAGCCACAAATATGGCCTTGTAGTTTTCTATGATTCTGTTTTTTGCCTGCTTTACCTTGAAGATCCATCTTGAACCCACACAGATTTTTCTGTTAGTCTTGGGACCACTTCCCAAACATTATTCTTTACAATGGATTTGTACTCCTCCACTATTGCATCAACCCATATAGGTTTCTCTAATGCTTCCTTGAAAGAGGATGACCCAGTCTTTACAGGATCAGTCATCATAAACATGTAGCCAGTGTATCGATATGGTGACCTTATTTGCCTGCGTTGATTTGAAGGATCACCCACATTCTTCCTGGCATCTTGCGCAAGTCTCTCAACTTCCTTGGTTCTTTGCCTACCTTCTCTGGATGGTCCTTCTTGAGTGGTGATCTCCACTCTCTGCTCCTCAATTTGTGGTTGCTCCACAACTTCTTGAGGTTCCTCCTTTGGAGCTAAAATCTTCTCTTCTGGTGGGAACTAAAGCTCCCTCTCAAGAGAGCACCACATCACTTTATCCTCATTAAATTTTACATCCCTTCACATAATTTTCATTATGATGGATGGAAAGTACACACGGTAGTGTGGGTATTTTTTGTGTAACCCACAAATACCCCCAACTTTTTTTTCGGCTCTAGCTACTTCCTTGCATCTTTGGATACATGATAGTAGACAAAGGATCCAAAATTTCTAAAGTGCGACACATTCGGCTTCCTCCACAAGAAATCTTCATCTGATGTAATCATGCCCGGAATCTGATGAGGACTCCGGTTCTGAAAATATATTGTTGTGTTGCATGCTTCAGCCCACAAGTTCATAGGTAGGCCTTGGTCATGCAACATCGCCTTCATTGCTCCCACAATTCTACGGTTATTTCTCTCAGCCACCCCATTCTGTTGTGGGTTGTGGGGTGTTGTCAAATCTTGTCGAATTCCTTCTTTTGCACAAAAAAATTTAAACTCATTAGACACGTACTCACTTCCACTATCGCTCTTGAGAGCCTTCACCTTCTTGTCGGTTTCTTTCTCAACCAGTTCCTTGAATTCTATGAACTTAGAGAATGTATCATCTTTCTTCCGCATGAATAATATCCATCACTTCTGTGAGAATTCATTAATAAAAATGACAAAATATTTGTGCCTGGAAGTGGAGGTTGTCGAGAAAGTTCCATAGACATCAGAGTGGATCCTTTCCAAGACTGCACGTGCTTTGATGTCTCAATCATGGAAATTCGATTTTGTGTACTTCTCCAAAGTGCATCCTTTGCATACATCATGTTGCTCAAAAGATCCTTTCGGGAGGCCTGTGGTTATCTGTTGCATGATCTTCAAAATTCCATGATGCAAATTTCCAAGTATTCTATGCCAAAGTTCACAGACATTGTGGCTCTATACCTTCTTTGTTTTTGTGCTCAATGCAGCACAATCCTCCACATTTAGCTTGTACAAGTTCTTCACATGAATCCTGATCTGCTTTACCTGTCCTGTGACTATGTGTCTCAGGAATTCCTTTCCTTTGTTGAATATCACATCATCACGATGGTCTTCCAAAACTGCAACAGAGACTAGATTTTTCTTTAGCCCCAGAACGAAAATGACATCCTTGAGCGTGAGGGGGGATCCCAACTCCCTTTGAAAGATGATTGTACCAATATCAGTTGTGTTGTACCTTCTATTGTCCCCCATATCAATGTGCATCTACAAGGATTTCTCCTCCAAATCATTGAAAAATATATATTCCCCTTTATGTGGAATGATGCACCTGAGTCCAAGTACCACACGCTCCCCATCACTATGTTGGCCATGCATGAAATGAGGGTAAAATTAAGCTCTAATTGTGAAGCCAAGGCTTCACCTACTTCTCCTCCTGAGGTATTCTTATTTTTATTCTTGTGTGGACATTTCATGGCATACTCCATGAATTCATGACAATGGAAGCATTTAATTTTTGAAAAATATTTCTTCTTGCCTCCTTGACTAGATTCTGGTTTGGATTGGGATTTCTTCCCTTTTCCCTTCTTTTCCTTTCCAGCCAGTGCAATTTTTTTTTCATCCTCGCCCTTGGATGAAGTCTCGTCTCTGGTATTTTTCCTTATTTCCTCTTGTACGAAATCGAACCATAAGCGCTCTCAATTCAATAGTTTATCCCTCTCATTCACTGAATATTGATAGTTGTGCTAGCCTTGGGAAGGACTAGAAGGGTTAGGATTACCAATTATTCTTCAAGGAAATTAACATCGGCCTCGCCAAGTTCATCATGACACTATGTGAAATTGCTAAGATACTGTGGAATTATTTCATTCTTCTACATCTTGATACTTTGAAGTTTATCCTAGAGCACCAGGTTCTTATGGTCACTATTATTCTCAAACAATTCTGTCAGTTTTTCCACATCGCGAACAGAGTTTCTTTTCCATGGAGATTTGATACAATGTGATCTCATACTCCCTCCAATATGATTCTCCTCACTTTGGCTACATCTTTCTTCCACTGAGAAAGGTTATGGGCATCAGATGCTTGAGGTTTTGCAACATTTGACTTGATGTATTCTAGCAATCCATTTTCATCCAATATCGCCTCCATGGGATCCTTCCATGCAAAAAAATTAAAGATGTCCTCCAAGGCATACTCTAGCCTTTACCCATTGAAATTCATCTTCTCAATTCTGAAGAAAATTTGCAACATTGATCTCCAAATTCGAACTTCTGAGAAACAACTTCAAATTTATGCTCTATTGTGAATCCAAATTTTATACCATGTAGAAATTATGATGTATATTTTCAATTGCTCATGAAGTTTTAATCAAAATCACAAGACACAAACCTACACTACTAATTTGCGGACATTATTTCACAATATAGAACAAAAATTTCATACATGCAAGAAGAAATCACACACATGCAACAAGTATTTTTATCTGGGGAAAGAAATCTTCTAAAAACCCCAATGCCTCTTGCATTAATCAAATGAATTTATTAACTGAGCTCACCCTGCAAGTGCACAACCTGTAGAAAATATCTAACACAAGTATAATACCATGTAGAAATTATATCAATTGACTCAATTCGATCATGTAATGTACTAAAACAAGATATTGAATCCTTCAAAAAAATCTGTGGAATATAAATCACGATCGCTCAATCACATGCAAGTAAGAGAAAGAATTAAATCAATACACAACACAAGATATTCCTGGGGAAAGAAACTACTCAAAACCCCTCCATTTTTATTATATAATAAACCAAGGACTCATGAAACAATATAATGTATTTGTGCTCACCACAACCTCATACACTCTACCAATTGCTTCACACTGATCTAGGAAAAATTGGACAAACACAACCAATTATCAGCCTACCTTGCTTACGTGATCCCTGGAGAATTAAACCCCTATTAAATAGGAAATTCAGCCTTCCTTGATTGTGCAATCCATCATAGCTTCCCATGGTTTTATAACTGCACCTGGGTAGTTTTCATAATATACAACTAATAGTTTACTTACCTTGAACCTTTGTCTCAACTGGGTATCCACCAAAATTAGCATGCATGCAACTATAAATAGTGAATCATCAGTTACTTGGTAGATCACTACTGGTGAATTAAATCTATTTTAATTCACTTGATCTTCCACTAGCTCATCAAACAGTTAGAACTAGTTAAATTGATTTTAACTCAATTATTGTGAGTTAACTGATCCCACCCACACTACACTAGTGCTACAACTACAACTAGACCTTGTTAATAATAGAATCACTCTACATGCTTATCCTTAGACCCTCAACTCGAAATTCTTGAGCTAACTAAGTCTATCACACTTAGTTAACTATTACAAGTTGTTATGAGATAAGATTAAAATTAATTTTCCAATTTATTTAATAAATTGGTTGCACACTAATGTATCGCTAGGACCAATCACTGTGTGACCTGTGATCCCACACTAGTGTCTGTGTTGCATTTTCTTGTTGAATTTCAACACTCCCTCTCAACAAGAAAGGGATTATCTGCTACCCCAATCCTGCCACTGTGGTATTCGAATTTTCTCTTTGCAAGCACCTTCGTTAAGATATCTGCATCCTGATACTCCATGGGAATGTACTACAACAACATAATGTGCCTCTGAGCACAATCTCTAAGATGGTGGGACCATATGTCAATATGCTTGGACCTATCATGGAATACTATATTAATCGAGAGTTTTATGCAACTCTGGTTATCATAATGTATCACTGTCAGATCCATCTGATGACCGAACAAACCAACAAGTATCTTCCTCATCCATATGGCCTCACATGCAACCTGACTAGTTGCCATGTACTTTGCCTCTATTGAACTGAGTGCAACTGATCTCTGCTTCCTGTTGTACCAAGAAACTAATGTTGATCCTATGCTGAAGATGCCCCCTGATGTGCTCTTCCTGTGTGATGGACTACCTACCCAATCTGCATCGGTGAAGCCTTGAAGCTTCACTCCCTCTGTCTGTCTGTACCATAATCCATACTTTGTAGTGCCCCTAAGATATATCAGCACATGCTTCCCTGCCTTCCAAAAGAGCTTGGTAGGCTTAACCATATCTTGACTAAGCTGGTTAACTGCGTAGCATATTTCTGGTCCTGTGTTCACCAATTACATAAGTGAACCCACAAGTTGCCTGTAAATAGTAGCATCCACTACCTCACCTAAAGTAGCATCCTCTTTCCTCTAGTTACCTGCAAGACGAGTCTCTATGGGTTTGTTTCCCTCCATGTGGAACTTCCTCACAATCTCCATGGCATGCTTGCCCTGAGATATAAATAGCTCCCCATATCTTTGCCATATTTCCAAGCCTAGGAAATAATGCAAGTGCCCCGTGTCCTTCATCTCAAGCTCTCTTGCAAGATCCTCTTTGCAAGAAGCTATGAGTTGCTCATCACCTGTCAGTATAAGATCATCTACATAAAGTACAATAATCAAAAGCTTACCATCAACCACAATATGATATAGGTTCGCATCCGCTTCACTCTTTATGAATCCCAACCCAGTGAAATAGTTGTCGTTCCTGGTTTACTAAGCACGAGGTGCTTACTTCAGCGCATATAGTGCTCTCTTGAGTCTAAACACATGTGACTCCCTATCAAAGGGCTCAAAACCTTATGGCTTCTCAATGTACACTTCTTCCTCAATAACTCCATTGAGAAAGGTTGTCTTTACATCCATTCGATGTATTTGCGCTGAGAGTGCAAGGATAAATCTAATCAATGAGTACCTTGCAACCAGTGCAAAAGTATCATCATAGTCAATCCCCTCTACTTGTGAGAATCCCTGGGCCACAAATCTAGCCTTGTATTTCTCCACACTCGCATCTACTACCTGCTTCACCTTGTAGATCCACCTGGATCTAACCACTGACTTTCCCAGTGGTCTTGGGACCACTTCCCATGCATTGTTTCTGATAATGGAGTCATACTCCTCAACCATGGCATCAACCCATGTTGGCTATTGCACTGCTTCCTCAAAAGAGGATGGTTATGTCACAATACACTCGCTCATAAGAGCCATGTATCTAATGTACCTGTCTAGGGACCTTCTATGCTTGCACTATTATGTAAGTGCTCGTACATGCTCTGTTGCATCTAGCATCAATTTGTCAGCCTCTCTGGTACGCTTCCTACCATTTCTGATGGATGGATTTGAATGAGTGGTTTCTTCCACTCCATGATCCTCATCTTGTGGCTACTCCACATCCTGAGGTTCATCCTTTGAAATTAAGATTTCCTCATCTGCATGCAATTCAATCTCCCTCTCAAGGGACAATCGCATGGCTTTCTCCTCATCAAATCTAACATCTCTCTTGACAATTGTCATCCTGTTAGCTGGAAAATATAACCGATAGTTGTGGGGAGTATCAGTGTACCCCACAAATATCCCAACCTCTGTTGTCGGTTCTAGATTCTTCCTGGCATCTTTGGTCACATGGAAATAGACAGATGAGCCAAAAAATTTAAAATATGAAACATTCATTTTCTTACCTGAAAAATCCTCCTCTGGTGTACTAATGCCAAGTGTCTGATGAGGACTCCGGTTCTGCACAAATACTGTTGTGTTGCATGCCTTTTCCCACAAATGCAATGATAGGCCCTGATCATGTAACATAGATCGTGTTTCTCCCACAATTGATCCGTTATTTCTTTCTACAACCCCATTATGTTGTGGGTTATGAGGTGCAATCAATTATCTCTAAATTCCTTCTTTGGCATAGAAGTTCTTGAATTCATTAGAGATATACTCACCACCATTGTCACTCCTTAGAGACTTAACCTTGTTCCCTGTATCTTTCTCTACCAGTGCTTTGAACTCAAAAAAAAATGGAGAACACCTGATCTTTCTTCTGCAAAAATAAGATCCAACATTTTCTAGAAAAATCATCAACAAAAATCACATAATACCTATGCTTTGTTGTGGAAGGCGTAGAGAATGGTCCACACATGTCTAAGTGAAATCTCTCAAGGATTGTTGCTACTCAGTTCTCCTTCTCATGAAAGGTGGCCTTAGTATACTTCCCCATGGTACATCCCTTGCATGTGTCTATTTGTGCAAGAGTACCCTTTGGAAGACCTGTAGAAATTTGTTGCATGATCCTCAAAGCACTGTGGTGTAGATGGCCCAATCTCTTGTGCCATAACTCACATGTATCCCGGCTCACCACCTCCCCTACTTTACTTCTCAATGTTTCATAAACATCTACATCAAGTTTGTAGATGTTCTTCACGCGAACCCTAATCTTCTTTACCTATGTTGTGGTTTTGTGACGAAGGAATTCTTTTCCTTCACTGAAAACCACATCATATCCAAGATCCTCCAACATAGAAACTAAAACTAAATTATTTTTCAAGCCTAGTAAATGCATGACATCTTTTAATAAGAAAGGTTTACCTGAATGTCTCTAGAAAGTAACTGTAGCAATCCCGGTAGCACTATACCTCTAGTTATTACCCATCTCAATGTGCATCTGAAAATCCTTCTCCTCTAAGCTACTAAAGAGTTCTTTGTTTCCCATCATGTGAAAAAATGCTCCACTATCCAATTACCACATAGATCCCATCATAGTTGACTCCATGCATGCGATGAGAGAGAAGTCCAACTCAAACTGTGAGGCCAAAGCTTCACCCGCTACAACTCCGGGAGCCTTCTTGTTGTTCTTCTTCTTTTGTGTACAATTTTTGGCATAGTGTCCATGATCATGACAGTGAAACATGTCACCTTTGATATGTCATGCTTCTTGCCTTCTTTTCTGGTCTTAGATTTGGAGGGGACTTTCTCCCCTTCCCCTTATTTTCCTTACCAAAAAAGGCACAATTTTCCTCATCATCAGTCTTGGATGAGGATCCATCCCTGGTATTGCACTAAAACTCTTCTGGTACCAAATGTAACCAAAATCGCTCCCAATATGGAAACTTATCCCTCCCATTCACAGAGTCCTGGTAACTATTCCAGCTCTTGGGAAGGCCTAGAAGTACTAGGCTCACCAAGTCATCATCATCTACAATAATTCCAACAGTTCCAATCTCATCTTGACATTGAGTGAACTTGGTCAAGTATTTCTGGATTGTGTCACCCTTCTCCATTTTAATTTTCCTGAGCTTGTCCTGGAGTGCCAATTTTTTGTGGTCACTGCTGCTTTGAAACAGATCTGTCAAGGCCTTCCACATAGCATATGGAGTTTCCTTTCCATGGATACTCGAGACAATGTGATCTCGAACTCCCTCTAACAAGAGCCTCCTCGCCTTTGCTACCTTCTTCTTCCATGCATAAAGAAATTGGGCATCTACTGCTGCAGGCTTGGGAATATCATTATCTATGAACTCCTTCAACTCATTGTCCTCCAACACTGCCTCCATCTTGTCCTTCAATGCAATATAATTCGAAATGCCCTCAAGTGCATATCCAAGTCTCATGCCATTGAAAGACATATTGATCCGCTTATAGCTCCAAAGAAATTACCTACAAATTCGAATAATTTTCAACACAAACTCAATTTCTTCTCCACTATTGTGATTCTTGGCACTCAGATACCATGTAAAAATTCTCTAACACAGCTATAATACCATGTAGAAATTATACCAATGGACTCAATCTGGTCATGTAATGTACTAAAACAAGAAACTGAATCCTTCTACAAAATTTGCGAAATATAAATCATGATCGCTCAATCACATGAAAATAAGAGAAAAAATTAAATCAATACACAACACCGGATATTCTTCGGGAAAGAAACTGCTCAAAACTCCTCCATCTTTATTGTATGATAAACCAAGGAATCATGAAACAATACAATGTATTTGTGCTCACCAAACCTCATACACTCTACTAATTGCTTCACACTGGTCTAGGAAAAATTGGACAAACACATAGCCATTTATCAGCCTACCCTCAGCCTACCCTGCTTACGCAATCCCTAGAGAATTAAACCCCTATTAAATAGGAAATTCAGAGTTCCTTGATTGCACAATCCATCATGGGCTTCCCATGGTTTTATAACTGCACCTGGGCAGTTTGCCTAAAATACAACTGATAGTTTACTTGCCTTGAACCTTTGTCTCAACTGTGTGTCCACCAGAATTAGCACGCATGCAGCTATAAATAGTGAACCATTAGTTACTTGGTAGATCACTATCGGTAAATTAAATCTATTTTAATTCACTTGATCTTCCACTAGCTCATCAAACAATTAGAACTAGTTAAACTGATTTTAACTCAATTATTGTGAGTTAACTGATCCCACCCACACTAAAGTAATGCTACAAATGCAACTGGACCCTGTTAATAATAGAATCACTCTACATGCTTATCCTTAGACCCTCAAATCAAAATTCTTGAGCTAACTAAGTCTATCACACTTAGTTAACTATTAAAAGTTGTTATGAAATAAGATTACAATCAGTTTTCCATTTCATTTAATAAATTGGTTGCACACTAATGTATCGTTAGGACCCATCACTGTGTGACCTGTGATCCCACACTAGTGTGTGTGTTGTATTTCCTTGATAAATTTCAACACAACCTATCTCTCTACTTACTGAAGGCCTCTAGCTTAGACTTAGTCAATCTATGCCTTGGCTTGAGCTCCTATTTCCTTGCATTGTTCCTCGAGGAATTAGGCCCCTATTATTTAGTAAATTCCTCAAATTGAATTACGCAATTCCTTAGGTTGATCATTTGACTAAATGAAACACCTGTACACTCAAGACTAGTCTACAACTAATGTTACATTGTCTTGGAATCTCCACCAAGCCCAGGGAACTCGAATTCTCTGCATGAACTAGCTATTTTGGGTTGATTGATCAGTTAACTGGATGATCACTAAGTTTGAATGAAGTCCCACTGCACAACTTGACCCTCCACTAGTTCTTCCAACAATTGGAACTATTTTAATTGAAAAAACATTGTATATAATTGGCCTTGATTGCTACAAATTAGCAATCACACTTGTTTAACTGAACTCTAACTCCTCCAACTCGAATTTACTGAGTAAACTAAATGACATAAGCCATTCACACAAAATAACATCATCCAAGTTGTCTGCTGATATGGAAATTTGAATTTTCTCAATTTAATCAAAGCAAAATCAAATTGAGATATTTTTGTTGCATTTTTCGACACCTCTCCCACTCTAAAGTCATTCCACTCCACTTTGACAAGTCAAATGTCGAATCTAAATTCACTCTACTCCACTTTGACAAGCTAAATGTCCACTCTAAAGTCAATCCTCTCCATTCTCTCCCACTCTTTATTGGCTCCACTTTCACAAAGCAAAGGTCCAATCTAAAGTTTCTCAACACAAGCCAAATGTATAAAAATGTTCAATCTAAAGTCACTGTCCATTTACTCTCTCCCACTCCAAATTCAGTCCACTTACTCTCTCCCACCCCAAAGTATAAAAATGTCCACTCTAAATGTATTGTACATTTATTCTTTCCCACTCCAAAGCCAGTCCAACCCAATCCTCTCCATTCCAATCCACGTTGACAAGCCAAATGTTTAAAAATGTACACTCTAAAGTCAGTGTACATTTATTCTCTCCCACTAAAGTTAGTGTACATTTATTCTCTCCCACTGCAAAATGAGTCCACTCCACTTTAACAAGTCAAATGCCCACCCGAAAATAACCAACTTCTCAGACCTAAGGTGTTTCTCAAGGATACTAATCCCTTTTGTCTCGAGATATACTTACGCTCCTTCCCTTATCATAAGGGGAAACAAATCCACTTGCAATGTGGGATTGAATTTTGAGATCTGAAAACAATTTCTACCTTGAAAATGCAAGGAGATACGGCAGGTCTCTAAATCGATCTCTACGCTTTCAAACTGAGAGCACTATGCTTCCAAATCGACCAGCATTACGGGCATCCTTACCTCGATTTTTGGTTCGGGTTTCCAAATAGGCATGGAGCAAAGTCAACTTTTGATTTTGTTCCACGTCCATTGATGCCTGAAAGGACAATCGAGCATTTTCATAACCAACATCTATTCAGAAGAGCATCAAAAGTTCTCGTTGATTCTTCAACAATTGATTAGTTTCCCACCACCTGTACAGCAGCCAGTCCTCTTCAGAATTCTCTCCACGACCATATTTGCAATCAGTCTCTATATTTCAAACAATTGATTTGCTAACCATGATACAATTATGAATCCCACGCATATTCCAAATTCTAATAATAGTAGATTTCAGTTTTCGTAGGCATTCTTATATGTAGAAAACTCAAATAAGCTCTCACGTACACAAAAAAACATAGCCAAGATGGATCCAAACAAATAAAGCCAAAATAGCTCCACAACCTCGTGACAATTTTGTTTCAAATCACATCCTCACAACAACCATGTGATGGATACAATATTTTTTCTGGTGGTTAATAACTGTGAAAGACTATAGCCAGCAGGAAGGCACACCCAATAGAATCCAGTCCCCAGATAGTTAACATTCCTCAATAGTAATTTTCCATTTTGAAACTGAAATTATGGTACCATATCTTTAGTCGCTCTAAACGCAAATTAATTAAATCGGATACGAACGAACATAATGTAGGTTGTACGAAATGTTTCAACAGATGCATATAATCTCTCCCCATATGGGGTGGTAAGAGTGGGGGGCGGCATGCCGGCCATCCCTCCCAACACTAATGCGAGGGGACGTGCTTGGCAGCCCTTCCCATAGTTATTTAATGTCACTAAGTGGAATCGCAATAACCATTGCACTCCATTATTATGAATTACTGCGTCCAATATTGCTCTGCATTTGCCCCTCATGGTTTTAATTCTGTTATGATTTATGTTGAGCTTTTTGAACTGAGTTTGTTGTTTGATGTTAGTATTTAGAAAATTTTCAAAGGAATAATGAGAAAAATCACACATAAACAATGATTTATCTCAATTAGGAAAAAACAAACCAATAATAGATCTATTATAATCCTTGACTTAAACATAGCCAAGCCAACCAACATCTGGGCCTTGGCTAGGTGAGCTTTCACCGGTCAACTTTTGAAAAATTACAATAGATAATCCCCAGCGCTTTTAAAGGATTTGTCACATGTAATACCATGGGATCAATACCACGAACCACCAATATGAAGTTCTTGAAACCATACTTGTTAATCTAACAACCTTAACTCCTTCACTGAGTCAAGTTTACCTAATAATCCCCCCTTAAACCTTGACTTAGGATTTCCTTTGACCAAATTTATCCAAACCAACCAAGTGAATAAGAACCACTCACTCAAGCCTGTACCACCCTCAAAGTTTATACCTAGGGTATTTTCTAACTTGGCATGCCCCTATCTTTCTAGGGGCACGCATGCCTACTAGGTCTTGCAACAATATGTCCATTCACATGCAAAAAATGTTCAACTCAATAATTTTTTGTTGTTATTATGGCATTGTTGCCATCTTCTCACCTTGTCAATGCTTTGACTTCTCCCTCCTTTGCCCATGATATCAAACATTTTTAAGATGTCATTGACCAAGAGGAAAGCAATCCATGATATCTCATTGACACATTTTGTCATAACATTTTGCTTATATTCTTGACAGCGGGGAGCTTGGCATAGGTTTTATTGTTTGCCTTCTTGTACATATCAATGACTCTTGTTGTATTTAACACCTGCAATGCATGGCTCTTATTGTATTCAACACCTTCAATGTCGCTACCACCATTGTTCTCCCTATTGACCTGCACAATCCATTGATTCTAACATGAACTTTTGTTTCTCCCCTTCTTTTTTCTTTCCAATGCCATCAGTTTCCTTTGGAGTGTCACGCATGAAATTTAAGGTTAATTCATGTCATTCTAAATCATTTTTCTGTCATTGTTCCCACTCAAAATAGGAACCCTCTTTTCTTCTCCCAAAAGAATACCTCCAAGGGATACAAATTTAGATTTGGTAACTTCATGGGTAGGTCAGACTTCTGCAGCTTGAAGTCGAAGCTCAGCTTAGGAATGCAAAAAATACTCATCATCTTATCCAGATTGGATCATTATAATGTTTTTCATTCATCTCGATGCTTTATATTGGAAAAAGTGGAGGAATCATCTCACTAAACCGTTTTCACTAGTGGGACCCAGCTTGGAAAAACTGGGTTTGAAACCTTCTGGTAGCATTTTGAGGCATCAAATGACATCACGTTAGGATGTCACGTCAGCCCCATTATTCATGAAAAAGGGGTTAGCCACGTGATTACGATGTAGAAGGCTCTAGAAGAGTATATATTATAACTCTGGTTAAGAGTTGAGGTAGTCAAACCTAACCAATAGTAGATTATTGGGTTTTGTTATCACTGAGCCACTAGGAGGAAAATGGATTACATTCTTTCGAGTTCATTTGTTCCATAGTTGAGCAAAATTAGCCAAGTGAGATAGGAGATAGAGCACATAGAGAGGATTTGTGCATTGTAGCAGCGCAAGGGCCATAGGCCATACTTCTTTGTACTAGCGGCCATATTTCCATTCAGAGAACAAGAGTTAAGCGACCTCACCTTCCAGCTGGGTTTTTCTCCAAAAATGGTTTCCCATAGCATAGATTGTGTCAAATGCGTGTGTAAGCGTTTATTTTATTTTTTCTCTATTTTCTGCATAAATTCCATTCGCATGCATGCACTATTAACAGTGAATCTACAAATCTATAAATCTAATAAAATTGTAATAGTGTAGAATTTCAGATTTTAACTATACCATTATCATATATGTTGTGACAAATTGTCCAATGGAATATCCACAACATTTTATGGATCATCATCTCCCTTCAAGCTTTTATGTAACATGTAACTAACACAAGGAATGCATGACAGACGTAGTGAACTCCCTTATAGTATTTAAAACCACAATGGGGTTTCTGAACTTGGTGCCAGAACTATGCACCCATCATGAAAATATGTGTTGATAATGAAAATTAGAGGAGGAAAGGAATGGATAAACTCCTCGGTATTGTAATTAATATTAGTTATCTCCTCATCAAGTCATTGCTCAAACAACCCTGCTAGTTTGTGTGACGAGCCACTGCTCAACTAGCGTTGTTAGTTTGTGTAACGAAGAAAAGAGTATACATGAAACACAGAATGGCATTCATAGTGTCCATCCTTTGGGGCACTCCCTCGATGGGAGACAATGAAAAAGATACCAGATGAATTTCCATATTCGAACCCTAAACTTAAGGCTCAATCCATTCAACATTTCCCGAAGTTATTATGAATGATATAAAGATGGAGCTAAAAGTACATGGGATTTTCTTTCTCCCATCAGGAAAAATGACAACACACCCACGATGGCCATAAGTTTTGCCACCACAACCACCATCTTGTCCACTAGCACCACCACACCCACAATCGTTTAGAACTCCATCTCCATCCTCATGACGGCTAGGGATCAAATCAAAATTGTTTTCATAGAATCCACCACGAGAACTTGGATAGGCATTGTTATCACGATTAAAGTTTTGGTCAACATTATAACTTCCCCCACAACCACGTCCAAACTTTTGCCTCTGCCCCATCTCATTTGGAGGATCCTTTGATTTCCTAATAGTCTGGGGTAGAGGAAGGGTTTCCAACGGTAGTTTTCTGCTCACCACCACCACTAGTTGTTGCTTCTTGGCAACCACTGTAACCAGTTTGTCCTTTGTAGTGACGAGGGTGTCTAGAACCGTCGATAGGGTGCCATTGTCATTATTGTCAAGCAAGTCAAAGGGATTATGCATGGCCATCATACCTACAAATTATAATTTAAAGGCTTACCACCCTAATGGAAAAATGTTGAGTTGTTGCAGTTCATGAGGTCTTCTTCATGTGATGGCGCATAACATGAAGGGACATTCAAAAGTCTGTATAGAAAAAAAATATAATTTATATTATAAATTGATGTTATATTATAAAACACAAATGACACTATGTTTTTGTGTTTAATGACTCAAAGTGAAATTAATAACTGTGTATTTAATGAGAGATTAAATCAAGATCTTTTATCCCGAAAGTGAACCTCAAGCATAAGATGAAAAGAATTTAAGTTAATTAGGTTAATTCATTAATGAGAAAAGGTACATAAATAGAATAAGAAAGAGTGCATTAATGAGTGCGAGAGATTCACATGTGAGAAAGAGAGAGGGCATTTATGAGCATTGAATGTGAGAGAATGGAGTTGAGAGGAAGAGTTTATTGTAGCAAAGGTTGAGTGCAAACCAAAGGAGGGAGAGACGGGCATGAAAACCAAGAAAAATACCCAACATTAATTCTTGGTTCAGTGACCATACAATGACAAGAAGGGTAATTTGAGGCATGATTTCCAAGGCAAAGAGCAAGATGGAAATTGTTGATTGTTTGGACAGCGACAAGGATAATTTTTGCACACAAATCAAGGAAGAGATAGGTTGTAATATAGGTTGTATAGTACCATACAACAATACAAATTTCTAAGAAAGTTGGGCACATAAATTGAGGGGAAGATTTGACACATTTCTCGAGGAAAGGATAATAGAAATTAATGAGATATGTTGTTGTATTTATGGTTGAGTTGTACTACTGCAATTTATTCTTATTTGTGCAAGAAATAAAAGAAATCTCTTTCTTTGGGTTTCCCCCTTAGGGAGTTTTTCTCTAGGTTTTGCCACAACATCACTGTGTTCATGAATGTTTATCTATTGTTGTTATTTTTTTGCTACAAATTACTTAGCATGGTATTTTTGTTCATAAAAGAAAAGTTGTAAATGTAAATTTGTATGCATTTACTTTGAAGTTTTATTGGAATTATAAAGCAGTGTATGTTAAGTGTTTGACAAAATCACTAACTGAACTATTAATGATTTTGTGTGATTTTCAGCATGGTATCAGAGTTGGGACTCTAAGTACAGTAGACATTGATTTTTTTGATATGGCAAGGGATTTGACATATTGATATTGCAGGGATTGCAAAGGGGGTTGTGTTGGAAAAAGGGAAAAGTTATTGTTGGTTAGTTGGGAAAGATGATTTCTAGTATTAGGTATATAGATAGGTTAGAAGGGATTGAGAACCTTAGTGCTTGGAGGGAGATAATAGTCTTTGTATTTGATGAGAATGAGGTGTGGGAAATAGTCGAGACTGCAGTGACTATACTTACAGATGCTACACTATTGATAGACTTCAAGAAGAAGAATTCCAAGGCAAAAACATAGATTCCTAATGGCATTAAGGATCATGTCATTCCTCATGTGAAAGAAAAAAGGTATGCTTTTGAGATGTGGGATGTATTAACTAACATGTACCATAGCTAAAATGAAAATAGGAAAAAAGTTTCCAGAGAGAAGCTTTTAGCAACAAAAATTAACAAGTTTGACAATGTTACTTCATACCTTACCAAAATCACTTAGTTGAGGGGTGAGTTAGCTACCATTGTTGAGACTATACCACCTATAGAGTTGGTCAACACTATCTTAAGTGGTCTTTCTAATAGTTGGGAAGTTTTTATTGAGGGGATCATTGCACGAGAGAATATTCCATCATGGGAAATATTGTGGGATGATTGTATACAAAATGAAATAAAGAGGAATAATAGTGAGACAGCTCGACAAGATAAAGATGAAGAAGAGAATGTGGCCCCCACAACAATGGGAAAAGGCAAGTGTAGGATCTTCTTCCAGGAAAGACATGAGGAAATTCAAATGTTTTGCATGTCATAAGTTTGGCCACTATGCATGCCAATTTCTAAATAAGAGGAAAGGCAAGAATGAGGACGAGAAATAGGTAGTTGTATCAGCTGCAGTTTTTGAGTTCACAAAAAGGTTTGGGAAGGAGTGGACGAGAAATAGGTAGTTGTATTAGTTGGAGTTGTTGAGTTCACAAAAAGGTTTGGGAAGGAGTTCTCTTTAGTATATTATCTTTCAAGGAGATTTTTTGTTGAATGTGAGAACACAAGTGTATGGTTTGTGGATAGCGAGGCATTGTGCCACATGACAGGGGCTAGAGCTATGTTCCTAAGTATGAAAGGTATTGACTCAAACATGTGTGTTAATAGTGGGGTGCACAACACACATGTAATGAGGGGGATTAAATAGATGAGGTTTCAATTGGAGTCAATAGGATATCTGGAGGGGGACCATGAGGGCTAAGAGTGAATCTTCTCTCAGTGTCAGTGTTGGAGGATGACAAATATGTTATCCTATTTTGTGATAGAAATGTAGTAATTTATCTGCTAGGGGAGAGTAAAGATGCATCATGATTGACTAGTATCCATTTGGGAAAATGTATAAGCTAGCAAGACATCTTGTGGATGGTGAACTAGTTGGATTTCATGCTTCGTGGTAGTGCTAGAGGTAGTTGGAGGAGAGGATTCTTCTAGCTCAGTTAGGAGACCTTCGTGGTTTGAGATGATAGAGGAGGATGCTCAGAGTGGGAGAGAGGAGTCTCCTCGGAGCATGGGTTACAAGCATAAATCTTCGAGTCAAAGGCATGTAGTAAGAAAATTTTTTGAGTTAGAGGGAGTTGTTGAGTCAGAGGGAACTTCTAAGTCAAAGAGAGTTGCTACAATGATGGTAGAGGTGCCAAAAGTACCTCCCTACCTCCCTCACTAAGAGGGAGTGTTAGGTCCCTATATTACTAGTGTAGTCCCTTAGTGTTGTTAGTGTAGCCCCTTTATTGTTATTATTGCACCTTTGTAGTCCCCATATTGTTATTATTGAGCCCCATAAAAGCCCACTATTTTTATTGTTGTGCCCTTACATTATTATTGTTAGGTTGGCTAGGATTATATTGTGACCCCATGGAATCCTATATATAGAAAGGAGGGTTTATCATTTGAACCATCTAAGAATTGTTCATTTATGTAATGTGAAGGAGGTTTTCCCCTCAAAGTGGTTGATTTCTAAGGCATTGATCTCTCTTTTCTTCTATTTCGAGAGCTGGTTTCATAACATTTGGTATCAGAGCTTTGGATTCTAGGGTTTCGCTACTTCAAATAGGTCATCGTGGAATTTTCGCTATAACCTTTTTTCTACGAAGGTTCAGAAGCTAAAAAAAAACCCATTTGCAACGAAATCCTAAGGAACTTCATGTAAAAATTTCAAATCTTGGTTCACAATATTTTCGGAGATATGATCTGTGGAACGGTTATGGTTTTTGCAGGCTTCCGAATTTCATCTCAAAGAGGTGACCATGGGAAAATCGTCATAACTCTCTCTCTGAGCATCGGATTGGAATTTTGTAAAAAGTGGCTGAAATCACATAGACTGTAGCTTCCTGTGTATCAATTCCAAAGCCTAAGGAGGAAACAGTGACATGTGGCATGTCGTACAAGTTCGCTCTACTGAACTAGTCCATAATTAGGTCATTGTGGGAGATTGGGCATAACTTTGCCTTGAAGAATCCAAATTCGGTCTGACCTGGGGCATTGGAAAGAATATTCAGAGGGCTACTAAAGTACCTAAGATAAAATCTTGGAGATCTAAAATTACAGAGATACATCAATTTCAATATCGAGCTCCTTAGAATCAAGAAAAATGTGTGTATTTTTTTTTCAAATTGCATAAGTCTTGTTTGAAAAATCATTTTGAAGTGATTCCAAGGGCACACTGAAGCATAGATATCAGTATTTGCTTCTAAAATGGCCCCTAAAAATAATTCAACTGATCTGAAAGGAGTGTATTAGTTCTGTTGTTCTAAGTGTCCTTTCAGTAATATAAACATGTACAATTTGTCTCCATATGTTTGCTTAAGGAATGAGAGTTTAACCATGAAATATAGATGAATTAGTGAAATTTAAGCATGTAAATAAGCCTTAAAAACACTGAACAACAGTGCATACCAGAGAAAAACATTCACACATAAGTTTTACACAGTAGGAATGATGAAGCAGTTCATCCCTCCTAGGCTACATATGTTCGTCTAGCTCCCAATGGCATGTCTTTCTTTGTCATTATGCTCAAAATTGTAAATTACATGTGTTTACAGGCCTCTAATGGTTGTTTTTCTGCACCATTGGATCCAGAATGCCCAAATTAATCTAGGTAGACTCTTGTTTCACCAAAATTGGTCGAAAATTGACCTCCCCATGCATTTTTCTCAATGATAGCTAGAAAAACTCCACTAAAAGTGGAGACAGGCACTTAACTTAAGTTAAATTTAATACAATCCCTAAAATTAGGGCGCCTCCAACTTTCCCGCCAGAATAAACTGTTAGTTTTAAACATTTAACAGTTGGGCGGGGTGGTCACATACCCCACCGTTAACTCCACACAACGTTTTTCAATTCCGCATATAAGAGGTTTTGGAACCCAGAGTTTACGGTTCCATAACCATGGCATTAAAAAAAAATTAAATTACGCCCATGTGACTATTACAAACTTCCCCACCGGCAGTTACAGTGTATCCAATCATCGCATTAAACTTAACTGCACGGATTGACATGTGTCCATGTTTATTGAAACCATCGGACTTGAGGTTTGTTGTAGCTGCCCAACGAACCGTCACTGCAAGTTACATGCTACCGCAGCATGTGATCACTCCCACCTAACTGCCGGAGTAACGGATTACGTGGCCTCCCAGTTAACGTTTTCTATCAGGGTAAATGTCAATGTTGCGATGATGTTTCATGTGACCAAGCCTTATACATTTACCATCGAGTTTAAGAACTGTTGGATAGCCATTGGGTTTAAGGCCAAGGTTCCAGTGCCTGGGCGCATGGAAGGGGGGCTTGGCCTACCAACCCCCCAACTCTAAAATTTTAACACCATAAATATATGTCGCCCACTATACATTGTAAGAACTACTTGTGGTGTAATGGCACGTAGGCTGGCTAGCGGATGCGAGGTCGATGGTTCGAACCTCCAAAGCTCCATATAAATTTTAACACTCCCTCTTGAGGACACGTGGCGGCCTCTGAGCTTGCCATGTGTCACTCATTTGACGGCCCAACAAAAACTCATCCCCATACCATAAGATCAACGACCCACATCATGCCACATGGCGCCATCTTGTTGGCTGGGAGAAAAATGGAATATTCCAAGAATATACTTGCGGACTGTACCTACATGCTAACTGGGCATCCAGTCACAAAATTTTGATGTTTGGGAAAACGAACAGAACGTGATATCTTCCTCATACGACATCGGTTTTCCGAACTGTTCACGGTGTCGAAATTCCGACGACAAGACCTTTCTGGTTGCTCTGGTTCAGGCCTGTTTCGGGCACTTTCATTTTTTATCATAACACTTGATCTCCTGATCACATCTCCCCACTGGGAAGCTTTTGGACCCCAAAATCTCTCTGGACTACTGAACATGAAGATGAGGAGACTGTGTCCCCACTCTGCCAATCTTTATCCAATGGAATTTCCCTAATTTCATTAACTGAAGCTTTTCATGAAACGACAAATTTTTCCTTGATTTTGTTGACCAACCATTATTGTTTTTGACATTGTCATGCTGCACATTTACTGAACTTGTAGAATAGCAACCTAAATTTGTAGTAAAAATCTTGTTTCTACATTGTTCTATAATCAAAGGAAACTTGGAATTACTCTCACCTTGCACTCTGTCCTTATGGCGATTTTTTGTTGAATTTGCCTTGAACTTGTGTCGATTCCTGACCAAGTTTCTTCGCTATTGTACCATGCCTTTCTGAAACCGGCAATGAATATTTTTGAATCATGTGCCTTCTTTGTCAAGTTTCTTCGCTTTCTCTTAGACCTTTGCAACTTCTTGCACTGACACTTTGTTTTCAGCATCGTTCAACACCAATGTCAACTATTGTAACAGCTTGTCATCTTCATTCAAAGGAAACCTACTTTCAAACTGAAACAACTCATTACATACATTAGCATTTGTTTGAAAAGGATTATGTAAAACTTCTCTTTGTTTAATCATCATCAATGTCAAGTTTTGGCTTGCATTGACGAGCCCTTTCATCTGACCTGCTTTAGCTAAAGAAGTGTCTAGTTTTTTGCAATGAGCTCTCACAATATACTCCTTTCCATCTTTGAATAAATGGTATTTGTTCTCATGGCGATGGAAGATCGCTTTCCTATCATACAAGTAAGGACTGCCCAACACCATGCTTGTTATATCAAGCAGAACAACATCTAATTCAATTGTGTCAACGAAATGTGCAGTTATTGCAAAGCGCAACGTGCACTTCTTTCAAACCTGTAAATTTGCATCCTTACAAATCCAACCAAGTGGATATGGTTTTGGATGTGGAATGGTCTCAAGATTAAGTTTCTTGACCAAGTCTTCAGAGATTAAATTCGCTTGTGACCCACTGTCAAACAATGTGTCAACCTTGGTATCTTTGGAAATGACCCTCATATGAAACAATTCAATTCTCTTTTCTTCACTTGGAGCTTCTATGTGACAGTTAGATATACTAGAACTGGGTTTAGTTTTTTACTCTTTCCCCTTCAATTTCTTTAGTCCCATAGCTATTATTTTGGTTTCATCTCCTGAATCTGACCCTAGGTCTTGTTCAGCTATTGAAACAGTTTTGCCTTTCTCCTTGGGTTTCTCTTTGGCCTTCAAACTTTCTAGTTTCAACTCTGGATGAAGTTTCCAACAATGATCTTCATCATGGCTAGTTTTAGAACAGTGTTTGCAAAATAATTTTCCCTTCTCTTTTCTAACATTTGCATTTCTCTTTTTCTTCCATTTTCCTTTAAACTCATTTTCCCCATTCCCATCTAAGTTTTGTTTTCCTCTTGCCTCTAGATGTGTGGCTTGAACACATACTTCATCTAGGCTTATAGGGTTAAACATGAGGATAGTATGTCTTAGGTAGATATGTAAGCCTCCTGTATACTTGAGCAAAGTGTCTTGGCTCTGCAAATCTACTCCTAATAAAAGAGCTCTTCTCCTAAATTCTTAAGTATACACTTGTACATTTTTTCTTTTGAATTGTTTAAAATTTGTGAGTCCATTATGGCTTTCTGCATGTGAGCTAATGGATAAAACTATTATTTTATTGTAGAAATGAAATCAGTCCATGATAAGATAATCTTACCATATTTCTTGATCTCCTCCTTTGTCTTGGCTTCCCATCAAACAAGTGTTGCACCTTCCATTCTCAATGAAGCTAGTTGGATTTTGGTGTCATCATCATGAAAATTTTGGATTATCAAATAGACCTCCAATTGCCTAATCCAATTATCTAGCTTTTCTGCATTAACTTCACCATTAAACATTGGCAATTCAAACTTAACATCAAGTTTTAGAAAAGGACTTTTACCAGTGTTCTTTGACTTGTATGGCTAATGTACTAAAGATGAAGTAGAGGATGATGAGGGTGATGATGGTGACATTCCACTGCCTCCATTTCCTCCATTTCTCTTCTTCGATTTATCTTCATCATTATGGCCTCCTGATGATCCCTATCCTTCCTTGTGAAGTTTGGACCTTTCTTCTTCTAGTTTATCATTCCTTTCTTGGTAAAGGACTCTCACTATTTCAGTGAAATGCTTTTCTGTACACTCTTTCTTCCTCTTTGGGATCCATCTCTTCATGGGTTTCTTCTTCTCCTGGAGGCATGCTTTTTGAGCTTCTACTTCTTTTGGAGGTGAGCTAGATGGTGGAGAATGTGGCAATCTTGCCCTCCTTTGTTGTGGCTCAATTTGAGAACCTCTTGCTTCCACCAATTTGCCTTCTCTTCTCTTAATCTTGAACCTAGTAAGCATGAAAACCATCGCAAACAGTTAACAAATCCTTGCACATAAAAACAACAAAGATAAAAACCTGGTTCTAATACCAACTTGATCTGAAAGGAGTGTATTAGTTCTGTTGTGCTAAGTTTCCTTTCAGTGATATAAACATGTACAATTTGTCTCCATATGTTTGCTTAAGGAATGAGAGTTTTAACCATGAAATATAGATGAATTAGTGAACTTTAAGCATGTAAATAAGCCTTAAAAACACTGAACAGCAGTGCATAATAAAGAAAAGCATTCACACATAAGTTTTATATAGTAGGCATGATGAAGCAGTTCACCCCTCCTGGGCTACATCTGCTGGTCCAACTCCCAATGGCATGTCCCTCTTTGTCATTATGCTCAAAATTGTAAATTACATGTGTTTACAAGCCTCTAATGGTTGTTTTCTTTGCACCAATGGATCCAAAATACTCAAATTAGTTTAGGTAGACTCTTGTTTCACCAAAATTGGTCGAAAATTGACTTCCCCATGCATTTTTCCCAATGACAGCTAGAAAAACTCCACTAGAAGTGGAGACAGGCACTTAAATTAAGTTAAATTTAATACAATCCCTAAAATTAGGGCACCTCCAACTTTCCCACCAGAATAGACCGTTAGGTTTAAACAATTAACAGTTGGGTGGGGTGGTCACATACCCCGCCGTTAACTCCGCATAACGTTTGTCAACTCCGCATATAAGAGGTTTTGGAACCCGGAGTTTATGGTTCCATAACCGTGGCATTAAAAACTTTTTAAATTGTGCCCATGTGACTGTTACAAACTTCCCCATCAGCAGTTATGATGTATCCAACCGTCGCATTAAACTTAACTGCGTGGATTTACATGTGTCGACGTCTATTGAAACCGTCAAACTTGAGGCTTGCTGTAGCCGCCCAACGAACCATCACTGCAAGTTACATGCTACTGCAACATGTGATCACTCCCACCTGACCGTCGGAGAGATAGATTACGTGGTTGCCCAGTTAACGTTTGTTGTCAGGTTAAACGTCAATGTTGCGATGATGTTTCATGTGACCAAGCCTTATACATTTACCGTCGGGTTTAATAGTCGTTGGGTTTAAGGCCAGGGTTCTAGCGCTTGGGCACATGGAAGAGGGGGCTGGCCCTTCAGGGCTGGCCTCCCAAAACCCCAACTCCAAAACTTTAACACCATAAATATATGATGCCCACTATACAAAGTAAGAACTACTTGTCGCGCAATGGCGCACGGGCTGGCTAGCGAATGCGAGGTCAATGGTTCGAACCTCTAGAGCTCCATATAAATTTTAACACTCCCTCCTGAGGACACGTGGCAGCCTCCGGGCTTGCCACGTGTCACTCATACAACAACCCAACAAAAACTCATCCAACTGCCAAAAAACTCATCCTCGTACCATAAGATCAACGACCCACATCATGCCACGTCGCGTCATCTTGTTGGCTGGGAGAAAATTGGAATATTCCATGAATATACCTTATGGTTGTACTTGCATGCTGACTAGGCATCCAGTCACAAAATTTTGTTGTTTGGGAAAATAAATAGAACGTGATATCTTCCTCATATGACATCAGTTTTTCAAACTGTTCACGGCGTCGGAATCGCAACGACGAAACCTTTCCGGTCGCTCAGGTTCGGACTTGTTTCGAGCACTTTCATTTTTGAGAATAACACATGATCTCTTGATCATCAACACCCATTAAACCATCAGAAGACTCTATTATGACTCATGAAGAGGAAGAATTGCAACATGATATATCAAAATTACAAGAGAAAGTGCAACAAATTTCGCTCTCGCAAAAAGAAACAAAAAATGAAATGGAAGCTAAGATGGATGGTTTGAAAAATGGCATGGAAGCTAAGATGGAGGGCAAGGAAGCTAAGATGGATGGAATTGATGAAAAAATGAAAGGAAACATGGAAGACATGAAGAATGATCTAAAAGCAGACATGGAAGGTTTGAAGGAAGGTTTGAGAAAGTTGATACAAGAAATGATTCCTAATGGCGAAAAGTCAGTAGAGGAAACTCATGATGAGAACAAAATAAATGTTAATTGTGATTTTATAAACTCTAATGTGGGATTGAAGACCCACCATATTCCAAAGATCGATATGAGGTAGTTTGATGGCAAGTATCTGATAACATGGATATTACATATGGAGCAATATTTTGATCTCCATAATGTGCAAAACACACAAAAGGTACGCATTGTAACTTTATATTTAGAACAAATACATTTGTATGGTATCGATTGTTTTGCTCTCGTAAAAAATTGTCACTTGATCAATTTTTATAGAGGAAATTATAGCACATTATGAGGATACAAAGAGAAACACCTTCTTTAGCCAATTGATAAATCTCAAACAAAAGGGTTCAATGGTGGAGCACATTAATGACTTCCAAAAATCGAATATAAGTGTAACTGGTATTCCAAAGGAACACAGGATTGATCTCTTCATAGGGACTTTAAAGGATAACATCCAACATGAAGTTCGCCTTTGGGAACCCGATTCATTGGAGAAGACATTAAGGTTGGCAAGAAAAATTGAAAGTAAAATTATGGCGACAAGGAAGCCTACCACTCACATCTATAAAGATAGAAGTTTTTCTACTCCTAGACTTCCACAACCTACAAGGTTGACACCACAACAATTGGAAGAAAAATGAAAAAAAGGGCTTTCATACAGTTGTGATAGAAAATACACTAAAGGTCATAAGTGTGCTGAGAAGAAATTATTTTACATAGATTGTGAAGAGGAGGAATAAAATGAATAAGAAACTTCAAAAGAAGAGGATATACACGAGGAACCAACCCTAGAGAAAGAAGAAATGATTCTGACCATATCCTGTAATGCATTGGCAGGAATTACCACTCCTCAAACTCTCAAGATAGGAGGACATATCAAGAAGAAAAATGTAATAGTGTTGATTGATTCGAGTAGTACCCATAATTTTATTCATTGTAAGGTAGCCAAGGAATTGAATTGCTTCCTATACCCAGCACCAAAGTGTCAAGTGATGGTTGCTAATGGAGGAACTATAAATTGATCTAGAAAGTACCATAATATCAAGCTAACCATGGGGGAATATGTATTAAATAGTCCAATGCTTTCCATTCCAATGGGAGGTGTCGATGTTGTACTAGGAGTACAATGGTTACAATCTTTGGGGACAGTAGCTTTTAATTTTTAAGAACTTTTCTTAAAATTATTTTTGGAAGGAAAGGAATTTGATTTACGGGGTGTTGCAAGGAAGTCGGGAAAGATAATAAGCTCTAATGTCATGACAAATCTTCTGAAGAAATAACAACGAGGCGTAATTGCACAATTAATCTCACTAGAAGTTCCAACATCAAAATCATATATTTCTCCAGATCTCCAAAAAGTCTTGGACAATCATTCCAAGGTGTTTGAAACTCCCAAAGGACTCCCACCTATTCGTGATCATGATCATGCTATTCATTTGATTCCAGGAAGTGTTCCTCCAAACATCAGGCCATATAGATATCCTTATGTCCAAAAGAGCGAAATTGAACGTATGATTGCAGAAATGTAGGCTGGTATAATTAAACCTAGTCAAAGTTCTTTCTCTGCCCCAATAGTATGGTGTACAAGAAGGATGGATCATGGCGCATGTGTCCGGATTATAGGGAGCTCAATAAGCTCACTATTAAAGATAAATTTCTCATTCCTATGATTGATGAATTATTGGATGAATTACATGGAACAATTTATTTTACCAAGTTGGATCTCCATTCAGGATATCATCAAATTAGAATGAAGACCGAAGATATTCTGAAAACGGCATTTTGAACTCATGAGGGTCATTATGAATTTTTGGTCATGTCTTTTGGCCTTACCAATGCACCTTCTACATTTCAAGGGTTGATAAATTCCATTTTCAAACCCTTCCTTAGAAAATTTGTGTTATTGTTTTTTGAAGATATACTAATCTTGTAATATTCCAAAAATTTAGCCTTCAGCTAAATAGAATGTTATAGTTTGTTTTATCACTAGGTGGGTGAATAAGTGGGTAGGGAGGCCCATAAATCTCCTTAGAAGGAATAATAACACTTCTAATGTAAAAGGAGGAAGAATAAGCAGCTGGATTAAGCACTTTGGGTGTGAATTGGAGGGGATACATGTTGAATATGTCAACTTTGGCCAAATCAACAGCATTGTCATGGAGGAGTGGCATTCATGATAAGGCAATGCAGTTTTAGTGGAGGACAACTTGCATGAGCTTAGTGACATTTATGGATGGGACCCAATGTGAGAAGGTTCACACACTATATATGGAGGGAATGATAGCCACTGTTATTCATGTTAGAGATTATTATTTTGATATTGGTCTATTTAGACTTTGCATCCTTTAACTGTTTAGCGGGGTTTGTTGTGTTGTTTAGCACAAGGGTGTTCCTGATCGGGAATCCCTACCTCATCCTCAAGGAAGGAGAGGTTCATTGGACTGCATTTCCTCATTCTAGAATTCTGGCCAAGCTACCTCCTTCAGCTACAGCGCAGTTTCTGTTTAGAGTTGGGTTGTGTTGCAGGGTGCAACAAAGGAGGATCACATAGAACCAATTCTGGGCTTGTTTTTCAGTGGAGAGGTAGCCTATCCATTGGAGGATCAACAAGGAAGGCCCCTAGGCATATTTCTATATTTTTTGCATCAGGCCAACTATCTACCATCCCTCACAGTGCAGTTTCAGTCCAGATCTGCGTTATTTTTATTGGTAGTTGCTGAGAGGGATCATTGAGCTCATGAGGAGGGTCTATTTCTGAATAGAGGGATCAACGTTCTATTGAGAAATACAATTGGAGGAGGACATTATCATTTCAGATCTGTCATAGCCTCATTCATTTCCAGGTTGCAGTGACATATCAACCCTGGCGTTATTTGTCACATTGTATATTTTTCGGTATTTCTAGCGATCTTTTCTGGGTTGGCTAGAAATCTTGTATTGGAGCCCATATCTTCCTTTTTGGGCATTTCTTTTGTATCTATCATCCATATTCCATCAATTTATTTTTACAGCAGTGACTACACTGATATAGAAAGCGCTGTCACTACTTTCCAGCATTCTATACAGTAGTAGCAACTCGTGCTTATTGATATGATCATGGTAGGCTTGTTCTTATTGCTTGAGTGGCTTGACCCTCAAGATTTTCTTGTATATTGTTGTTGATATCTGATTAAAATGATGGTTGCATATTGATCCCTCTTATGATATGTTCATAGTTGTTGTGTTTTACATTATTATGTCTTGTATTGCTGTTATTTCCATTTTGGAATATTATAGTGGCATCAGAGCATAATCTTGGCTCAGCCTGTGCATTCAAGACATTATGCCATAAGGAGGAGAAGCTCCTCACAGAAAGGAGAATTTGTATAGAAGAAACAAAGGCATGACTCCATTATTTGGATAAATGAAGGAAGAGAGGCTCTCCCAACTTCTTTTTCAAATTATGAAAAATATCAAGGAAGATATCAAGGAGATGAAAGGGAAGGGGTGTAGAAAATTTCCAAGAGGGTTTGAAAGGGAAGCAAGCCCTAAATATTCACATGATGGGTGTGAGCATTCAGCCACATATGCAGATCCACAGTACAGTTTATTGCCCACATTTATTGCAAAGGAAATGGAGGAAGAAGATGCACCAAAGGAGGAGACCTTGAGTGACTATCTTCAGAAGTATGAGTCTCAATCTCGGAGATTCAAAGAGCACTTGAACTTCCAAGGGTTTTTCCAACTCAAGGAAGACAGGAGATCCAGCAACCATAACAGAAGCAAGAGAGGTAGAATCTTTCTGCCTAACTTTAATGGATCATCAAAGTGCACAACCAAGGCTTGGGTGAAGGAGCTAGATTCCTATTTTCAGCTACACCAAGTCTCAGAAAAGGAGGCCATTAGAGTAGCAACGCTGCACCTTAAAGGTATGGCCCTTGATTGGTGGTTTTATAGTTCTGCTTCATTTCATCATGCAAGTGTAAATACTTATGTAGGGTTCACTAAAAATATTGTGAAAAAAATTGATATTAAACATTGTGAAACATCTTTTGTTGAACCCAAAAATTCAAAACCTATACATGAGTTGGAGGGATCTATTTTACCAACTCCACTCCATATTTCTATTGAAGGGGATAAAAACATGCATAATACCTTGCCAAGGGCAAGATCCCCACTTCTTGAAGAGCCCTCTTCTATAGATGAAGACATGGAGATTCCTCCTTCAAGGGAAGACCAACATCTAGGGTCTCTCATTGATGATGAGGCATTCTCAAATATTGATGAAGATGATGAGCAAAGAAGACCTAACAGCGTTGTAACATCAGGAGAAGATCCATCACCACATGGAGGTGGAAAGGGAGCCATTGCTTCCATTAGAGGAGCTCTTGTGTCTTTACAAGGAGTTCCAAATTATCTAACATGTGGGGACCAAAGCACAATCCTGGAGCAGCATGTATCAGTTTTTGTGGATTGTGAGACTTGGCAGATGGAAGGAGAAGAAAAAAAGAAGGATCAGCATCAAGGGATGATGAGCATTCACTCTTATCTATTTCAGGAGGTTTTTGCACAAAATAAGGAGACTGTATTGCGTAGTGAAAGGAGGGATAAATCAGTCCACTCATATATATAGTATGCTTTAGATCTTAATGTCTCACTTCATGGGGGCATTCCACTTGGGAGGCCACCAGATCTAGAGTTGGTGAGAGACATCTTTCCATTCGGTTCACCACTCTTAGATCTTGGAAGGGTGAATACCTTAGAGGGGTCTAGTACATTACAGAGAGTTTGGGATAGACTCAAGGAGGAGGGATACACTCTCCCATTTTCAGCATTACCCACTCTCAGTACATATTCCACACTGACAAAGGTTGCTGCAATGATGGAGGATGGCACCACCATGGTGCAAGAAAGATGCTCCATGGATTTGGAGAAACAGAGGGTACTTCCCTTGAGGAAGGAATCTTCCATATATTGGAGTAGATGGAGGCCATTCATGCTTACATTGGCCAAGATTGGGAGGTTCTTTTTGGATGATAGCTTCTCATGGGAGGCCAACTTCCAAAGGCCACCACTTCTACTTGAGCATGAGCAGCTGCATGATGGGCATGGCAGCACTTTGGAGGATGACTTTGGCATGAGGGATGTCATAGGAAAAGACAACAACATGTGGGGAGCTTCACATTTTAGATCTTCAGCGTTGTCTCTTAGGAGGATTGATCCATATTGGAGGTCTCAACTTTTGGTAGAGTACTCCGAGGATTTTGGTGCTTGCATGATTCTTGATGACCCAGAGGGAGATGATAGATACATGGTGGATGATGGGGTCATATATTATTATGGCAGAGCCTTCTTGACTAGAGCTTCTGAGCTCAAGGAGAAGATGTTACATGCAGCACATGTGGACTTTCTTTCCATGCACTTTGATGCATATCATTCCTTGATGGAGGAGTTCACTTGAGAGGGCATCCAGCAAGATGTATATCAGCATATGGAGATATGCATAGCCCGGATGATGTTGGAGAGATTGTCACAACCACTTCCCTACTCACTGAGAGTGAGGGAGAACTTTCAGTTGAGCCATTTCAACTCCATGACCAAAGTACATAGTAGGGAATGTACATTTATGCATTATGATTTGTACTCCTTTACTTTTTGTGAGCAGCATATTGTACCAAGGAGGAACATTATTTCTTGTATATTGTATTGTGATGTACTTGAGGCCATTTGCAACATTGATGTTGACCATTCTATTGGTGGTTTGTGGGAAATGCCACATGATTCTTGGTATGCACCATTGGCACCATATTTTCCTTTTATGGTCCCATCTTGTAGGATGATTGTGGCAGCAAACAAGTGGTTTAAAAGACACTTGTTATGCTTTGTTTTGAAGCAGGCAGGGGATGCACTACGCTGGTTCCACATGTGGGACTATGATCCACCTCCCGGTTTTCATATGACAACTTGTTTTTTTTTGTTTTTGCTTCCATATATTGATGATGTTCTTATTCTTATGGGAAGCTTTGTTGGGAGGATGGTACAAGAGTTGGAGGTGCCCATTGGGAGTATGATTCTCCATACTTCAAATGTTGCATGTTTTGGGAGAAACAATGGGCAAGCCATGATTGCCACACTACATCTCTTGTTTTCATGTGGGAGGAGCCATTTGGAGAACTTGAGTTCTTGGGAGAGGTACTTCATGGATGTTTTGATTGATGGGGTAACTTGGGACATTCTTGGAGACCATAATATTTCAACCCAAGATCAGTAGCAACCCCATACATATCATAAATGGAGAGAGAAACAACATGGGTGAGGAAATCTAATCTCTCCATACAGCCCCAATACGTTGCATGAACTAGGGGTTGAGGATTTCTTTGATGAGCTACCTAGGATGGCTCATTTCATTTGGATGATAGCATGGGTATGGGAGTCTCTTATTGGGATGGAGATCCCCAACTTTCATAGTCTCACTTACCTTCAGGAAGCCATTGGACAACAAGAAGGTTCCCACTTACACCTTCCACTTTCTCATGATGTGAGCTATTTGGTTTTGCATACTAAGGAGGAACCATTGGGGGGCAGATTTATTGCAGATTCTTTTGAGCAGTGGTGGGGACTATTTGATGAAGAGGCTACAAGAGGGGGGAAGGAGAATTTTTCCATATCCTTGCAGTTGCTTAAGGACAAGCAACATTTTGGAGGGAGGGACTGTAATATTCCAAAAATTTAGCCTTAAGCTAAATGGAATATTATAGTTTGTTTTATCACTAGGTGAGTGAATAAGTGGGTAGAAAGGCCCATAAATCTCCTTAGAAGAAATAATAACACTCCTAATGTGAAAGGAGGAAGAATAAGTAGCTGGATTAAGCACCTTTGGGTGTGAATTGGAGGGGATACATGTTGAATAAGTCTACTTTGACCAAATCAACAGCGTTGTCATGGAGGAGTGGCATTCATGATAAGACAGTGCAGTTTTAGTGGAGGAAAACTTGCATGAGCTTAGTGACATTTATGGATGGGACCCAATGTGAGAAGGCTCACACACAATATGGAGGGAATGGCAGCCATTGCTATTCATGTCGGAGATTATTATTTTGACATTGGTCTGTTCAAACTTTGCATCCTTTAGTCGTTTAGCAGGGTTTGTTGTGTTGTTTAGCACAAGGGTGTTCTTTATTGGGAATCCCTACCTCATCCTCAAGGAAGGAGACGTTCATTGGACTGCATTTTCTCATTCCGGCATTCTGGTCAAGCTACCTCCTTCAGCTACAGTACAGTTTCTATTTAGAGCTGGGTTGTGTTGCAGGGTAGAGCAAAGGAGGATCACATAGAGCCAATTCTGGGCTTGTTTTTCAGTGGAGAGGTAGCCTATCCATTGGAGGATTGGCAAGGAGGGCCCCTGGGCATATTTCTATATTTTTGGCATCAGGCCAACCATATACCATCCGTCACAGCGTACTTTCAGTCCATATTTGAGTTATTTGTATTGGCAATTGCTGAGAGGGATCATTGAGCTCATCAGGAGAGTCTATTTCTGAATAAAGGGATCAACCTTCTATTGAGAAACACCATTGGAGGAGGACATTATCATTTCAGATCTTTCACAGCCTCATTTAGTTCCAGGTTGCAGTGACATATAAACCCTAGGGTTATTTGTCACATTGTATATTTTTCGGTATTTCTAGCAATCTTTTCTAGGTTTGCTAGAAATCTTATATTGGAGCCCATATCTTCTTTTTTGTGCATTTATTTTGTATCTATCAGCCATATTCCATCAATATATGTTTACAGCAACAGCAACACTGATATAGACAGTGTTGTCACTGCTTTCCGGCATTCTATACAGTAGTAGAAACTCATGTGCTTATTGATATGATCATGGGAGGCTTGTTTTTATTGCTTAAGTGGCTTGACCCTCAAGATTTTTTTGTATATTGTTGTTGATATCTGAATAAAATGATAGTTGCATATTGATCCCTCTTACGATATGTTCATAGTTGTTGTGTTTTACATTATTATGTCTTGTATTGCTACTATTTCCATTTTGGAATATTACAAATCTACATCAGGTCTTAGAAGGATCATGTTCAACATGTTGACAGGGTGCTCAAACTATTGGAGGAGAAATAATTATATGTAAAAACCTCCAAATGTTTCTTTGGAGTACAAGAGGTGGAATATCTAGGTCATATTATATCTCATGAGGGTGTTAAGGTAGACCCTAACAAAATTAAAGCCATTAAGGAATGGAAAGTCCCCACAACCATAAAGCAGTTGCGAGGATTTCTTGGGTTAACAGGGTATTATCGCAAGTTTGTTCAGAATTATGGGAGAATAAACCTCTAACAACATTATTGAATAAAGATGCATTTTCATGGACTCCTGAAGCAACCAGGGGCTTTGAACATCTTAGAGAGGCAATGTGCCAAGCATCAGTCTTAGTTACACTAGACTTCACAAAATCCTTTATTGTGGAATGCGATGCCTCAGGAAATGCAATTGGTGTCGTTTTAGTGCAAGAAGGAAGACTCATTGTTTTTGAAAGTCGTCCAATCAAAGGAAAGTATTTATAGAAAGCTATTTACGAGAAGGAAATGTTGGCAATACTACATGCACTAAAGAAATGGCGACCTTACCTAATGGGAAGACACTTCAGGGTAAAATTGATACTGATAGTCTTAAATACTTTTTGGAACAAAGACTATCTTCAGAAGAGCAGCAAAAATGGGTCACAAAGATGTTGGGATATGACTTTGAAATCATCTACAAAAAATAGAAGCTAAATGTTGTTGCAGATGCGCTCTCAAGAAAGAATGAGGAGGTGGAAGCATTGTTTTGTGCCATTTCTATTATCCAACCAGATTGGATAACCGAAGCAAGGGAGGAATAGAAGAATGACGAAGAAGTGTGGACACTCATTCAAAAGTTGCAGCAAGATCCCAGTACATCTGATACATTTAGTTGGAAAAATGATTCCTTATGGTACAAAGATCGCTTATATCTTTGTAAGAATTCCTAACTAAAACAAAAGATTCTTTTTGAATTGCACACCTCTCCCCTAGGAGGACACTTCGGATTTTTAAAAACTTACCACAGGGTGGAGAAATAATTTTTTTGGGAAGGCCTTAAATCTAATACTCAAAAGTTTGTGGCAGAATGTTTGGTTTTCCAGCAAATAAAGTTGAGACAATTAAGACCCAGGTGTGCTACAACCTTTATCCATTCCAAGTCAATGTTGGAAGGATGTTTCAATGGATTTTATCATGTGTTTACCAAGTCTGAAGGAAAGAGTGTCATCATGGTGGTATTTGATAGACTTAAGTATGCACACTTTTGTGCATTATCTCATCCATTTAAAGCAAGTACAGATGCTACTACATTTATGGAAAGAATTCAAAAGCTACATGGAAACCCAAAGATTATTGTAAGTGACAGAGATCCCATTTTCACTGGAAATTTTTGGAATGAATTATTTTCTTGTTTGGGTACTCGACTAGCTCATAGCTCATCTTATCATCCTTAATCTGATGGGAAAACTGAGATAGTGAACAAATGTTTGGAAGGATATCTTCATTGTTTTGTATCTGATAAACAAACATAATGGGTCAAGTGGTTACCTCTAGCTGAATGGTGGTATAACACTTCCTTCCATACAGTAGCAAAAATGACCCCATTTTTGGAAATCATCCACCGTCCATCACATCATCTTTAAGAGAAATTTTTAAGGTTCAAGCAGTGGAAGATCACATCAAACATCAACAACAAGTTCTCCAACTATTAAAGGATAACCTAAATTTGGCACAAAATCAAATGAAACAACAGGCAGATCAACATCGTAGCGAGAGAAGTTTTGATGTAGGACACTGGGTATTTTTACGGCTTCAACCATACAAACAAATGTCTCTCAAGCAAGCTAAAAAAGATAATAAATGACCGCCAAAGTACTATGGTCTTTACAAGGTGTTGCAAAATATTGGCACTGTGGAATACAAATTGGAGCTTCCTGCTTCTTCCCGAGTACACCCAGTTTTCCATGTTTCATGATTAAAGAATGTTATAGGTGACAAACTTCCAATTCAAACAATATTGCTAGAACTTGATGAGAAAGGAAAAATCATATTGGAACCTGAAGCAATCACGGAAACAAGAACTTGACGGCTACGAAATCGATCAATTTCAGAGTATCTCATCAAGTGGAAGAACTTACCCACTGAAGATTCCACATGGGAAGATGAAAATTTTATACAAAAGCATCTAGAACTGCTCAAGCGTTGAGGACAACACTTTTTTGAAGGAGAGGGGCATGTTAGGTCCCTATATTACTTGTGTAGTCCCTTATTGTTGTTAGTGTAGCCTCCTTATTGTTGTTGTTGCACCCCTGTACTCCCCATATTGTTATTATTGTGCCCCATAAAATTTCACTATTGTTGTTGTTGTGCCCTTACATTATTATTGTTAGGTCGACTAGGATTATATTGTGACCCCATGGACTTCGATATATAGAAATGAGGTTTTTTCATTTGAATCATCCAAGAATTGTTCATTTATGTAATATAAAGGAAGTTGCCCCCTCTAAGTGGCTGATTTCTAAGGTTTCGATCTCTCTTTTCTTCTATTTTGGGAGTTGGTTTCATAACAGGCACTGCTGACTTTTTGTAGCTCAAGAGGTCTTCATGGGATGATGCCTAATAAGAAGGGACATTAAAAAGTATCTCTAGGAAAAAATGCACTTTATATTATGAAGTACAAGTGACTTTATGTTTTGGTATTTAATGACTTAAAGTGAAATTAGTAACTTAAAGTGTATTTAATGAGAGATTAAATCATGACCTTTGATCTTGAGAGTGAATCTCAATTAGTTAGGTTAAGTCATTAATGAAAAAAATACATAAAGAGAATGAGAAAGAGGACATTAATGAGTGTGAGAGATTCACATGTGAGAAAGAGAGAGGGCATTCATGAGCATTGAATGTGAGAGATTGAATTTGAGAGGAAGGGTTTATTGCAACAAATATTTAGTGCAAACAAAAGGATAGAGAAGGGCATGAAAAACCAAGCAAAAGTCTTAGTATTAATTCTTTATACAGTTACCTTACAACAACAATAAGGGCAATTTGAGGCACGATTTCCAAGGAAAAGAGCAAGCTGGAAAATGTTAACTATCTGGATAGCAATAAGGATCATTTTTGCACACAAATCGAGGAAGAGATAGGTTGTAATTTGAGTCGTACAGTACCGTACAACAATACAGATTTCTTAGCAAGTTTGGCACATAAATGGATTTCGCACAGATTTCATGAATGCTATGGAGGCTCTAGTCTTGGGCTTGAGGTGCTCCTTCAATTCCGACAACTTTTTGTAATCGTTCTGCTGGAATTTGTTTGATTCCTCCCTCAACTACTTTTCCACTCTTGTTGTCCCTCCCTCTTATTTGCAATCCCACTCTTATTTCTATGCATCAACCATTCCATAATAGAGGAACCAATATCGCAAAGGGACCGCTTATTATGAATCATGTGGGGGCTCTCAAGCCAGCCATCAGGTTGAAGCCTCGCCCAACCTATTCCACTCCCAAATGTTGCCTACTATTCAAGCTAAGATCGTGGAAGAGAAAAGAGACACTATCGAGGAACAAGGTTGCTTTTTATGATATCAAAATTGCAAGGGAAGTTGTTGTCTAGGTCCCTAACATTGGTCATACCCGAGGAAAACACAACCAATACAGGCTAACGATTGACCTCTACTACTAGATGAAGACATTACTAGGAGATTTTCATTTGACCGCAGTGGTGAAAAAGAGGAAATTCTCCTAGCAGTGGACAAGATTCAGTGATCCATGAAATCCTTAGATCGGTGCCTCTAAAGAATTGAAGGCCAACTCGACATCACTCCAGAGCCAAGCAGTGACAAAGTGCTCATCAACGTGATCCCCTCAGACTCTTTTTCTACTTCTACCTTTGGGTTTTTTGTTCATTTGCATAGGCTTGACAATGTTGGTATTTGGACCGAACATTCAATGCTTTTTGCTTTGTTTTGGAACTTACATGTATGACTATCTAAAAACTTAAAGTTTTGCCAATGATCTATATTCTTGTGTAACAAACCAGGTAACACCAAAATAATGATTTTATTTTATTTTAATTAAACAATAATGTCTTTAAAAACAAGGCCAAATGAATATGATCTCGTCCATATGCATGTCTTCATAATTTCAACAACATAATAATCACACACCCCATGTATTATGACTGAATTGATATCATAATTTAAGATAACCACAACCACTAATGCTTATCCATGCACATTTTGGGAAGTCAAAATTTCTATGAAAAAAATGATTCATTTATTTCACCATGAAATATACTTCTCATCCAAGCGATGTACAACAACTTGGGCACTCGAATCATAATGGATGAATCACCACCAAATAATATTGAAAATCTTCCATAGTAATCACTCAACATGAACTCTCACACCAAGCCACTCTTTTCAAAGAATTAATAACACACTTACATCGTTATTTTGATCAACTGATTCTATATGTTTGATATCAAGTGAAAAGAATATGAAAGATACAAGGATATCCTACCAGATCAAAAAATGGTGGAAATGTTGAAAAGCCGATCTATTATATTTGCATAACTTGTAATATATTATACAATTATGATAACCATCATATAGATGTCAGTGATAGATTAGAACCCATAAAATTTTGATAACCATCATAGAAATGTCAGTGATAGATTAGAACCATAATCTTAATAAATAAATACACGATCTCTAAACATATGTGAAGGTGGTTAATGAATTAGTATACAGAATCAAAAGCTAAATATTTTATGCACATTGAAATAAATTATCTTCAATGCAACTCTACACTATCATGAACCTAGTTAATCCTAGACTCATCTAGGGTTAGATCTGAAAAGAAATAGTAATTTGCAAACCAATAGTAAGCCCATGAATTCTTCTTTACATGGTTTCTCATCCATCTCATAAATTATTTTCAAACTTCTCACCAATAAACTCCACATTATCATGGACTTAGTTGATTCCTAAACTCATCCAACATTCAGTCCAAAAGGAAATTGCAAATTGTAAGCCAATACTAAGTTCATAAAACCTTCTTAACATGGTCTTTCATTCATGGTACACATAAAGGTGGTCAAGGAATTAATATTAGGAGGAGCCAAAAGCTAATAATTTTACACATGCTCGTGTAAATTATGGTCAATATTAGGATGCGAGCATCTCACATTCAAACTCTTTTTCCAGCGGCCATGTTTGATGGGGCTGCACAGGCAGGCATTTGTGGCTGTGGCGCTTGGATCAGGATTCCCCACGTTCCCATTACAAACTCTCTACTAGCATCATGGCTATGGAACCAATACCAGAGCTGAAATTCTGTTGCTCTGGGGCTTCTATGGTTCGCTAGAACAAAACTTATGCAACACATTCATATATTTGGTGATTCTAAGTCACTCATTGATGGCTTCAGAACAAAACTTATGAAACACATTCATATATTTGGTGATTCTAAGTCACTCATTGACGGCTTCTGAACAAAACTTATGCAACACATTCATATATTTGGTGATTCTAAGTCACTCATGAGTCATTGATGGCATCCAGGGCCAATCCAATTTTGCACCTCCACATCTCAATTGTTGGCTGGATCGCATTTTGATTCTTAAACAATAATTCCAAACTATTACTTTTCAGCATAGATACCGAGAAGCGAACATGGTTGCGGATTGTCTTTCCAAACAGGGTCTCCATGCTCCTGCCGGAGTCATATATTTTAGCTTTTCCGAGGATGGCTCAGCGAGGGAGGAGGGCACACTGCCCCTCAGTTAACTGAGTAATATTATTTATGAACTGTTTTCTCAGATCAATCTTTTGTGGACAATTAGCCTAATGTCCCTTTAAGTAGTTTGATAATAATCTGTATTGGGGGATCATTTAGTCTATTTTGCCTTGTATGGAGTCTATGTTTACACTCTCTCCCACTTATGAATGGGGATATGCTGACAAATTATGAATCATGTACTGATCATTATATTTTATATTAAAATCAGTGTTTTTTTCTTCTGAAAAAAAAAATTATTGTCAATACTTAAACTCATCCAAGATCAGGTTCATAAGGAAATTGTAAATTGCAAACCAATACCAGGCCCATGAATCCTTCATTACATGCTCTCTCATCCATCCTAAATTGGCCTCTACAAGGCACTACAAGCTTCGCTGCACACGCTTAATGACTCATCAATATAGTTCTGCTTTGCCTTTTTGGGTCCTCAGTCTGTAACTATTCAAAGGAATGAAAACTACTTGGAATTAAAATGTTTTGAAATCTAACAAGCTAGACAAGCAAAGAAACATATTTTGAAATATCTCACACGTATTTGTTATAATCAAAATATGACCATTGCTACCTATGCAAAGATGACAGTTAAAATGAAGTTGGGGCACCTTGGCAGATGTTTTAATTGTGAAGCTAAAACTCTATTTAAAAACAAGTTTGACCTCAGCAAATAAATATACAGACAAACCTAATGCCAAAAGCACAACTGACGCAAGGTGAATAGCAAGGGTTCCAAGAAGCCCAAATCTCTCGTATTATGAAATTCATAATTATTTATTACTAAACATCAATAGGTGCAGTAATGACCATATCCATCACACACCACTGGGTATAACTACAACAATGTTCAATAATCTCTACTAAGTAAAATTATAATAATATCTAATACTGACTAATAGAAGGCACCAAGGCACAAGAATCCTATGGTTGGTAGCTTGGGTAAATCCCAAGGTTATTAACTTTGAGAATAATGGTTGCTAACCTAGATAAATCCCATGGTTATTAACTTGTATAATCACTATTGCCCTTTAAGACCAAGATCCAAATTATTGCTGGCCCACTTAACTATCACAAGGGTACCGCTTTTGCTAGCAAGGATAGAATTTAAGGCCAGCGACCAATGAAATCTCCTCTTAGTGGGGAAACCACAAGCTCAAGTCAAAATTTCTTTTGCATGCTTAAGGAAAATTATCTTATATTTAATATTGCCATTTTGCACAGCAGAAAATAAAACAGGGCATTGCCATATGGCTAAGGCAGGAGGGGGCCTCCTGACTTTACTAAAATGTAGTTAAACTCGATGCTGCAGTAGCAAGTACAATGATAATCAAGACAGTCCACCCATGATTTCATCCCTCATTTTTTCTTATGTAATTTATGTACAAGTAGCACTCGGTCACCTTTAAGCCTGTTTTCTGTCTGGCTTTTGATTTATTTTGTAGGTAACTTTTCGTATATAATAAAATCATCACCACCACAGTTAACTACACTTTCGAATTTAGAGTAGATTGGGTGAGTACTCCTGTTGCTACATGCAGTTGGAAGTTCACAATGGAGGGGTATTTAAGGTTCAAGATGAAACAGACTACAGATAAACTAGATTTCATTGTGCAATGACCATAGAATACAAAAAGATAGCAAGGACAAAGTAAATCCCTACACTGTAAAATCATATTACATATGATCTGTTGTTAATTAGACATTGAAGATTAAAATCTGCTCCTTTCTAGTTATGGTTCTTGTACCTAATCTAATTTTTACTTGGCCATATTTAGATCTTACATCAAAAGATTAGACCAAAATTTTCTTAGTTTTTCTGGCATCCAAAACTATGCCATGGCCTAACACAAATATTTTGATGAACAAATCCTTACAGAATCATTTCCATTTAGCTTTCCCCGAGCATTCACTTTTGTATTCCACTGGTGTCACCATCTTGTTTCTGAACCTTTAAGGAAACCATGAAGCATTTCATAATGCTTCACACATATCCTTTCTCACGTTTTACTTCCATCATCTTAAAATCTCTTCTGATGTTCATCAATGCCGCGGCTATTATCAAATAGAGTTGACTCTTACTTCTCCTATAACCAAGTATTTGTTAATGATATTATCCCAGATGCCCTGTTGTCCCAATGCTAGTTATGCTTCATTCAAAATTGCTACAGCATAAATTTATCCAGAGCAATCTCATTTCTAATGGGTATCACATTACTCCTTGGTCGTGATACATCATTACTAATTTGAAATCCCTGAGGAAGAATTGACTATTTCCTCCATCCTCTCCTTACATTGATATTTTCATTGTATTTGTACAGTTACTCTGTGGCCGAGGATATGCCACAATGGTCACTGTGATCTGCTGAATAATTTATTTGTATGGTTACCCTGCAGGAACACTTCAATGATCTGTTGACCATTTCCTTGTAGAAAATACATTGTCAAACTGGAAAACATTGTATGTTTAATAGGATTTAGTCAGTTCCTTGTAACACAAAAAGAAGAGAGGAGAATGATAGATAAATTCCACTCAAATGTAATAAATACAAATCAAAGGGCCTGGAAGTATGGATACTTCTTACAGGATGTCACTATTAAACCAGCGATCAATCCATCACCAAGTAGTATCACTCCATTTACCACCAACACACCAAAAGTTAATTATGCAGTGGTATATAAATCTGATGCAAGTTGAGGACAATGCACATAACTCTGATTGTTCAAAACGCTGAAGCAAGCTGAATTCATCACAGGCAACAGTTGCCAAACACTGGCCATCCCATCATCATGGAGCTCCATCAATTGCACACCAAAGTGTTGCAAGTTGATACAGTCCAAATGTTTCCAAGAATGAAGTGAGCATGCTTGTTTTGGAAAAAAAAAAGTAATAAAGAAAAAATAAATAGATAGGTAACTGCTGCAAACAATAATGATCAGATCAAAGAAATGATCCAATTATATGCTCTTGGCCCAAAATTAGAATGCGTGATGATTAGACAAGAAAATTAATGAACAAAACAGCATTATGATAAAAAACCTCAAACTCTAACAAGTTTGTCAAGTTGAACATTCCTCCAGATATGCACAAAAGCAATCAACTCCAAGAAGGGTACAAGACCAACCCATGCAGTAAATCTGGAATATCATCTCAATGACTGCTCAAGCTTGCTTTTCAAAACAAACTCTTCATGAACCTCAACCCATGATACATAAATTAGCTAGATGACGGGCATACAGAACAGTTTGCAACATGATTACTTGTGTAATTCACATCCATAATTACCTGGTTACCTGCAGGCTGCAGTTAGTCCACATCCAGATGACCAGTGGATAATATCAAATTCAGCAGGTATTTTATGGATTGTAAAACATTAGGCATATTTGAGATCTTAGGCAAAGCAAACCCACCAACAGGGAGCTAGTGTTTCTATCATCTCAGAATCTCGTCTTCCCACAGTTTCAAATTTTCTTTTATGTAAATGCTCACAGATGCCTTTGAAGGGTAAGAACTGGAAATTTGGATTGCATTATTATCTTTGGTGCTAATATAGCCTTTGAACAAGAAAACGACATGGATTTATAATCATGTATGAAGTTCCAATGAATGTCATTTTCACGCAAACAAACATGAAGAGTTCATTGTGCCTGCCTACATCACATCTGCAAAACATGGAAGAAGCAAATGGTAACAATGTCCATTTTACCAGTCAGAGAAAAGGAGAATCGCATAAAATAGGTAGACTCCTACTTAAGCTCAAATGAATACTTTAGGCCATAAGAAAATGAAAAGAATGACAAATAGCAGATGCCAAATGTTCTTTTACAAGCAGTGTTCTTTTACAAGCAATGCTGGATTCATTTGTAAAATGGGAATTAACAGTGGCATCATAATTGGATTTCAAGAACCAGCAATAATATTCAATGTCAGTATGGTTTAGAAGATTACATGTACTGGCCATTTTTCCCTGCACAAGCTTGCATCTTGACCAATGACAACAGAAAATAGAAAAAAAATGGAAACACAACTCAAAATTTCAGCCTCTGCAGAGTCTCATAGATAAATAAAATACCAAGTGATATATACCATACAGCTCAACCAGCATTTTGAAGTGAATGATGAGCGATTACTAGAATGGCTAATGCATTTAGTCAAAAGAATCAACTGAAGAGCATGGCATTTCTACTATCATCATGTTCATCCAAAGTGGTAAGCCATCTCAATTTAGATGTGGAGTTGCGTAGAATATGGCATTCTATTTTAGGCTGCAAGGTGTGACCAAGATGCCTAATTAAAGAGGGATATTCCTCTATAAAATATTGTCAGCATACAATTTCACTCCAAGCAAAAACACATGCAGCAATGAACACAGAAAAATAACCACTATATGCAGTCAAAATCGAACTTATTCATGCAGACAGCCAACAAAGCTTGTGCTGCACTGCAAATTACAATCAAACCAAAATGATTCCTAGTAACTTTAAGTCCCATAAAGCCATCAAGCTGCTATGAGTTTAACTCCAACCTGTCTACTTCAAGGTGGGTACCGCCTCTTCTGTGTGACCTTGGCTGCATCCCAGCTGTAGCAGATAGTGGATTCAATTTTGCATGGGATGCATGTTGTTGTCGTTCATTTAAGTACAACCCAGGAAAAACTTGTCTGCGGATTCCTTCTGCAGGTGTTGGGCCCATGTTCCCGTTCGTGCTCAATCCTAAGAAGTTCTGCATTCCTGGGAAATTTTGCACTGGCACTTGATTCTGCATGCCCATCAAGGATGACATGCCAGAAGTATTCAAGTTGTTGCTAGTAGCATTTTGCATGCCCATTGGAAGCTGCATACCCATAGTTGGATTTGTAGACTGCAATACTGGTTGATTCATCATTCCTAAGTTATTTTCATATGCTGCGCTGTTATGAACCAAGCCTCGGTATGTGCCTGTTGTTCCATTTCCGAGCTTGGTGTGCATGTCATAGTTAAAGCCATGAAGTGCTGAATGTGAAATGTTCTGGTTGATGCCTCTTGGGCTCTGTGTAACATTGTTCCACATCATACTAAGAGTGACTGGACTTTGCAGATTCTGGCTTTGCATTCCAATTAGATCAACCGTCCTTTCTTCATCTGAAATATGTGCAGAATTAACCTTGTGATTTCCTGCTGAACTTGTGGAAGCATTCAACCTCCCTATACCTGTTGAATTCCTACTTTTTACTATTCCCCCACTTCGTCCTCGATCCTGAATCCCAGTGGCATTTTCTATATTTTGGCCACCAAAGGCCATTCCAGTTTCTCTACCACTCTGGCTTGTACAATTCATTCCTCCTGATCCACTTGGTTGTGCAGCACCAAATGTCACTTCACTTGGGACCTCATTCTGATTCCTAAAGCTCATAATGCCATCTCCGTTGCCATTTTGCCTATCAAAACCCAGTACCTGCACAGACCCATTGTGCAAGCTCATGGCAACTCCTCCTCCATGACCTCTATTTTGAACCCCAAAACTTATTCCTCCATTGCCATTACCATTATCCCTCACTTCAAACCCCACGTCTGACTGCCCACCACTCTTGTCACCTGCAAATCTCATACCTACTCCATCAGAACACTCATTCAGCTTTCCCAAGCTCATGTCTTCTTTCCCACTTACACCATTTTGAGTTCCAAAATTTGCATCTCCATCATCCTGTCCATTATAGTCAATTCCACCTCCACCTCCTCCACCACCAGGGCTATTGTTCTGCCCTGCAAAGAACTCTGCCCCACCACTTCCACTGTCCTGAGCCCCAAAATCTATCCCCGCACTTCCATTGCCCAAGCCCACACCACCACCAATTCCATTCTGCCCCGAAGTCTGTTGCTCTTCATATTCCATTTCACCCCCACCTTGACCCCCTCCTGCAAGACCGGTCCTCATGCCAGGACCCGCTCCCTCATAGATGATGTTGTGCATTTCTTGCCTCAACCAAAGAAGCATATCCTCTCTTGCCTTTTTCAATTCCATCATTATGGATTGCATACAGAGTCTATTTCCACTCATGGTTAGAGGCTCCTCCTGCATTCTCTTATCATCACAGTCATCCTTTATTCCCTCTGCCACCACTTCTCTGGCATTATTCTTATCCTTCTCACTCTCCTTTAACACTTCATGAGGCTTCTTGGGCTTATTCCCATGGATTTCCATGGCTCCCTCCCTGTGCCCATCAAGCCCAATCCCCACAACTCCATTGTCCAGTCCAATGCCTGTAGGATCAAAAATCTCCCTGCCCACAAGCTGAAGATCATCACTATCCCCAACTTCTTCACTTCCACCAGATCTCCAATCCGATTGGGATTTCGCCCTCTTAAGCTTAGGTGGTGTTGTAGAGCTTGACTCCCATTCATCAGTGGACATATTATTGCTGTTTGCAATCAGGTCGGGGCTTATTAGGTCATGCTTCTTTCTCTTCTTCAAATCCCAATCCCTGGAACCAAATTCCAGGGCTTCGGGCATGGTTGTTCCCAGAGTAATGTCTATAATCAAGATGGGTATTTCGATTTCGCCAATATTCCAAGCCCCAACTCACTCAAACAATAAAGTGCCTGGGAAAAACCATCCAGTGAATCCAGAGGGCTAGAAATAGTTTTTGGGTTGCTTCTTTAAAGGAAGAAAAATTGTGCTTTAAAATACAACAAATGCCTGATTTAGAATGGAATCATAAGATAAATACCTTATCAATTGCATGCCCTTCAGGATCGATCTTCTTTGCTCGGGGAATTAAACATTGTTGGACCATAGCCTTGATAGCATATACCGAACAACTGAAACCTCATACCGACTTGAGCCAACATTGAGGAAGTGCAGATATAGGGCAGACTGACTAAAAATCACAAAATAATGATTGCCCACATCCCAGAAAAACACAAAATACAACGAGGTTATATGAAAGAGACAGTAGCCGCAAGGAAATTGGTGGGCAAACACACTGATCAGGAGGAACTTGTCAGACAGATTTGGAAAAAGGCACTGCCCATAAGAAATTCGAATGGGAAGACAATGAAAATACACGGCTCAAAGGCAAAAGGCTTAAAGTAAAATCAATCCCCAATAGGCTGCCCACCCCAGAAACAATCCAAATCATGAGGCAAGATCAATAACCCAAGTGCTGCCCAACTGAAAATCATTTGGTAAAATCA
>JAXQQM020085388.1:0-217668 GCA_034641835.2 Pinus albicaulis | reverse complement strand
TTACAGAGACCTAACATTTCTGGCAACTCCAGTTTGAGGGACACCTAGAATCATTTTCATTCAAAGCTAACCATACGATATTACGATTTGGTTCATAGAGTATCTTTATTAACCCGGTGAGCCTGTGCTGTTCACAGCGCAAACTCCCTTTAAAGAATTACATACGGGGGAAGTTTTTAAGGATAATTATACGATATTCAGAGATTTGGTTCATAGAGCATTTGCTTTATTAACCAGCTGGAGCCACCAGCAACATTTCTGGCGACTCCGCTGGGGAGCTGAGTGTTTGTATAAGACTTTAGAGACCTCAGAAAACCCTTGATTCAAGAAAACTTTGTGAGTAAGAAGCAACCTTTTCAAGCACTACCACAGAAATGGTAATCATGATGAAACTTGTTTGAATCAGTGACAAACTAGGTCAACCCTAGGATTCTGATAAGGCTTCATATAACCTTGAAAAAACAACTAGCTTAGCCATAAGAGTAGACTGTCTTTGTCTCATAACCTTAGCTAAGTTTTGAAACAGAGTTAGGATATTCTTAAAAACCACACTACTAAAAACAACTCAGAAAAACCTAAAAAATTTTCAGATTGGTATTCAATAAACATGGTGGTGGACCATAAAACCTTTTACCTCCAAAGGAGCTAAAAACTTCCACTTGGCGACTCCACAATCCTTAACAGACCTTAAGACTCCACTGGGAAGAACCCTTATCATAATAACATCATTTAAAACTCAGTTAGAGGACTGTAGGATTAAATTTGCGTAAACAGATTAGTTAACCTCTTAAAGATTGTCATATCTGGTTGAACTTGTGTTGTTTATTCGAGTCTAAAAACACAGCATAGTGGCTTCTAGAAAGATTCACACTAGAGCCCATCCTGACCCTAATCCACCTGAGATAGTTGATGACCCAGAAAGTATCCTTTGGAAGTCTCCTAAGGTTAAATTATCAACTGTTTTCAGATCACCCTTGAGAGCTAATTCAGTCCCTGAAAATATTTCGACTCTACAACAATCACAAGTTGAATTAGTAAATCCATTCAGAACTAGGTCATTTGATGATATAATACAGCTAGACTCTGAGTCTTCACTTTCATCCCCGGAGACAAGTAAACATCCTGGTAGTAGTGAAACAACACCTCCTGATTTACATTTCCTTCACAACCTAGGTGTCTCTCATCCAAGATCAGCTCAGCAGTCTACTCCCGATCCATCCACTTCTACTCATCCTACATCCACTATTCAAACCACCACACCTCAGCCCACTTTCTCTTTTGTTAATCCACCTCCACCTCCTACCATGGCTACATGGTATGCTCCCTTAGTCCTTCCTGTACCATTATTCAACCTTCCACAGGACTATCAGTCCAAAATCCCATTGTATGATGCTAGCAATGCTACAACTGCATCACAACATGTGGATAAGATGAATGACTACTTTGACAGAAACGAAATTGATGATGATTCTGTCAAGCTCAGATTATTTGCTCAAAGCTTAGGGGGAGAAGTGAGAAAATGGTTTAAAGGCTTAGCCCCCCATAGTATAAATGATCTCCAAGGCTTCCATCAAACATTCTTAAACAAGTGGGAAGTAAGGAAGAACCCTCTCCAAGTTCTTGCTGATTACAACAATCTCCATAGGAACCCAAGGGAAAGTGTGCAAGCCTACTGCACCAGATTCAACAGTGTATACAACGCACTTTCCCCAGAACTAAAACCTCCACAAGGTTCAGCTTTAAACAAATTTCCCAAAGGTTTTGACGCTGCCATGACCTATTCACTGAGAGAGAGATATTTTGCAACTCTTGAAGGCATGCAAAGGGGTGCACTTTCTGTGGAAGTGAACTTGATGGAGAAAAGAGCAAGAATGAAGAGCGAGAAGAGAGTATCTTTTAGAGAGGAGTCCACACCTTCTACTTCCAACTCAAAGATGGAAAGGATGATGGAAGAGATGATGAAAGATATGAGCATAATTAAAATATCACAAGCAAGTCAAAATCAAACTGCTCCTCAAAACAGAAACCAAAACCAGAATCAGAATGTTAGAAGGAACCAACCTCCAAACAGACCTAGGGAAGATGATCAACAGATCACTCCTCCCTTTCATCAGAACTATATAAGTGAGGTTGAGGAAACAGATGAAATAATAGAGGAAGGTGCTATCAACATGCTGGAGGTCGATGATGATGATTTTGAGATTCATTATGATAAAAAACAAGGTCTATATACACCGTATGATGACAAAAGAGATGATGATGAAAATCATTATCAAGACATGGAAAATGTCATCATAGAAACTCAAAGGGAATATGACCTTAGAAGCAAGACTAATCAACAAGCCCCCAACACCAAAACCTCTGAAAAATCTTCACAAAACAGCACGTCAACCAAGCCTAAAATGGTCAAACACAAGGAAAAAACGATGGCTGTAAATTCTGATAAAGGTAAAGAGAAAGGCACTCAAAACACTGAAAAACAGAGTGCAGACTCTAGCAGTACTAACACTTCAGCTAGTACTCCTATTACAACCGTTATGTCAAGTGTAAATAAAACAAATCAGCAAGCTGTTGTTGCTGATAAAGTGACAACTAACAAGGCTGAAACCAACACTTCAAAGAATCAAATTCCTTTCAGCCTGGAACAGGAAATTTCCAAGATTAAAATCTCTGTTCCCTTAACCGAGTTAGCTACCCAACACGTATATAGAACTCAAATTTTGAAGGCTTTAAATATAGAGGAAAATGGAGATACAATCAATCTTAGTGATGACCAGCCCGAGCTTATTTTTGGTCCAAAGATTGAAGGTAGATACCAAGAGGGACCTGTTCCTCCTTTCTACGTGAGTTTAAACGTTCATGACAAAATTTTGCACAACGCTATGCATGATTCCGGGGCTTCTCATAATTTAATGCCTAAAGCTGTGATGGAGAGCCTCGGGCTAGAAATCACCAGACCTTACAAAGACCTTTACTCCTTTGACTCAAGTAGAGTAAAATGTCTAGGATTGATCAAAGACCTATGTGTTAACTTAGCCCAGATCCCATCCAAATGCTTACTCATGGACATTGTTGTGGCTGATGTGCCCCCAAAGTATGGAATGTTATTATCAAGATCTTGGGGAGCTAAGTTACAGGGGACTATGCAGATGGACATGACGTATGCGACTATCCCTGTTGTCAATCAGACTAGAAGACTTTACAGGGAGTCTCATATGCAATATGCGGTCACATGTCAAGACAGACCTCAAAACTCTCATCTCTATTCCGTAAGTACAGGCCTTGATTCTTTTATCATGTTTAACGATGAAGCACTTAGTGAACAAATCACGTTATCAAGATTAATGGCCGATAGAGAGGAGGAGGTAAATACCACGGAACTGTCGAAACAGTTTGCTGAACTTGTACAATCTAGTGAAGAAAACACAGGTCTCGAGCTTCTAACTATGCGTCCTTTACCTTTGAACATTGAGAGTCAGGAAAGCGCATCTCCATTCACTAAAAAATCTGAAGGGATAAAACAAATTAAATTGGGGGTTGCTAATCATGAACAATCACAAGGCACCGTAGTTGTAGAGGACATTCGCCAAACAGACGAAGCTGAAAATAGTCCTCTATGGAGTATGCATTTTGACGGGTCATGCACTAGAAATAACGCTGGTGCAGGTGTCTGGATTCGCAACACTGTAAGCAACCACACCGAATGTATTTCTTGTAAATTAAACTTCCAGTGTTCCAACAACATAGCGGAATACGAATCCCTTCTATTAGGCTTACATTTGTTGAAAAAGTTAGGAGCCATAAGAATCAACGTTTACGGGGATTCAGAGTTAATCATTAGGCAAGTTAATGGGGAGTATAACGCTAATCATCCCAGACTTAGAGCCTATCGAAACGATGTCATGGACCTTTTGAAAACATTCGAGGAGTCCAAACTGATTTTTGTCCCAAGAAAAAGTAATATTGCCGCTCACAATTTAGCCTATGCAGCTAGAACATGTCTAACGCCATATGAAACCGGAGACAACACAACTCCAATAAAATTTAGACCAGCCATTTCTGATAACAAAAAATATTGGCAGGCGTTTGAAAACGACAAACAAATAGAAGACTTCATGCAATTCAGAAATGAATTCGAACTACACGGTTCGGACTCAAATCATGATACATACTGCAGCGAAGAAAATTTTCTTGATGAAGAAGAACCGTCCCCTGAACTCGCTAATATAAACCTGTTATCTGGAAAAATTGAAGGTAAAACAGAAACGAATGCAGAGTCTGAAACAGAAGAGTTAGAAACTCTGCACTCCAAAGATGAAAGCTTGCCTACGGGTCTGACCCCTTTAGAAGAGTTGTTTGATTTTAACGATGCGGAAAAAAATCCAAAACTGGAACCTGTAGAGAATGAAGTGGAGGAATGCAATATAGGTATTAAGGAGAAACCAAAAATGATTAAACTATCTAGGACCTTACCAGCTCACATAAAACTCAAATACATAGAGCTGTTTAAATAGTTTTCTGATGTTTTTGCATGGAGTTACGAAGATCTCAAGTCCTATGACACTGAAATAATACAGCACAAAATCCCTCTCAAAGAAAACCAAAAACCATTCAGACAGAAACTGCGCAGAATAAATCCCATCCAGTTGCCGTTGGTTCAGAAGGAGATCATGAAAATGTATGATGCTGGTATTATTGTCCCTGTTAGATATTTAGAATGGGTATCTAATCTGGTGTCTGTTAGGAAGAAAACTGGAGAAATCAGGCTTTTTATAGACTTTAGAGACTTAAACAAAGCTTCATTAAAAGAAAACTACCCTTTACCAAAGATGGATCACATTCTATAAAGGGTGGTAGGGTCTAGAAGAATTTCTTTGCTGGATGGCTATTCGGGGTACAATCAGATCTTGGTTTACCCTGCTGATCAATTAAAGACAACCTTTACTACACCCTGGGGCACCTTCATGTATGTGAAAATGCCTTTTGGTCTAATGAATGCTGGAGCAACCTTTCAAAGAGCCATGGACATAGCATTCTCGGAAGAACTAGGCTACTTCATCATTATATATCTAGATGATGTTACTGTGTTTTCAAAAACAGATGAAGAGCACTTGGAACATTTAAGAAAAGTTTTCGAGAAATGTAGAAAGTTTGGGATATCTTTAAACCCTAAGAAGACATTATTTGGTCTCCAAGAGGGTAAACTTCTTGGGCACATTATTTCAGAAGAGGGTATAAAGATAGATCCAAAGAGGATCGAGGCCATATTGCAAATCTCTCATCCTCAAAACATCAAGGAGTTGCAATCTTTCATTGGGAAGATTAACTTTTTGAGAAGGTTCATCCCTAACTTAGCTGAGCTCCTTAGGAATATCACAAACATGTTAAAGAAGGAGCAAGGGGTAAAATGGACCTTGGAAGCAAAGACATCCTTTGAGCTGGTGAAACAAGCGTTAACCAAAACACCGGTTCTGATAAGTCCTGATTTTTCAAAGGATTTTTATATCTTCTCATTTGCATCAGAACATACCATAGCTGCTGTCCTTTTACAGAAAAATCCACAAGGACAAGAGCAGCCTATTGCATTCTTTAGTAAGGCATTGAGGGACGCCCCATTGAAGTACAACATTATGGAAAAGCAAGCTTTTTCTTTGGTTAAGGCTTTAAAAGACTTCAGGGTATACATCCTTCACTCACACATCATTGCCTTTGTCCCAAATTCAGTTGTTAAAGACATTTTAACACAGGACCCAGATGGTAAGAGAGGTATGCGGATTGTTGTTATTCTTGAGTATGATTTAGAGATAAAACCCACTAAGCTCATCAAAGGCCAAGGTCTAGCTAGATTAATGGCTGAGTCAAATTGTGAAGTTCTTGATATTCATATGATTAATGCTTTGGATAACCAAGAAGAATTCTCAACTCCCATTGTTGAAAACCATTTTATGAATTCTCCTTGGTATGCTGCTATTGTTTATGCTTTGCTCAAATTGAATACACCTCCTGGTTTGACAAAAACAAAGGCAAGGTTCTTGAAGCTGAAAGCAGTAAACTATTGCATTATTGATAGATGTCTTTATTGGAAAAATGAAAGTGGTGTATTGCTTAAATGTTTGCCTAAGTTCGATGCAGAGAAGGTCAAGCAGGAATTCCATGAAGGAGAGTGTGGAGGCCACTTATACTGGAAGTCAACAGCCAACAAAATTTTGAGGGCTGTTTTCTATTGGCCTACTCTGTTTCATGATTTCACAAGGTGACCACCACTTGCCATAAATGCCAATTGTTTGAAAGCAAGAGAAAATTACTACCCCTGCCTCTGCATCCAATCACTGTTGAAGCCCCTTTTCAACAGTGGGGACTTGACTTCATAGGAGAAATCCATCCATCATCTTCTGCCCAGCATAAATGGATTCTCACTACCACAGACTATTTCACTAAGTGGATAGAAGCCATACCTTGTAGACAAGCCAATGACTCAGTTATCATAAATTCATGAAGACCAATATCCTCTCCAGATTTGGCTGTCCTTCTAAAATCATCACAGATAATGCAGCAGCATTTGGATCAAAGAAGATAGTGGAATTATGTCACAGATATCAGATAACATTGGGGCATTCTACAGCCTATTACCCTCAAGGTAATGGACTTGCAGATTCCTCAAACAAAAGCTTAGTGAACATAATCAAGAAACTGTTGGAGGACAACAAGAAGTCCTGGCACACAAAGCTGGTCCATGCACTTTGGGCTGACAGATTAACTTTGAAGAAATCTATTGGTATGTCACCTTTCCAGCTTGTGTATGGTATAGATGCAATTTTTCCTAACAGCCTTGGTGTACCAGTTATGAAGTTGATTCAGGAGTTGCAGACTGAAGAAAATGACATGATCAGAAGAATAAATCAAACCATTCATCTTCAGCAAATCAGAGAGGAGGTATATAACAAAGCATTTCAGAAACAGGACAACATCAAAAATATTTTTGACAGAAGAACAAAGGCCAGCGATTTCAAGATCGGGGACAAAGTTTTAAAGTGGGACTCAAGGAGGGAAGAAAAGGGCAAGCATGGAAAATTTGATAACCTATGGCTTGGCCCTTATTCTATCCATTCTGTTGCTGGAAATAATGCATTTTTCTTGCAGGAACTGGATGGAATAGAATTGTTTGGGGGTCCTATCAATGGCAGGATGCTTAAGCATTACTGATCTTGATCCATGTTATGTTTTGAAGCCTTTTTATCTTTTTTCCATTATGAATATTCCATTCACCATTGCATTCAAAGTTATGAAAAATCAAAAAATACAAAAAACAAAGAAAGGAAGAAAAGAGGGTAGAATGAAAACAAGAAAGGCAAAGCCCCATGCCAAAAAGAGAAATAAATCTGAAAGTGTGCAAGCTCAAATGCCACTCCTCAAAAACACACTTCTAGTTAGTCAAACTGTTTAATCTTGACTAGTTAGCTTTAAATTTTTCTGCTGATAGCATAGTGAATTCGATTTTCCAAACTGTTCAATATTGGCTTATCAGTAGATAGATTAGGATAGAAATTGAAGGTTCAAACAAGCTCAAAATCTGAACCAAAGTTTCCAAAGAAAGATGACTCAAAACTATTTTATTTTCCGAGTCACAAGATAGGAGATCTGGTTCTAATCAGCCTAAAATCTGAACCAGAAGAAAAGCAAATACAACTCAAAAGCAAAGCAAAAACAGATTTTTGAAGAAAAGAGAAGGCCATGATAAGAGACTTTCAGATCTTAAGCCTTCCATTTTGATTTTAAAATTTCTGCAAATAATAATCTATGTGCAGCTTGTTTTTATGCCATAGATCACAGCAAGTCAAACAACTTAATCTTGACTTGGCTGTTTTTAAATTTCTGTCGTAGAAATTAGAGAATGAAAGTCTGTTGGACATCTTAATACCAACAGACAGTAGATTAGGTAGAGAAACATCTGAGCTCAACTGTTTAATCTGAGTTCAGGGAGAAATAAGGAGTAGCATTAGATTAGTTTTTTATGCTTTCAAAAGAATAAAATGTTGTGAATAGAGTTTGCCAATCCAAGTGCACTCTAATGAAGAAGAAAAAATGTTAGATCTATAGGATTGGGTAGGTAGAAAGTTGTATTGATAAAAATCCATTGTTTTCATGGTTGCTAATATGCTTTCAGAAGATCATCCAGCAAAAGAAGTGCAACCCAATGGATCAGGCACAAGTCAGCCTCCCAAAGAATCCAAGTCTGAAGTTCTTGATACCTTCAAGAAGGCATCATCCCCAAGTGGAGCCACTGTTAGCCACCTATAATATTTTGTTATACCAAAAGGTGGCTAAGACTTTTTGAGCCTCCAAGGAACAAATTTTATCACTTAAAAATTGTTGGCTCTTGAAGATTCCTAGAAGGCCTCGTGCCTCTGTCCAAAATCTTCATTGCTGTTACTGCTTTATACTTAGAAATTTTGTTGATTACAAGTAAAAGACTGCTGAAAGACCTTCATTTTCCCCCTTCTCAAACCTTCATCTGCTCCCCTTTTTCTCCACAAAACTTCCTTGTTTTCATAAATCCTCTTCTTCCATTTATGAAAATCACTTTCCCATAGTTAAAAACCCATTTTTTGACTATCCCGAAACCATCAAATTCCATTGAAAATTATGAAAAATTCATAAAAATACAAGTATTATGACTATGGACTTAAGCCCCTTTGGGCTAAGTCCTAAACCACTTCCCCACCATACGCTTTGGAGCTGGAACCATTTGCCTTGGGTTAAGGCGCTAATCGCATCGGAAAGAATCAAATGTACAAGTCTTCGCCATACCCCGAAGAACTCCGATTGCGATTAGCCTTGCTGCCTAAAACCCCCGATCATATTATTTTCATGTAACCCTGAGCCCGCCCTCGGCGCTTAGACCTTGTGAATATTTCATTCCCAAACCCATTTTTCTTTATAAAACCCAAAACCCGCTTATCCAAACTTTCAACTTAAAAACTTGAAGTCACGTGTTTAATATTTTAATGGGTTGATTGAAAGACCGATCGCGCAATCGCAATCAGAGAAATCAAATGGGTAGATCAAAAAGACCCGCATCAAAGTTCCGATGCGGTTGGGTCTCGTATGTTAAAAGTTTCCCCCGCCCCTGTTTCATATGACTTCCCCCGGAACCAAGTGTTAAGGACCCCGGGTGCCAATCGCATCGCAACGTTTCAAATAGGTTGATCGGAATGACCAGGCCCGATGGCCCGATTGCGATTGACCCCTTTGTTTTAAATACGCCCCAGGCATATTACATTCCATATATCCGAAGGCCTCGCAGTCGGGCGCCTGTCCGCTTTATATATATATTTTCCGCCCGATCCATAAAAACCTTTGATTATTCCAAAAAGTTTGGATTTTCATAAAATTATGCAAGGGTTTCCCCGGCTCATCTCCACCGTTGATCTTGTTCTTAGATCGACGGCCTGCGCTCAATCGCATCGCAAACTTTTAATCGCATGCGTTTTTATTTCACTCTCGATTAACGATCCCCGATTGGTTGTCCGCCGTTGATCTCCTCTCCGCCTTCGAAAATCCAACGGTCCTTATTCCCTCCGATCACAAGTCTTACCGCTGTTTCAAAACCCACCGATTCATTTCCCACCGTTGATCTGATCCTCAGATCAACGGTCATCGCTCAATCGCTTTGACCCTCCCGATCGCGCAATCGCATCGGAGTTTTTCAATCGCATCCATTTTTGTTTACCCCCGATTGCGACCTACTGATTTAATCTGGACCGTCCACGTGTCCGGATCAGACGGTCCGGAAATCACCCCGCCTTATCTCTTCTCCCACTCTTCTTTTGTCCTTTTTGCCTTTCTATGCAGATCTCCACCGTTGGTTGCCTTCATCCGATGGCTACGCTCTTTCCCCGCCATCTGAAGCAGTTTAACCTATTTTCGCAGGATTTCTTAATTGTTTTGTGTTTGATGCAGGTGTTTTAAATGGTTTTCCATTGTATCACGAAGAAATGCCGAGGGCTGGGAATGAAGATTCTCATGCCTTCGTTTCATTAAAGAGAAGCCATCCACGGGGCTCCATTCCATGTTTCGTCAGTTCTCTATGAGTATTGATGCCGTAAAGCCCAGTGCGGCTCTGCACATCGACAAGACACTGTTTTAATTCAAACACAGTTAAAGAGTATAAGTTTGAAGACAGAGCACAGCAGAACGAAGATTGAAGACAATATTACGGGGATTACGGCTAAGACGGTTATCAAAAGCCTAATCCCCGACTCAAAACACAGTTTAAAGAACATCATAAGTGTTTCGCTGACAGAAAGGCCTCCACCGCTTCAAATGAGGCGAATAAATTCCTCAGCTACCATAAAAGCCACCTGTTGCCTCAAACTATTCAAAACAGAGGCCGAAGTTATTGATTCAGGAAATATCGGCCTCCAGCGCAGCCAAGGAATTACTTCTGCAAAGAAATCAATGCATAAATATCTGCAGAGTTACTCCCCACATTGCACAGAGCCTCAAAGTCAAAATAAAGCTCCCACCGAGCTTTGATATTTATTGTAAAAAAGTTAATACAGTGATCCACCTGTAAATTTCTCCCTCGAGCCCCTCAAAAGGCCGAGAAGTCTTGAACCTGTATTAATTATCCTGAGAGATATTTTCTCAGATCACCTCCTCATTCTTCTATAAATACCTCAGAAGAAGATGAGAAATTGTTGGTTGAGTTGCTTACAGAGCTTTGAAATACATTTTGAGCCTAAACTTCTGATTGTAAATAGTGTTCACTGGCCCTTGGAGCTCTGCTTGTGATAGATTAGTTAGGCTGAATAGTGAAGATGATTGTTGAACTAAAACATTGGACTTGAAGACTGTAACCGGTTTGACATCAATATAAAAGCTGTTTCTTGGGATCCTGGTCTATGTCATCGGTGAAGTGCACCTCTCTTTGTTATTTTTTTCCTTCTATGTATGCCATATTGTTCATATTCCTCTGTAAAGAACAGTTTAAACAGGGTTAGGATCTACTGTATATCAGTAACCTTCTCTGGCTGAGAAATATTTATCTTAATGTTTTCCTCAAGTTTGTTTATTCAAGAATGATTTAATACAGTTTAAACAGTTAGGAATGTTGGCGTTCCCTCGTCCTTCTGCTTGCTTAAACACTGTTCTTGAATGTGATTTCCATTATTTGCTATTAAATTTAGACTAGAGAAGATATGGTTTGCCCTGATTCCTAGATCCTTTTCTCCAAAGGCAGATTCTGAAAATTTCCCTTGGTGTTGACTGAAAGCAGACTAGGTTTAAAAGTACTTTATCTGATCTTAAGTTACACTTTGTTTCTCTTATATGTTTTCATACTTTCTGAAGGTAATTACGTGGATTACTGGATTGTTTGTAAATTAAGTTGATTTAATAGAACTTGCCCAAGAACTTTATGGTTAGCCCTGTCCTTGGTTGGTTTTAAACAGTTACTTAAGAGGCTTTTCTTGTTTGGACTGACTATAAATCCTCTGAGAAATTATTATCAGTTTCCACCCCTCCAACACTTTATTGTTTCCATCCCATCACTCCAATCTCAATAATCTTGTGGTATAGATGACTTGCCCCTTGGGTCACTCTTGATGTTGTTGTTCAATTAAAGCCCTGTTATGACTCCATAGCCCAATGGATTAAAAACCAGCGTTATATCTATCTTTTAGCCATAGTTGTTCTTCCCTCTTGCAACTTCTCACCTTTGAAACTCTTTGCATTCAGGACTTTTCACCTCAAACAGTAATCATGCTCAACCATCCAAAACAAAACAAAACCCTTGGCCTTCATAACTAGCCTAATATCATTATCTCAAACTTTAAAGACAATATCCATCTTTGTACATATTGGAGAGATCCCTCTCCGGATTCAGGAGGGCTAGATCCTAGAATCCCAAAGTTGGTTGAAACGGTATGTTGTTTCAGTAATTGGACTCACCCAATCTTGCTAATAAATTACGGAACCCCCAACAAAGGGCGAGGGCCTAGTCATAATATAGATATCGCATGCTGAACTCCGTAAATTTTATGAACATAGTAAAACATCTCGAATTACATTCAACCCTATTATCTGCGTTTCCCTCCATATTCAATGACTAAATCTGGAGGTAAGGTAATTGAAAATTTTTCCTGGAAAAACTCTAAATATCAATTATTCCTTAACTCTTGAATAAGAGAAACAATTAATTCAAACATTGAAAAAAAATTTCGAGATACATTTTCTTGGGAATATACATACATGAGGGGTATTCACCGTACACATGCATTCATCATCTCTACATAGAAGGAGATTCCAAGCCCATGAGACAAACACAAAGAAGGATGAAACCCACTTTAAGAGAAATTGTAAAAAAATTAACTACTAAAACTCATGTAAATGTAGGGTTCATCTATCTTATCTCGTATAACCATTGGGTATCCCCAATGGTTATCAAATCCTCAAAATAATGGTAAATGGCAAGTGTGTGCATGTTAAAGTGAACTAAACAAAGCTACATTAAAAGATCACTTTTCCCTTGCATTTTATAGACCAAGTGTTGAACATTTTAGCGTGAAGAAGTATTTTTATTTCCTAGATGGTTTTAGTGGGTATAATAAAATTAGGATAGCTCTGAGAGGACTTGGAAAAGAAAAAAAATTCACATGTCCTTGGGGTAACCTATGCATATAAGCTACTACCATTTGGTTTATGCAAAGCACCGACCACATTTCAAAGGGCTGATCCTTGGTATTTTCTTTGATCTCTTTGCATTATTGCGTCGAGGTTTATATGGATTATTTTACAGTAATGAGTGATGATTTTTGAAGAAGCTTTACATAATATTAAGAGAGTTTTTTCAGAGAAGTAGAGAAGCTAATCTTTCATTGAGTAATAAAAAATACTTTATGATTATGACTAGGGTATTATTTTGGGTCATCATGTTTACTGGGCCGTAAGAATTAAAGTTGATCACGGCTAAGATCGAAGCAATTTTCAAAGGTGCTCCCCTACCAACTAACAAAATGGATTTAGAAGTTTCCTCGAACATGTGAGTTACTAAAGAAGGTTTGTTTATAATTTTATAAAGGCATACTCTCCATTGTTTAAATTATTGATTAAAAAATCTGAATTTCATTGGAGTGATGAGTGTCAAGTCGCGTTTGATACACTCAAGGAGAGGCTTTTTCTCAACACTCGCCTTGAGAGGTCTAGATTGGAAATTTCCCTTTCATATTTCCACTAATGCCTCTGATTCAGCTATAGGAGCAGCATTGAGCCAGAAAATAAAAATCTCATAACCCATGCTATCTATTTTTAGTAAAAATTTAACTCTCGTAGCATCTGAATTACAATGTAACTCCAAAAGAGTTCCTCATCGTAATTTATGCTATTAATAAGTTTAGACATTACATCACCCTGGTTAGGTATTTTGTTTTTGTACACACCGATAAATCTACTATTTGATATATCATGAACAAACCAAAGTCACTAATGGAAACATTAATAGGTGTCTTTTACTACGTCTGCAGGAATTTGACATCACATTATTGGACATGTCGGGAAAAGAAAATCAGAGCGGTGATTTCTTATCTAGGCTCAACCATGTGAGTATATTCTTGTTAATGATAACTTTCCCGATGAGAATTTGATTTCTATTTCTCATAAAAACACCTTGGTTTATAGAAATAGCCAATTACCTTGCTCGTAGAAATTTACCACCCTACTTCTCATCTAGTCGAAAAAAGGGAATTATTAAAAAAAGTGTTGATTACTCTTGGATAAAAGGAGACCTATTTTTCACTATACCTAGTTTTATTATTCATAGGTGTGTTAGAGAGGATGAGATATATGTCATTATGAATCTTGTGGATGGAATTTTTTCCAATAAACGGACAACCTATAAGATCCTCCACTACCCAGTTACTATTGGCCAAGTCTCATCAAAGATGCAAAGGAGTATGCCCGTAAATGTGATAACCGTCGGAGAATAGGGTGACCTGCTTTAAGCAAATGAAATGCCTTTGCAACCACAAGTTCTCATAGAACCATTCAAGAGTCTGGGTCAGTTGATTTTTTAGGTCACATCAATCCTATTTCTGAAGGTAAGAAGTATATTTTTTGTTTTTACCGATTATGTTACGAAGTGGGTGTAAACAAGAGCATTACTCTAGAGCAACGAAGAAAGCAATGGTATAATTTTTTTTTATTTTTTTATTTCTGATATTGTTGTAAGATTTGGGGTACCAAGGGAAATAGTTACTAATTAGGGTACTCAGTTTGTGTCAAAGCTTGTGCAGGGAATTGTACGAGATATCCGATTACTCGATGGGAAGTCCACCCCTTACCATCCAAAGGCCAATGGGCAGTGGAATAAAAAAAATAAGGTGTTGGAAACAATCCTAACAAATACAATACAATTACATAAGAAGGATTGGTCTGATCGACTTCTCGAGGCATTGTGGGCCTACAAGATCACATGGAGAAACACCAATGGCTTTCTCTCGATGTATTAGTGTACGAAAACAATTTTTAATGACAATTGAATTTCGAGCTTATAACTTTTAAGATGAAAACATATTTTTGGCATGAGACCTTAATGAAGCACATACAACGAGAATCCTCGTACTTAATGAGTTGGATTAGATTAGGCGGGATACTTTTCAGCGATATTGATCTAATCCAACAACAACGGGGCTAAATGAGATGACAAATACATCAAGCAAAAAATAGTTCAAAAAGTGATATTGGGCATCACTATTTGATTTGAAATTTAATAATTTTAAGGGGAAATTTAACACACATTGGCTTGGCCACTATGAAGTTGAGAAATTTTTTGATAATGGATCTGTATGGGTTAAAAAAATTGATGATGGAAATGTTACCTTCTTTGTGAATGAGAATAGACTCAAGCTATATCGTAAACCCCAATCTAAGGAGGTATTTGTGGAAGATATTGTGAAGAAGAAAGAGTTTGAAATGGTGGGAGATGGAGTCATTCCTTTCACTACCTCTTCTTTGATTTCTTGCCATAATAAATTGAGCTCACCTTTTTCCTTCTCTTTCTCGATGAAAACCATGGGAGGAATGTCTATCGTGTGCATGTTTATTCATTTTTCCAGTAACCAATGGACTAGTTATGGAAAAGGAGCCCCCCTTGGAGCCTTATTTTTTTAGTATTTCAAACTCTCTAAAATTGAAATCAGCGAGCATGAACTGCCTTGGGCTTGTTGAAATCACAGTCGAGTAGATCCTTTTGGATCCTCTCAATAAATTCTATGTTTCAGTTAATTATTGGTTTTCTCATTTTGGACTAATGTGGGATCTCTTAAGGCCCTCCTTCCAACAATCTTGGCCCATCGACATCAACACATTATCCGGGTTCAAGATCAAAGACTTGGGTGATGCATTGAAGCTTATATAACTTAATGATAGGCTATCTCATTAGAAAAAATGGGGGATGCATCATCGCTCCTTGACTCGATGGATCCTACGGTGGGAATTCGACAAAAAACTCATACATTCACACTCGATAGGATGCATCAGATGTACCTTGGTCCTCACTCTAATTAATGATTGGTGGACCTCGCATTGGTTAACAATTGACCTTAATGGTTGGTAATCCAATGAGATCATTTCACATTCAGACCTCATCACCTATATTCATGTGTATTGAACCATACAAAAGGGGAGAAAGACAGCTTTCTGCAGAGGATTTCTTGTAGAAAAATCTCATGCGTTGCATAACCTACAACAAAATTAATTATTTCTTGAAGAACTAATTTCGGATAGAAAATATCTTAAAAGAATCTGGAAAGTACCGATCATCTTCATAATTAGTTGAGGACATGTAACTATATAATTTTTCATATAATATGGTTTCAATGTGGGTTATTATTTCAAGGCAAGTGCAATAATCACTCAAGTACTTGACCATTGTAAGGTAAGATCGAGCATGTACGGCTGGTGTCGAATACTTAAGGTAAAATGTAATGGTACGAAAAATTTTTGAATTTTCATAAGTATGACTCATGGCCACCCTCACGAAATAAGGCGATTTATGAGCCATTTGTGCTCTGAACATGAGTTCCTATTCCCAATTATTATTATTTTGATATGTCCTTCTGCTATATTCCCGCATTTATCCCATAGGATAGATCATGATGAAAATCATGATCACGTCCGGGTCATTCGAAGTTTCCTCGCACCTCAAAATATTTAATAATTTAAAATATCCTTGTTCTTCTTGGGTTTTAAACTATTCTTCTTGGTATTAGAAGCATATCGGCGAACCGAATCAAATCGCTTTTCTCCCACCTCTAGCTATGTCGATAATGTGGTCCGCCCATCGTTCGAACCTTAGGGTATTGCATTACCGGATGCCGACCTACGAGTAAGACAAGGTTGGAGAAGGAAGGATGGTTGCCTATATTCCTAAAGTTTAGTGGGCATAACTAAGAGGTGGCGAGTATTTTTCCCTAAATTTAAATGGAGACAAGGTGCAGTGGGTAATGTTAAGTTCATATTGGGAGAGGAGCTGGTAGCCCAAGCTTGTGGAATTCCACAGAAAGGGAAAAATTGTTTAAAAACTAGCAATTCAACAAGGAAATTTTTGCACCCTTCCTCGTAAAATAACATGAAAGCCCGTATGTGAGCAAGGGATTTCTGCAGGATTACCTTACAAGTAAGTACCAACGTCTCTTATTTTTCTTGTAGTAGTATATCACCTATGAAGGTTGTTTTGGGTTAGATTTTTTCGTTTCATATTCTTCTCCTTGGCCATTTTCGAGACAGGCCCTTTAATTTACCATATTATCTTAGAATGTCCTTGTTGAAGACACTTTGCAAAGGAGAGGGTAGCATATATAGAGGAGAACCTCTATCATCACGATCTAGTAAAAATTATTATGGAAAAAAGGTTTTGAATAAATAGAAAAAAAACATGCGAAGAATTATTGGTAGAGAATTAATTTGTGGATGATGAGAAGGAACCCGATTCATTAGAAACAAAAGAGGCAGAACCAACGAAGAAGCCGAGAAAAGAAACCCTAGACATCAGTAATTAGTTGATAGGAGAGGTTAAGAAAGATGATGAGGTGAGCGTGAATCGTGGAAAATGTAGGGAAGAAGCATAAGTTGTTGAAGGGTACTTTCTCTACCCCTTCTAAGTGCTTTACGATAAGTCGAGTCTGTGAAGCTGATGATAAAGTAAAACCCTGCAGAGGAAGGGGTACAACAAATTAAAATTGACAAAAAGTATAAGAATCCCAAGACTTGTATAAGGGTAAAGGGAAGATTGAGGTAGTTGAATTCATTAAAAAAGAAGAATGAGAGGTCTGACATTTCCAAGACCCACAACTACATGAAAGTGATAAAATAGTTGAATACTTCTAAGAGCATGAGGAACCAAGTTTGTCCTCATTCCTCTCAAGGAAAACATGGGGAGGAGGGAACTTATCGAAAAATAAGTCCCCAAAGGAGATGGAGAAAATTATCACCGAGCTCATCTGCTTTGTGAATGGGTTCTTTGGAAGGAAAATTAAAATCTAAACGAGAACAACCTATGCCCCGCATAATGAGTTCGATGAGTGGAATCGAAGGCATGTTGAATCATGAAGAAAGAAAAAACTCGGGCTCAAGCACTTATCGAAGAAGAATATCGTAGTATGGTTCAGAAGTTTCTGAGTCCGAAAGAGGCACAATTGGATCACTTGGATGCGTGAGTCGTAGCACAAGGAAAAGAGTGAATTTTTCCTTCTAAAGTTGCAACATTTATGCTTGCATAGGGGTAATGCAAGAAGCTAGGTGTGGGGGAGATGTTGAGTCTCGATTTTTCTCATTTTTTGATAATGTTTCTAAGGCCTTTCTTCCTTGTTTTTGAATTATTTTAAACCTTAATAACTCTCCTTTTTTCCACATTACATGTGTTTTGACCAAAAGGGCGTTGTGAGCTTTAAGGTATGAAAATTATTCTAAAAAGTATAATTTCACTTTGTTCTTGAGTTATTTCAAAGCTAAATGTTACCTAATTGAATTATCTACAATTTCAAGGTTTACCGAATGAATCTTATGCAGAATAATTATCTTCCTAAGCATTTCCATGATTTCCTACAGAGAACCGTGATTCGCCGATTTCCCCGTAAACACTCAACGATTTCCCATAGACGTGGATTTCCTCTAACCATTATGATTTCCTGTAGCAATCTCGACAATTGAGTATGTTCCATTCAGACCTAAAAATAATAGGAACATGGGTTTTGTTAGGAAATCTGCCTACATAGATGTTGTCCTATTGGCTCCCTCAAAAATCGCCATCGAAATTTCCTATTTCTTCCGCTCCTTTTCATCGATGGTCGTATTGGAAAATAGCTCCGGGAACTCAGCAGAATCGGTTTGATCCATGCTTTTAGTCATGGATCAAACTTAGTATAGATAACTTTTATTGTCTTTTCCAGTTATTGGTATAAAAAAATTGTAGTATGTTAGTTTTCCTAATTCGGGAAAGCTTATGCCTCTACACTTGTATAAATAATTTTATGTTTCATTTGCAAAGGTGGTTGGACGTACCATAAATTTTCACTATTGTAATATTTCTCGGATTAATATAAAATTACATGTTTTGTTGATCTTGTTGTGTAAACTCCTTTAGCATTAAAAGGGGTTGTGAGTAAGGGAGGGCCCTTTTCTCACAACTCCCAATAGTTGCATATTTGTGTTACTTTTGATATTTCTTATGAATTGATAGAATCATTGCACAACTCGTCGTTTTATCTTTTCTAATTTTTTAATAGCACATGTTTGATGGTTAAATAGTGAATTTCATTTGATGAATATGTTGGGAGTAATTTGATCAGGCTTTGGTTTACATTGTGAAATGTTAAATTGATTTCATCGTTGTTTGATTGGTCCCTTATCTTTTTTATGATCAGCATCAACAATATTAAGTGTTGTAGAGGGATGATTAAATATGCTCCATCGCCTTGTTGCTAAGTGTTGATAAGGAAAATAAATATTGGAGTTGTGTGTGGATGGTTTTTATTAGAGAAACACTTTAAGTATTAGCTTGCATATATTTTTTCACAACATCTCATAAGCTTACCTACCCATAAGTACCCTCGATGGAGTCACTCAAGAAAACATAGAAATTTATTTGTTGCCAGTAAAGCCTATTTAATACCCCAATGAAGTTTCTTGCATCAAATCTCTATGCAGATAAGCCTTTATCTTCCTTTACCCTTTATTCTATTTTTATTTTATGCTTATTATCATTTTGTAGGTGTTTATTTTCACTAGGGAAGAAGAGGATCCCAAATTATTTGATAGGAAAGAGAGGTTGCTTTCTTATTTTCATGAAAACTAAAAGATATTCCGGGTTAGGTTTGTCCTCATGCCATGCTTCCATATCACATCTCCAACTTACAAGTAGACAATGAAAGCACACAATAAAATATTCAGACTCATACTAGAAACAAAATTTAGGTTATAGATATAGGTATTATGAATCGATTAGAGTTACCCACCAATATCCAATCATATTTTCCTTGTTAATAAAATAGACTCTTGTATTGATAAATATATGGGACAAGGTTTTGATACCAATATCTACAATAGACTACCTCTTAGAGTGATTATAACAACCATAGGACATTGAAAATGATCTCAACATTATGGGAATGACATGTAAGATGAATGATGTAAGCTCTTATGGCATCATTATCTACAAGCATGCGAAAAGAACATGTAGTGAATTAGGCACAAATTAGAAGAAAATGAATATAGAAAGGAAATGAATTTTAGCTGAAAATAAAAATGTCATGTACTACAATGATGTAATAATTGTAGGGAAAATGTAAATATAATAAAGCTAAATGCAATAAGAAAACAATGCAATGTAATGCAATAAACAAGCCAAATGCAACTAGTCGATGTACTATGCTTATGCGTACAATCATTAGGGGAATTTTGACGTCTAAAATGGGCCTCCTAAGAAAAATGTACAACCAAAAATAAAATTTATAAGAACCAATAATATTCAATATGATGATGTTAACTATGGGGTATGATTCACCATTTTTTTAAGTAAAAAGGATAAAAATATTAAAAAATAATAAAATAATAAAACTACTTTTTCAAATCATATTTTCAACTTATCTCCCAAAGTTTTTTACTCTAGATTTTCGAGTCGGAGTACTTGTTGGATGATAAATATAATTCCTCATCTAAGGAGTACCCATATTTGTCAAACTTTCGATAGACAACGCTATAGTTAAAAATGAGAAATACATGAAAAAAAAGTGATTGCAATAACGTTTTTTCATGTATTTCTCACTTTTTTTGTGTAGAAGAGTCCATCAAAAGTATGAAACATGGGTACTCCTTGCACGAGAAATTAAATTTTTCATCCAACGAGTACTCTTTCGCTTCGAAATTTGAGTAAAAACTTTGGGAGATAAGTTGAAAATACGCAGTTGAAAAAGTAGTTTTTTTTCCCTTTTTCCCTCTAAAATCTGATGATGTAATCAAATATTATTTTATTATTTCCACTATTATTTTTACAAATTTCCTTAGGAGGCCCATTTAAAACTAAAAAAGTATAATAATGGAAAAAGGTACAACCACTCTAATAAGAAAATGCACTACATCTAAGCTAAACCTAATCTAATTTAATAAAGAGATTGGGATCATGTGAAATTTTATTTCTAGTGAAGCCAATTGAGTTTTTCCCATCCTTCAAACAAAAAAGGTAAGAAATTAATACCAATATGAAACAGTGTGCAAAATGTAAAAATACTTACCTACATAGCTCGCATAAAAAAATGAAGGTCTTGTCTATTGGAAGAAAAGTGTGCCATAAAAAGCTTTGTTCTATCCAAACTCGCAACCCTACCATGATGAGTATAATGAGTGGATAGGATTGCATCGAAAAATCCATCATGAATGTGCAACCCTACGCATCTTCATTGACGGGGAAGTAAAAAATTAAAATTTAAAGTTCTTATTATCATGAAAGCTTACTAAATAAGAATCCCCCAAGCAATCAACGATTCTACCATGAAAATGAAAATGATGAACATGAGAGCCCTACAAATAAATCAAATATGAGCATCAAATACATGAAAGTTCGCTAGGGAAAGAGTCCCGTGGATAAAAATAAATCTGATTTTGTTCAAAGATCTTGCACAAGGTTGTGATTACCTACCATAACCATCACTAGAAGTCGAAGTGCCTCGACCCACGACAAGTATCTAAACCTTCAAATGATGGATCATAGAATTTTGGTGGCTTATAAATATTGACATGTGGGTATACACAACCATCATTAGATATCTCCATGAATACATTTTTGGTGCCACTAATTTGATCGTGATTTAACATTTAGCACATGGGAATCTTCAAGGATAAATTTTTTTGGATGGATCGGTTGGAGGAATTCCCTTGAATATTTAGAACTATAAAATATTTTCCATGGCCTATTAAATATTATAAATCAAACAAACGTAGAAAAATATATTTAATATTCTCATCTTCTAATTGTGAAACAACACTGTCATGTACATGATTATAATCAAGGCCAACAAGTTAGAGATATACAATATTCGAGAGGAATTTCCGATGTATTAGAATCATCAAACACATTTGGGTACAATTAATATTGTGATAAAGGTGAATTGATATAGAAAGACTCGATCAAAGAAATATGAGTTGCAAGTAAATCCGATTCAAACTTCAAATCTTGTGCACTCATATCAACTTGCAAACAAAAAAATGGATAAATATATATGCTATGGTCTATGAAATTATTTTTAACACACATTATCACTCAAGAAAATGCCTTGTTCATGGAAAGGAGGCTGATGTAAGAGAATATATGGGGACATTGGAGATTAATTGAATCTAAAAATTATCATCATCATGATGGTCGAGGAGGGTATACCAATGTGGTTTTCATATTGAACTTTCTCTTCTTCAATAGGGTATATTGAAGCTTCAAAAAGCATGAAAAACTTGGTTCATATTCTTGCACAGTCCTTTATTTCCCGATTCATCGCATTTAAAATTTCAATGTCGTTGTAAGAGTCTATGAATTCAAGACAATGGATGATGAGAGGATCTAGGGGAACCGTCTCCTCCTAGAAGGCATATCATTTTATTTGAGTTTCATTGGAAAAATAAACACAAATTGGAATTAAATATTGTTAATTTGTAAATTGTGAATTGATAGAATCATCGTAATTACCTCTTATTCAAATTTCCCCTGTGAGAAAGGTGAACCAATTTTTCACACTTTTCTTGAAAATAATCCCAATTCATGTTTCTCTTAGGAAAAGTCTTTTGTCTCATTTTTTGCTCATTTTTTATGACGTGTCTAAGGCCTTTCTTCCCCATTTTGAACTCTTTTGAACCTTAATAACTCTCTTTTTTCCATATTTCATGTGTTTTGACCAAAAGGGTGTTGTGAGCTTTAAGGTATGAAAAATATTCTAAAAACTATCATTTCACTTTTTTTCTTGAGTATTTTCGAAGTGGTAAGTTATGCTATTCTATATTAATTCGAGAAAATAAACATTACATATGCTACGAAAGGGCGGTGGCAACTTGCGCTAACCAATCCCCACTTTAGTTGCTTGGTTTCGTGGCTGCCTTAGTGGAGGAAACTAGCCTCGTAAAGTAATTGTGACAAAAAATTATAGAATGTGCGTAGCGCTGATGTATCTAGATATTACAAAATATGCATAGACAAGGGTATGGCTAGAGATGCACTCGGTGGTAGCAGTGCTTTACAAAAACCATGGAAGAGCCATGCGAGCTTCGAGCCTCAATATTCATCTTCATCATCACTCACGGGGACTTCCTCCTCTATGGGGAAAGCATGCACTGCGCATCCACTTCCCTCAAAGTCTACCCCTAGACTCCCTGGGTTTGGGGATAGGTGCACAAACAATGGGGGACTTGGGATCCTCTCGTGTCATGGAAGCGCTTCCAATTTCCATTAGAATCCATAACCCAGACATCCATGTCATCATCATCCTCCTCACGAGCCATCATCGGATCAATCTTGCGAGGCAGGGGGTGCGCCTGGTGCGTGATGATAGACATTCTCGGGTCGCGCCTACTCTCTCGCACATCTTGCGACGGAGCTTCTTCTTCCTTCTCGAGATTGAGGCTCTTCTCGCAAAACTTCCATAGGAGGAGCCTTCAATGGACTCCAAATAGTTGTCCTCTCCACGGTGATAACGTTCGGGGAGAGTCCCTCTTCTGTCTGCCTCGGATGGTTCTCTAGTGCAATTTGGGAGCCATTGCACGATGAGGCAAGGGGAGAGGCTTCAAGGGGAGGGTGCACGGCGGGGGAAAAAAATAATGTTGAAGACAGGGGGAATGGAAGGGGCAGAGAAGAGTGTTGAGATTGCAACAAGATGATGAGCTTAGTGAAAAGAGTTTCCTTCACTAAGTGGGCCCAGCAGAGCTATTTTTTGGCGCAAGTCTATTTTTAGACATGTCGATCATATTCTATGAGTTGCGGGATGCTATTTAGTGGATGGTTGGTCAAGTTGGAAAAAATAGATGGACTTCTATTTTTAGACATATTGGGCGGAATCTATTTTTAGATTGCCAGTCTAAAAATAGATATGTCGAATAGTATTAGCTCTTAATAATATTTGGACTATAAACATTATCTTATTCTCTTGGAGCACTTCGAGCTTAAGTGCACGGATGTGGCATAGAGTTTGACAGTAGGAATTACGCTATTCCCGAGGGTCAAGTGGAGCTATTTCATGGAGAATTCGGTTAGAACTCATGTGACGAGTTTGGTGGAGTTATTGAGCGTAGTTGGTGGAGTTGTGTTGCAGTTTAACTTAGTTAAACATAGTTGAGCTAGTTGTATCTAGTCTAACCGATTGATACACTAGTGAGAGTGGTGTGAATTAATTCACTAATTATTAACTCATTAATCAACCGAAGAATACATCGAGCTAACTACAATGCATGGACGGTTTCGGTGGAGACCCGAGTGGAGAGGTAGGTGAAAGAGTAGGTTGACTATCAGTTTGCATGACTATAGTGTTGCATGAATTGCAACACAAAGTGGTTCGATATGCCAATGAGGATTATGTGAGCAAGGTTGGACCAATTCGAGTTCATTCAGAGCCATTCTTCAGCAGTGACTGCGTAGTAGAGGCGAATAGCAGGTGGGAGAGATTGGTGCATGGGATTTGCTAGATCGGGACTCGATTAGTGTGTAGTGAGTTGGATATTGTATTGAGAGCTTGCTGAGAAGCTTTGTATGATGATTGTTACATGATCTCTATGACATATAATATAAAGATATTTGGGGGTTTCAGCTTTAAGCTTTCCCATAAATTACTGTAGTTCATATGTGTGAATTTTTATGGTTTTAATGTGTGCATGTAATTGATTTAATTTCCACAAGTAATGATCAATGGTAGAAGAGATTCGTATGATTGCATGAAGTCAAATAGTGTGTGATCGGGAGAATCTCGAATGTATAAAAAATTAGTTATATAATTTCTACAAAGAGGTGCGCAAATTGAGTGATCACAACCCTGCAGAGGGACTACGCGCCGCACAATGCCGAGGTAGAGGGGACTGCATGACGGCATGGAGTTGGGGGAGTGCAAAAGAAGATTCAAAAAGGAAAGACGAGAGGGAATTTACTATGAGTTTCTTGGTGAGGGCTCATCCTTTTTAAAGGTTCTTAGCACACATGCGAGGGGGATGGCCATGAGTGAGCCTCAGCATGCACATTGCGTGCCATAACCAATTTATTAAGCATGCTCGAGGAAAGAGTTATGGCTGATGAGAGACGGTTCAATCATGCTAATCATTAATGGTGATTGTTGTAGGGTGGTACCCTAGAGAGGGTAACACTCTACTCAACGTCCCATCATCATACTTTATCCCATTAGTTTCGTGCTAAAGGCTAATGTTTTGAGGATCCACAGCAGGTGTGAGCATTGCGTAGAAGATCTCTATCCACAGGTGTGTGTGGAGAGATGATTGTTGTTCATGCCGGTTACACACGCATCCGAGGGGGAGAAGATCCTTTTGAATGAGAGTGTGACATTCATGTATTAGGGATTCCTCCTCAACCCTGAGTAAGGTTGGAATGATACAATTCATAGTGGATTTCCACCCCTTTGATAGCAAGGAGATCCGAAAGTCGATTTGCTTTTCCTTCGGACATGGCGGAAAGTGATAGGTCCGTGATTGTGCTAACATCTCGTTCCAAAAAACTTGGGCCTATGGGCTAGCCTCCAACCGCTGGATACCTTTGAGGATGCCGATCCATGGAGGATTTTTGTGGTCGCCATAATTATAACTTGCAATTATCCCTCCATTTCCAAAGGGAAGTAATGAAACTCAATTGTGATTTGAATACCTTGTATAAGCCCCTCCATCTCCACATAATTGTTACTTGTCCCATCCCATATTACCAAAGTAACTGCGAGGTAGTCCTGAGAAAAAGCTCGATAATGCCTCCAGAATCCTTCATTTTCGGGATTGCCTTTGGATGCACCATCAAAGTTTCATTTGAAGAAGCCATTTGTTCAATTTTCGGGGATAGGGGTTCTACCCACACTTCTAGGATTGATATCGGGGGTATTTATACTCATTTTCTAGTTATTCCATATGTGGCGCTCTCCTAGCAGGTGGGAAGATCCCTCCTCGACTCCATGCATCTAAGGGAAACGTTTCGAGAGGTTTCCGTGAATCTGGTCCCCGCAGCTTCTCCGATGTGGATGCTTTATCTTTGAAGATATGAATTTTCCTTTCCTTCCATATATTCCAAATAAGGATACCCGAAATTATCTCGCGAGTCCGTTACGAGAGAGTGCTCAGGTGTAAGGATTATTTGTCCAACTCGTCGATGGTATTGATGATGTGACCACTTACTCGGTTGGAATAACGACATTAGGGGAATTTTCGAGGTCTAAAATGGGCCTCCTAAGGAAATAATAAAATAATAACTAAACCAATAAAATAATATTTATGAATTTTCAATTCACTTTTTGCACTACAATCCATGTAACCATAGTTAAATTCAATTCAAAAGTTGTACCAAAATAAAATTAATAAAAAAATGTGTATTGATGTGACTATAAATAAGAACGAGCTTTTTGAGAAAAAGTCATCATCATTGAACAAATAATGCATTTGTCCTTTGTACTTTAAATAACTTAAAATAAAAATATAAATGTAAATTTACAAATTCTTAATTATATTATATGCTATTGATTAAAATTCATATTATTTAAATTGTATAATAACATGTAATTAATATACTATATACAAATAATATAATACAATATAATATAATATAATAAATGTATAGGGGATATGCATTGTTTATTTAAAGAAATATGAAATGACAATAATATATTTTTATTCAAAAAGTGTAAAATGACATTTATTATGAGTACTTTACTTTGACTTTAAAAGTACTTAGATCACTACCATGGTTAACCATGAGTTTTTATCCACCATTGAGAATGTGACAAGTAAGTACCTTTTAACTCCAATAAATGCCACCTCAACCATTAGGGATGATGTCATCCCCCTAAAAATGTGATTGGTTCTCATAAAGTGAATTTTGATTGTACATTTTCCTTAGGAGACCCATTTTAGACCTAAAAATTATCCTAATGCATAAGACCGCAATTCTGTCCCACAAGTGATTAGTTGTAGGACATTGGTCCATCGAGGTGATTATTGGTTTCCAAGTTTTCTCGACATAGGGGACACTCGGAGGGTCTTACAAAACCCCCTCTTCAAAATATTCTCCCATGTGAGGATGCGTTGTTGATCGATCGGCCATAGGAAGGTGGCTACTTTGGGCCAAAGATTAGTCGTCCATATCTTTTTCCGCATGTGGTTTGTTGAGCCCGGATTCGCTGATGGAGGATGTTGTAAGCTTCCTTGGTGGAATAGTTTCCACTCAACATATGGCTCAGCGAAGGATGTCATGCCTCGACCGTACTTTTTATTTTTCTTCTAGTGCTGAGTTCCTTCCAAATGTATGTGTGGCACTCGTTGTTCTAGTCATCTTTCCATCCTGTTCATGTGTAGCCATTTCCTATAACCTTGGGTTGTGTCATCCATCCAAAAAATCCCGTGTACATTCTGCCTTTGCCTCCCTTAGAGAATAGCCCTCCATATAGGGTATGGGGAATATGGAGGATAGGCTTGGAATTTACTCGCCACGAGTCCTCCTAGAATCTTTCTTGAGTGCCACTTTGCAACTGCCAAAAGTCGTGGCTCTATATCATCTCGTTTTTGATTGTTTGCTACTTTCCGTATTTTGATCCCCCCGGCTCTAAGTTGAACCGGATGAGGTTCTCTTTGGGCCATGAGTGGGCATACTTGGTCGCCCATAGGTTAGCCCATGGAGTGTTGGGGTTGGATACCCATTTCCACTCAGATACTAGCTCCCCATTATGTTGTTGCTCGTGCTTAAGGTCGTACCACCCCTAACCCTCCCCCGACTTTTATGAGTGTAGACATCCTTCCGATTGACTAAGGCCCATTTGTTTTTTTCTTTGGTGCCGCCCCCATGGGAAAGTTATTTGCAAATTGCACATGTCCTTAAGGACCCATTTGGGGGCTGCCAAGACCGAGAGGAGGTAAATGGGGAGTGATTGCAGAACATATTTGATGAGAACCAAGCGACTTGCAATGTTGAGGGTGAGATGGGTCCAATTGGATAACCCGGTTTCCATTTTGTCCAAACAGGGGCTCGCCAGGGAGGAATGATTGATGACGGAGTCAATAAGAGGGGCTCCTAGGTTTTTGGAGGGCAAAGAAGTGATGGAGAATCCTAGGATACGGGAAATGTTGCACCGAGAGGGGGGGGTTATGGAAGAAAAATATCTATGATTTATCGTGGTTGACCTCGTGCGTCGAGGCTTAGAGAAGGAATCAAGAAGAGATTTGAGGGTATAGGCTTCCTAGATGAGGGGTAACCCATAATCATATTGCCATCTACAAATTGCTGATGGGAAGAGGGGGCAAGTTGTGGAGAGGTAAACCATGCGAGACACCCGTCCGGATGGAGCTTTTGAGAAGGCGACCCAGTCCTTCACCCATAATAATGAAGATTAAGGGAAAAAAGAGGGTCCCCTTTTCTGATTCCTCTTGAGGGGTTGAAGGTTGTGGAGGGAATACCATTGACCAATATGGAAAGAAAGGGGGAGGTGATGAGACTCATGATCCGACATACCCGTGTGGTTGAAACTCGAAGGCTATGAGTACATTTTTGATATAGTCCCAACCGAGTTTGTAAAAAGCCTTGGAGAGATTGATTTTGAGAAGCATGCCAAGATTTTTGGTAGTTTTGAGAGAGTGAATGACTTCATGGGTTAAGATAATGTCATCAAGAATTTTTCCCGCCTTCAACATAACTTGTTTGCTCCGAGGGAGATGATTATGGGAAGGAGCTACTTCAGTTTATTAGCGATAACTTTAGAGATGATTTTTTTAAATGAAATTGAAGAGAGCTATGGGCTCGTAATTACTTGGCGAAGCCGCATTGTCTTCTTTTGGAACCAAAGTGATGAAGGTGGAATTTAGCGTTGGAAGAAGCCGATGAGTGGTGCATGATTCCTCCACTACGTCCCTAGACTTCATCTCGGATGGTGTCCCGCAGGAAGTGGAAGAAGTTGGTGGTAAATCCATTAAGACCTAGAGCTTTCCCTACTTTCGGCTGGAATATCGCTTGTTCCACCTTAGCTGGGGTGGTGGCAGCGAGCAACAACCGGTTGTACTCATCTCGTTATCAACTTGGGAATGTGTTGGGTGATTTTCCTAATGGTCTCATGCCTCCGATGATTGGGTTCTTGCAAAATGTTCCTCGAAGTGGTTGCACAAATCCTCGCAATGCCCTCTTGCGTTTCGAGCCGCTCTCCCAGCCTTGGTTTTTTGAGGACAATGATTTTTGTTGTGCATCTTGTGCTCGAATGGTGGATCGATGGAAGAATTTAGTGTTTTGTTCTCCCTCTTTAAGCCAACATATTCTTGATTTTTTGTCTCCATAGGATTTCTTCCGGCTCCTTATTTGTTCCATTTGAGTAGTTAAGGTCTTCTCTTGAAATTATGACTCGATCGAGCGTCCTTCCCGGATAATAGTTTGTGGCAACTTCTTCATTTTTCCTCCAACTCTTTTTTGTTCTACGTGAAGATATTGCTAAAGGTTGATTTTTTTCCAAACCTTCAGTTTGCCTTTGAGAATTTTTCAGTTTAGTCTAGAATTGGAGCATCTTAGTGCTTTGCGGAGGTACTAGGGAGACCCACCATTTGGAAACCATTTCCTTGAACCCCGAGTGCCGGAGCCGTATTGTTTGAAGCGAAAAGGTTTGGGAGCATGCTTGCTCTGGTCGTAACCATTGAAGTTGTATTGGCTAGTGGTCCGAGCCCATAGCGGTGGATGATGGTATCAGCTATATCACCCCCCAGCATAGATGAAGTCTTTTGTGATGAGGAATCTGTCCCGAGTCTTGGAGGCTATCGGTGGGCATCTCCTCTTTTATTATTCCGGTGAAGATTCCATTGGAGTTTTGAAGATCAACGAGGTGGTTTCTTTGAATGAAGTTCTTGAATCCATTATTATCCAAGTCTAAATGCATCCTTCCTCCTTTCTTCTCTTGTATATTTGTAATCATATGGAAGTATCCTCCTAGGAGCTAGAGTGGAAATATTCTTTGTTTATTGAGTTCTGCTTTAGATTATCTAAAAGCTTTGTTTTTTTGATGGATGTTTTGGGGGAAGTAGACATTTGTGAGCTATGACTATGGATATCCATGCCAATCTGTGGAATTTGGTATGGATGAAGTGTCTATTGGCATGAAATTAGATAATTTGAGGATTCTAGATGATTGCCAAGCATCCGGATGCATCGTTGGAATCAATCTGCTATTGTATTTCCACCTCTACATATTTTTTTGAAGATTGTATCTAGAGTGGAGTTGGAACATTTGGTTTCTTGCATGTAGAATATTGCAGGGGCATTCCTCAACGATTATTTTCTTTATTATCATGTGCTTAGTGGGGCTATTGAGCCCTCTTATATTCCAGGAGATGATCTTCATAGGATAGGGTTGGTGGTGTAGGCGAAGAATCTCGTCAACTTGGGGAATTGCCCTGAATCCACCATTTCTTGGCATATTTCTATTTTTCTTTGCAAATTTTTTTTTCCTACCCCTTTTACGAGACTCTTGCGTGAAATATTTTGTGTTTATAAGCATGCCCCCCCCTATATACCCGAGAGAGGGAGATGATGCGCTCTAGCTAGGATTTATTCCATCTTTTGGACCCGTTGCTCCGAATTGATTTGAAATCCTTCATATTGCAAGCATCCTCTAACCCTATGAGGTCCGAGGCCCTCAAGGTCAATTCTCTTTGGTTCCTCCTCCATGGCTTCTGGGGAGATTCTCCATAATCTGCTTTCTTTGCCTTTTAACGTAGGGGTTTTCCCCTTCGTAGCTAGCGGTTTGAGGTTTTAGGAAGGTCTCAAGAGGGACCTTTCTTCATTGAGATTTTGAGGACTAGGCTTGCTTCGTAGAGGTGTGCCCGACTTCATTTACTTGGTTCATTTTCGTTCTCATTCGAGTCGATTTAAAGTCGCGAATCTATTACTAGTCACAAGTCCTTTTTTGTTACGATGAGGGGTGGTTCTCTTGTTGTGCCTTTTCTTACTTGCTACCTTTGTGAATCCTTCATCTTCCTCGATCATTGGATTCCTTTTTTTAGCCACATATTTTTTTTAAGGGAAAATCTCTAAAGAGATTCCCATGTTGGTGACATTTTCTTTCATCTCGAAAGGGATATGCTCATAATCTGCAATTTGTGTCCATTCAAAATCTTTGTGCAACAAAATTACCTCTCTTGGTAGTGGCTCGCCAAGTTCATGTAGATGCATATGTGGGCATATGCTGCATAGTGTTTGATCTTGGTCTCCCTCTGCGATCTTAATGAATTCCCCTAGGGCATTGTCTATGTCTCTCGAGGGTCGAACTCATCTCGAGTAATCCTGGGGGAGGGAGTAGAGCTGAATCTAGACCCAGAGCCCATGTAATATCCTTCTTATTAGGGTTGACTCACTTCGTCCCGAGGGTCAAAGGTATAGGCTCGCAATGTTGAAGAAATAGGGGCCTTCGTCCATGATCCCGTCTTTGTCTTCAGTGCATGTGAAGAGCACATTAAAGAAGCATTTAGCACACAAATTTAGGTCAATGTGGCCTTTGGATTTCCACTCGAAGCTATCCATACTCACAATGCTTTTTTCAAAGTGGGCCGTAAGTCCATGAATTTTCCTATCGGTGCATGATCCTTCATGAACTAGATTCTCGCCATTGATGCAATGCGCTAGGAGATCGGTCACTATTTTCTTGGGGTTATTTGGTATGCATGTTTCCGACTTAGTATTCACTTCTTCCGTTGTTGGTGAATTTGTTTTGCACGCATTGTGGGAATTTCCCTGTAGTTTCATGAGACGAGCGAGTTTTGTTGATTGACGCGTGACGTGCTCGCCATCGCCCTGTGGGAGGTTGGCTTGTAATGGGGGGAGCACGAGTCCCCTCCACCGGAGTCGGTCATCGGTGAGCCTCAAGTCTGTCCGGAGAGGGATCGTGACCTTATTATTCGGGGGATGGAAGTTTTTCTGGGCGACCCAACGCGGAACCCTGCAAACCCCTAGGTCATGGAGGTTGGCTTGATGTAAAGCTCCGCTAGAGTTTTCAATATTCCCTTCGAAGCTAAATTTTACCTTACCGAATTATATACAATTTCAAGGTTGAATGATTGAATATTATGCATACTAATTATCTTCTCAAGTAATTCCACGATTTCCTACGGACAACCCGTGATTCCTTGATTTCGTGCGGACACTTTGCGATTTCCCGTAGACGTGGATTTCCTGTAACCATTCCGATTTCATGTAGAAATTTCGGTGGTTGAGTATGTTCCATTTAGCCTCAAGAAGAACAGGAACATGGATTTTGTTAATAAATCTACCTACATGGATTTTGTCCTATTGGTCGCCTCAAAACCGCCACCGAAACCGCTCAAACGTTCAGTACTTTCATCGATTACCGTATTGGGAAATAGCTCCAAAAACTCAATGAAATCAATTTTATCCATGCTTTCGGGTCATGGATCAAACTCAACATAGCTATTGTTATTGCTAGAAAAAAAATTGCAGTATGTTATTTTTTTCATAATTCACAAAAGCTTATGCCTTTGCACTTTTATAAATACTTTTATGTTTTATTTGCAAAGGAGGTTGGACGTACGAGATTTCTGCACTATTGTAATATTTCTCCAGATTAATACAAAATTACATGTTATGCTAATATTTCTATGTAAAATCCTTTAGTAGTAAAAGGGGTTGTGAGTAAGGGAGGGCTCCCCTTTTCTCACAACTCCGAGTAGTTGCATATTTGTGTTTCTTTTGATATTTCTTATGAATTGATAGAATCATTGCACAATTGTTGTTTCTCTTTTCTAATTTGTAATTAAAAAAGTGTATGATGGTAGAATGGTGAAGTTCATTTGATGAATATGTTTGGAGTCATTTGTTGAGGCTTTGATTTACGTTGTGTAACATTAAATTGATTTCATTGATTTTTTGATTGGTCCCTTATCTTTTTTTTATCAACATCAACAATCTTAAGTTCTATAGAGGGATTATTAAATCCGCTCCATACCATTTTATACTAAGTGTTGATGAGGAAAATAGATATTGCAGTTTGTGTGTGTATGATTTTGACTAGAGAAACACATAAAGTATTAGCCTCACATATACTTTTCACAGACATCTCATAAGCTTACCTACCCCTGGTCGATGATTTATGTCTATCAAATTATAAGTCTATAATTTTCCCAAACATTTTGGTGTTGTTTTCGTGGAGGTGCTAAGGGGTGATACTAAAAGTGTTTTGCTATGATTTCTTATTGTTTGATATTTTTAGGACTGGGGGAGTTGAAGTGGTAATACGTGGGGGTAAGGCCTATGCTCCCGCGAAGATCATAATTTGCCAAAGCCATGTTCGATTGCTTGGTAAGTAGAGTTTTTAATTTTCCATATAATATACAAATAGGGTCCAATATTTCCAAATGCTTTTAGTGTTGGTGTGAGAATCACTTCATCCACTAATAAACTAGAAATAAAAAGGAAGTCCCGTAAGGAACAAGGCAACGAAGGAAGAAGAATATGAATAGGAGTTTTGTAGTCCCGAAAAGAGCTTATTATTCGATCCTAAGAATATTAATACTTCCACAACGATTCTTCGTCGAATGTCTTCTATTTTTTTCTCATCTAGAATCTCCACGTACAAGGAAGGTAACATCTCTTCTCGGTGGTCAGCTCGAAGAGGAATTCCTCGTCAATCCTATTCAATAACCGGAGTTCCAGACCATTGAATCTGAATAATCCGTAGCCTACAAGGGTCCTACTTTGTCCTGGTCCAATATGGCTCATCTAGAGGGTATTGGTACTACGGATGGTGACTACCATGAGAAGGAAGAGGAAATAGTCACATTTTAATTTCCTATCGTGGGAGACTAGTGGAGCTACCCAAATGAAAAAAAATTCCTCCCTAAGGCTTTCCTACCATTCATGGTATCTCTAGTGAAGATCCCGACGCCCTCTTATTCGAATTTGATGTATTGTGCAAAAGCTATGACTATTCTTCCAATGCTCAGAAGTTGATGTTGTTTCCTACTACATGAAAGGATGGAACCCTTAGGTGGTTTATGGGGTTGGGCTAAAACTCCATTGCAACTTGGGATGAAATGAAGAAGGGGTTCTCGAAAAAAGTATCAAGATGATTGTAAAACTAGGGACTGCAGGGGAAGAAATTTTCGGCATGACTTAGAAGGAAGGGGAGAGTCTTGAGGACTTGGTGGAAATATTTCAATATAATCAACAGAGATACAAGATTAATCAACTAAGTAAAGGGACCAAGAGAACAATTTTTTCTTAGGGCAATCATACCAGAATTTGTGGAGGTTTTTGTTGAGGTATAAAAGGTGTTCTTTTAAACACCTATTTATCCTACATTAATTATCAATCCAGGTACGATTTTTTATTTCAAGAGTGTACTCTGTCTGAGGCTGAAATTCAATCTAAGAGTAATTCCTTGCAATATGTAGTACAATGTTGTAAATACAAGAGTAAATGGATGCTTAGAAATGAAATCTAACTACAATGACATGAAATTAAATGCTCTGAAATCCAATCATTCACTCAGCAATCATCAGTCAAGGATGTAGTGGTAATAACTCTTTCCTTTGGCAACTGATGTAAATGAAATCAAATGAAACAAGACAATCAATCCGAGAACGAAGGTAGAAACAGATGTCCTTTGGCGCTGATGATCTCAAGAGATTAAAACAATTAAATGGAATTGGAAATTGAACTAAATCACTAATGTCATTGATGAAAGTAAACTAGGCAAGTTCTTAAAAAAAACTAACTCTTTGGCAGAATGAGTTAAACTAATTAATCAATGACAGAATCGAAATTGATCAATAATAGAAAGGAACAAAAATCCTAACTACTGAATTGAACATCACTTCTATCTAATATGATTGAACAACAAAACTCTATTGAACAACAAATATTATTGAACAACAACCGAACGGAAAACAACCGAATCAACAACCAACTAGATGGGAACAACGATCGCAATAGAACAACAACTCGAGCAACGTGGTTCTATTAAAGCATAACAAGACAATTTATACAAAGATTATGATTCTTGTTAAATCAGAAAAGGAACGGCAACGCAATTCACCAATATAACACACCGATATTATGAAGCAATTAAGCAATAAACCATTAAACTTGAAAGTTGTAATGAAAACAAATGCAAATCGTCACACAAAAATAATTGAAAGATAATAATACAAACAATATATAGATTCACCAGGGCCAAGCCCTTAGCCACCAGTGAAACACCGCTAGGTTACTCCAGAATCAAGAAATGGAACGACAAGTAGCTCATGTATTAATCGGGAATAATAGCGTTACAACAGTCGCTCGCTGATCACGAGATTCAATGAGAAATTACAGAGTTACAAAGGGAGTTTCAATAATAATCATTCTTGTTCTTCGATTTCTACAAGCACTGCCTTTTATAACAATTCGGCGAACAGAAAAAATGATAGACTTTGAACAACGATCCCTCAGGATCGAAAGATCCTGAAGGATTCGCTCCCTTTTCTCCTTTTAGCTAACACTTGGTCTTCTTAGGTTGTAGCCGTGTTGTTCCCAACCTTACTTTAGCTGTGCGTTCTGATTTCATCCTCCTTGTCTGGATACGGCCCTTTGCTGGAGGACCAGCAGTTACTCCTATTTTAGCTTTGCCTTTCGAATGGTGGTTTCCCACTTTATTTCTTTCCTGTTGAGAATAAAAGACAATATTTTAGCTAATTTTCACAATAAACATTAATCTTTGCAATTCTATCATAATCCTTCAATATATCACCTTTCTAAAATAAAAAGAGTTATGTTCAAAGGAAAAAATTAAAGAAATACATGGTGAATTCATACCTTTTCCAATGCTCAACACACCCCCCTGCTTACCCTTTTTCATGTCCTCATGCAAACCATAGTTTACATGTAAAGCATTATGGGAATAGGTTGGAGAGGGTTTTTCATTAAGAGGTCTAAAACCATGATTTGCAGCTAAAGCTTCAAAGATGTGCCCTGTCTGTCCTTCGGGTAATTCATATTTGGCTTTATAGTCTACTGCAGGGTACCATATAATGGGACTTCGAAACCTACAACCTAGCCAGTATGGGCCTTCCCTCAAGATGAGGTTACTATAGAGGATCAAGAGGTTAGCAGCTAATCCAAAATTTGTATAATTAAATGGCTCTCTGTCCTGAACATTCCGATTGGAAATATTCCATCGGACTTTAGCTACTATATAGGCCTGGTCTCTGATAGATAGAAAATATTCTACCCCATCCAAGACAATTGCTTTGTGGACGGGTCCCAATGCTTGGATCACACCCTCCTTTGTCATTAAACTCTTCTTCCTAGCCCATAGTTGTAATGGGTGTCTTGGTTCACTCCTAACCCAAAGGTCTAGCTCGTTTTCTTGCCTCTAAAAAGTATTATAGGCCTTGAGCCATTTCAGCTGGTTGACAGCAAATGAAATAAATGCTTGAAATTGGATATCACCCACAAAAGGGCTGGGATTTGTCTCCATTTCCCCAGTTAATATAAAATTTTGCAAATAGAACTCACAGAGAATATGTTGGAATTTTGCTCCATATAGTTTTCAACAACTTATAAAATCATCTACAGTGTTTAATTATATAGGTTTTCCTACCCTAACAGCTTTAATTTTTAACTGTAAATATATTTCTACTAAAAACAAAGCATAATTTTTGGCAGGGCATCTACATGCTAGAACATCTGTGTATAAGGAGCCGAGAGTATCCATTTGATTCCAGACCATTTTTAATCTACTCCTTAACTCTTCAACTTTCTCTTCTACCTTCCAACACTTATCATACGCTTCAGCCTCTAATGCATTGATGTCCTTTAATTGTTGCTGTAACTATTGATATTTATTTTTGGGAATAGTCTCTTCTTCAAGCTTTTCTCTAGCATGTTGAGCCTGTTCCAGCTCTTCTTAGAGTTTTTCTATAGTAGGGTCTATTAACAAAATGTTTTTGTGTTGAAAATTGACCTGGGTGTCCTTATTACAATGTCGAGTTCCTACAGTCTATGTCTCTTTGTCAGCCATATTGCTAGAGGACAGTGCCTCGGTCTGAACATCTTTTTCACAGAACTGTACATTCTCAGTTTGGGCAACTGCATCCATGGAAACTTCCTGTTGTTCCTTGTTATCGTGAATGAGTGTGGGCTCAGTTTGAGTCTCCATGGCCCTTGTATTGTGGGGTTTTGTTTGGATAGTTTCATTCTTCATTTTCAAGGTTCTTTTAGAGACTTTCCCCTGTTTTAGCACCCTAATCCTCTGCCTGAGTTGTTTTACTAGCTTTTGGAGCTTTTGTCGTTCCCTCCACAGCTTCCCAAGTTCATTTTTCTTCTTATTCTTCTTGGAAGGAACAACTATTCCTTTTTCTGTACTTGGTTGCTCGTCTGGGGTTTGTTCTCCAGCGGCCGTGCCTTCACCTAGGCTTGCTTCTATATTTTCTGTTTGGAACACTTCTTCAATGTTCACATGCTCCTGGCGACATTCCTCAGGGGAAGTAACCCTAGTTGGTTCTGTTGTTCCCTGAGGGTTTTCTGTTTTGAACACTTCTTCAGTGTTCACATTATCCTAGACGCATTTCTCAGGTGAAGTAACCCTAGTTGGTTCTGCTGTTCCCTGAGGGTTTTCTTCATCAGGCATTTCTTCGGCCATAATTTTATTGATAACATCTTGTTCCTGCAATTGGTCTATCTTAATGTTGAGGTTAAGCAGACTGTGAGGTTGTATATATTCACTCATATTGGCCAAAATTTGGGCCAACTGGTCCTCCTATAATGGACTCTGTGGCAGGCTTGCAATGGAGGTTTCATAAGGTTCTTCTTCCTCTCCTTCATTTTCACTGGTGTGATTACTTTCTTCCTCTTCACCGGTGTGGTGACTTCTTCCTTCTTCATCAGTGTGATGACTTCCTTCTTCTCCACTAGTGTGGTGACTTATTTCTTCTCCACTGGTGTGGTGACTTTCTTCTTCATGCTGATCTCCTTTTTCTTCATCAGTGTGATGACTTCCTTCTTCGAGTTGTAGGGTATGTTCATATTCCGAACTGGGCAATTCTAAGGGTTGGTTGCTGCTATCCTTAAGACTTCCTATCATTCCCCTAATTCTCCTAATCCTGGAGGACTATCTGCACTTTAAAGGTTTTGTTGTTGTGCCAGTAACTCTTTTACGTTTTGGGTCAAGTAGAGTTGTTCCTCCATGAATTGAGAATATCAGTTCTTCCCAACTAGTTTGCTACTGGGCAAGACTGTAACTCACTATCAATCGGATTAAACAGTGATGGCTTACCACCGTGGCTATATGATGATACTTTCTTATGCTCTAGGCAGCATCATGCAATAAGAAATTTAAATATGCAGGCAGGTTTATAGTACATTTTTGCTTTAATACTGCTAATAACTTAAGGTGGCGAGGTCTTACCACATCCTTTCTTCCATCACATGTGATGTAGCTCTGTACTAATTTCACTAGTTCTGTCCATGGTTCTCCCAAATTTGCTGGTTGAACTCCTTTTCCTTTGATGACCAAGGTCTGCCCTTCGTCCCGAAAAAGGTTCATGGCTTCTTGAAGTTTCAATTTTTTATGGGTCCATATGGGTCCTTCCACTGGAAAACCAAATACCTCGACAATTATTGCGTCTGTTGCTGCTATTTTCCTGCCTCTAACCATGGAATATCCTTCCCGCAAGTTCTGCAAAAATTCAATGGCTATCGTTTCATGTGGTTGTTGCAGTCATGTGAGGTAGGTAATCCATCCTACTCTCTCCAGAATTTCTCGTGCAACGTTGGAAACTGCTAGCACCTGTGGCTCACTATGTATTTTTCGTCCTCCCATTTTGTCTGCACACTGTTAATTCTTCGCAAATACACAAAAATGTAATGGAACATCACCTTATATATATCAGCACAATACCATTAAACTCTTGCTGTTTCCAAGAATTTTATGAGCACAGGGATTCGACCCGCATGCAGGCATTAAAAGGAATATGTGCCCCCCTGAAAGATAATAGGTCGTCCTCGACCATTGAAATAGAAGAACAGTGTACTGCATAGCAATGGTACAACATTGAAAGGCATACATACTTACGATATGATCAAAAAATCATCGCATTACTGAAATCGATGCATATTATTAAATTGTAAATAGATATGGAAACGTTATGTAATGATTTTGAACATAAGGAAAAGGACAGCTAATGTTAAAAAAAGTACTTATGCGGTCATTATCCACATAAACTATTATGATCGATTCATAAATAAATTTCATGCATAATAGTTTCCAAACAAAGGGTTTAGGAGCATACTCTCATTTGATATTAGATAAATATATAAGAAAAGGGTTTAATATTACTATTGATTTGTGAAAAATATGACTCCAATGCCATCAGTGGAGCTCTGTTGCCCACAGGTATCTATAACCTTGACAAAGTTTCTTTCTCACCCTTGGAACCATTATCCTTTATTTATGCCTAGGGAAGTGTTGTGTGATGTCATGATGGAGGTCACTGTGCTGGCTTGGGAACCAGATGAATCACAATGCCATTCACCAAGAAGGAGTGAAAGGTGGGCAGGCCGGCTCGTGATGGGACCTCCTGTTCCAAGGACTTTTTATTTATTTATTTTTGGATCATATCCCTGGTGTGGTGGCCATAGTGGGAATGCCACTTCACTGATTCCTTATAATCATGGTAGGATGACTCTTGATGAGACCCCCTATCCTCCATATGCCATATAATAGTATTGTTAGTAATCATATATAGAGATTTTTTTTTCTTTCTTTTCTTATAGCACTTCCCTATTTATATATAGAGGATGGCTCAACATTCCTTAAGAGTATGGATGGTGGAAGAAGTCTGAACATCTCAATAGAGAAAATATGCCCTTATTCTTATTCAATAAATAAAAATAAAAAATATTTATGAAGATTTAGGGAGGAACCAACATGATAAAGGTAACCGATCATATTAATTTTAGTGAAAATAAAGACAACAAAGTGATATAGATGGTTGTTTCCTTTTCTTTTTTCTTATCACTACAAAAAAATTTCTTAAAAATGACAATTTCTCTTAATTTGTTGATTCTAGTAACCTCTAATTTGTGTGTTCTTATATAAGTTGTATGTTTTCCTTTAAAAACATCATGAAGAATTCATAAAAATCCTCAAAATGGTGTTCTAAAACAAGAAAAATGCACTCAAAAAGTGTTGTTCCTTAAAAGGAATAGCAAAAACAATATGCAAAAATGTTGTTCCTTTCTAAAGGAACAACAAAAAAAATCAGCAAAAATGTTGTTCCTTTCGAAAGGAACAACAAAAACAATCAGCGGAAATGTTGTTCCTTTCGAAATGAACAACAAAAACAATTGGCAAAAACTGTTGTTCCTTTGGAAAGGAACAACAAAAACAAGTAGAAGAAATGTTGTTCCTTTGGAAAGGAATAGCAAAAATAGGCAGCAAGACTGTTGTTCCTTTCTAAAGGAACAGCAAAAACAATTATGCAAAGAGTGTTGTTCCTTTGGAAAGGAACAACAAAAACAAGCAGGAAAAATGTTGTTCCTTTAGGAAGGAACAACAAAAAATAGGCAGAAAAACTGTTGTAAACTACTGTTCCTTTCCAAAGGAACAGAAAAAACAATCGACAAAAATTGTTGTTCCTTTTTAAAGGAACAGCAAGTACACACAACAAAAACTGATGTTCCTTTTTAAAGGAACAGAAAAAACACACGAAAAAATTGTTGTTCCTTTTGAAACGAACAACAAAAACACACGACAAAAACTGTTGTTCCTTTTGAAAGGAACAACAAAAACACACGACAAAAACTATTTTTCCTTTTGAAAGGAATAGCAAAAAGAAGCACACAAACGCATTGTTTCTTAAGAAGAACTGTTGTTGTTCCTTAAAAGGAACAGCTTGAGAAATAAACTCTATACAAAAAAAACAAGCAAAGTAAAAAGAAAACCTTATTTATAGGTTTCAAAGTAAAATAATTATTTAATGAATGGGTACTGAGGAGGATTTATCTCCCTCAGCAAGAATCTGTATGGTAGAATCTTCCCGTAATTGTTGGTAAAAAAATTCCCGATTAAGCGGTTTATGGTAAAGTCGTACTCGATGACCGTTTACTTTGAAAGAGAGTGTAGATCCATCAATGGTAGTTAATGTGATGGTGCCATTGTCATGCACTTTTTTTATCTCATAGGGTCCAAGCCATCGTGTCTGGAGTTTCCCTAGAAAATCCTGAAACCTGGAGTCGTATAGGAGTGCCCAATATCCTTCGTGGAAGATTTTCTATTTAATGAGGGCATCGTGCAATTTTGCTCTCTGTTGTTGAATTAATGCAGTGTGTTGAAGAGCTGAGAGCCTAATTTCATCTAACTCATTGATTTTTTGTAATCTCCTAACCTAGGCATCATTTAAGTCTAAACCCACCTCCTGAGCTGTTCTTAATGTCTAAATTTAAAATTCTATTGGAAAAATGGGTTCTTTTCCAAATACCAATTGATATGGTGAATACCCAGTGGTATTTCTGCATATTGTTCGATATGCCCACAAGGCTTCTGGAAATCTATAAGCCCATTCATGTCTATGTGATGCAATTGTTTTTGTAAGTATAGATTCTATCACTTTATTCGTGCTCTCTACCTGGCCATTTTCCTGTGGGTGGTATGGGGTTGTGATTTTGTGCTAAATGTGGTAATTTTCTAATGTTGCAGCAATTTTATTACCTACAAATTGTGGTCCTCCATCTGTAATTACATCCCTTGGGAGGCTGTATCGCACAAATATGTGGAAAAGGAACTGTATTACAGAGTCCTCTATAGCTCTTGAAAGTGCTTCTGCCTCAGCCCATTTAGTAACATACTCTGTTGCAACTAGTATGTATGTTTTTTGATTTGATGGCGGGTTGATAGGACCAACAAAATCGAGCGCCCAGCGTTCTAATGGCTCAATTACTAACTATGGATTAAAAGGAATTTCATCGGACTACCTAGGGTGACCTGCCCTTTGGCAACTATCACAGGCCTATACAAACTTTTTAGCATCTTTAAAAATTGTAGGCCAGTAATAGCCTGTTTGTTAAACCTTGTGACCAGTCCTGCGATATGAAAAATTTCTACCACAGGGCCCATCGTGGCATGCTTTCAGAATATCAAATATTTCATCCTCTCGGACGCATCTCCTGATGTGCATATCCGCTCTTGTATGAAACAGGTATCCCCCAATCCAAGAGAATCGGGTACTACGCTATACTATATGTTTTCATTCATTGGGTGTTAGATGCTTAGGTAATTTACCTATTGCTAAATAATTTTCAATATCAGCATACCATGGGGTTCTAGAAGTAACAGAGAAAAAATTTTCATCTCAGAAGTGATCCTCGACTGCTGCTGCATCTGTTGGTTTTGGCATCTGTAACAGAAAATCAGCTACAGGGTTCTCTTTTCCAGGTCGATCCTTTATTTTGATATCAAACTCCTACAATAGAATCAACCATCTTGTTACTCGACCATTTGTAATAGGTTTATTTGCTAGAAATTTTATGGCAGAGTGATCTGTATATAAAACTACAGGATACCCAGTTATATAATGTCTAAATTTATTTACAGCATGTATTACGGATAAAAATTATTTCTCAGTCACAGTATAGTTTAATTCAGAGAGAGATATATTTTTGCTAATATAATAAATTGCATATGGTTTTTTATCTTATTCCTACTCAAGTACTGCTCCAATAGTTGTGTCTGAGGCATCAAATGAAATTTTAAATGGAAAATCCCAATTTGGGCCCCTTAGCACCGGGGTTGTTGATAGAAGCTTTTTGAGATCCTCAAAAGCATGGTCACATTTATCTGTCCAGTTAAAATCAAAATTCCCTGTTAGTGCGTATAAAGGTGCAGCTACTCGAGAATAATGCTCTATAAATCTTCTATAATAACCAGAAAATCCGAGAAAGCTATGTACCTCTGTTTGTGTGGTAGGAGTGGGTATTAAAAAAATTATCTGAATTTTAGCTGGATCTACTTGAATTCCAGCTGCTGAGATATAATGACCTAAGATGAGTCCCTCGGTCATCATCATGTGACACTTTTCATGGCTTAAGCAAAGCCTGGTGTCAATACATATTTGTAACACAATTTCCAAAGTTTCTAATGCTGGCTCAAAATCATCTCCGCAAGGTGTGAAATCATCCATATATACTTCGAGCCCTTCATTTATTAAATCTGAAAAGATGCTGAGAATGGCCCTCTGAAATGTAGCAGGGGCATTGCATAGGCCAAAGGGTAAAACTCAGTAAGCTAATGTTCCCCAAGGACAGGTAAAAGTAGTTTTTTCTTGGTCTTCAGGGGCAATCTGAATTTCATTGTATCCATTGAAGCCGTCTAGGAAAGAAAATAATTTCTTTCCTACTAATGTGTCTAGTACCTGGTCGATAAAAGAAAGGGGGAAGTGGTATTTTTGGGTTGATTTGTTTAGTTCTTTGTAGTCTACACATATCCTCCACTTTCCATTCTTCTTTGGCACCACTACTAATGGAGAGACCCACTTACTATCAGATATTGGGTATATAAAGTTGACATCCAATAGTTTTTGTAATTCAGCTTTCACAATATCTTTAGGATGAGGGTTTAATCTTCGTTGGGGGTTGGCGAATGGGTATAGCATATTTTTCTGTATAAATGTGGTGCGTACATAACTGGGGGTCAATTCCCTTCATGTCTGGATAATCCCATGCAAAAGCTCCCTTATATTTTTTTAGTAGTTGGATCGTCTGCTTTTCTTGTTCAGCAGTCAAGTTTTTGTTAATGTTTAAGTTTTTTCCTGGCTCAATTTCTATAATTTTGCTATTGTAAACAGAAGTGATGGGTATTGATTTATCATGAATGTCTTTGAGGGGATCTTCTTTTTCTTGATTATCAAATGTTGCCTTGATCACGTGACATTGCAAATGGGATCTGATTTTTGGTTTATTGATGAAACTGTTAATAATGTCATCCTCTGTTTGGTCTTTAAAGTCAAGGGCATCTTCTATGGTTAATGGTGATCTATGTTTTCCATGAGGTATGATACAGGTTGTTTCCTTACTTTTATTATTGATAGGCTTGGCTGGGCTGGGGGATATAAAGCTAAATTCTTAACATAGTTCCCTCTAGTTATAGTCATGCTACCTTGTCGGCAGCCAATGTAAGCATCGGCAGTTGCCAACCAAGGTCTACGTAGGATCAACGGGTGTCCATCTAGCTGGTTTTTGGGGTTGATAATTAGGAATTCAGCAAGGTATTCCCAGGAATATATAGATACCATTACATCATGTAATGTGCCTTCTGGCTTGACTACCGATCGGTCAGCCAACTCCATTAAGGTTGTTGTTGGATCTAATGATGTAATGCAAAGTTTTTGAAAAGTGGTAGTTGTTAGAATATTAATTGCATCTCCCAAATCAACAAGGGCATTTCGAAATGATTGTCCATTTATTTGCACTGTCACTATAGGATATCCTGGGTCCTCATACTTTATAGGTGCTTCCATTCCTGATAATAAGTTAGATAGAGTGCTGACTAGTTGGACAGTTGGGTTAGTTGTTGTTCTCCTCTTGGGCTTCCTTATACATAGTTATTTGATGCTTTTTGCATAAATAGGGATTTCTTGGATAGCTTGGAGAGGGATTTTTATACACAAATTTTTGAGTTCTCCTAGAAGATCAAAATCAGGATATTCTATTGAGCAAGGTATGATTAATCATTCTGGGAATGGTGGAGAAGAGGTGGTTGCTTGTTCCTGAGTTTTTTGTTTAACCAAATTCTCCTTGTGCACTGTTTGTTCTGCGGGTAATGGGTCTTCAACTTGAACATTTTTGTCTCCCTTTGTTTTTATTATGTGCCCAGATCTTAGTTGAAGGTCATTGCACTCCCTTAATTCAGTTTCTAGTTTTGGTGGTTCCATTATTTGAACAGACTGAACTGGCCTATTATTAGGTTTTGGGTTGGGTTGGGCCAGGAGTTGTGGTCTCAAGTTGGTCTGGGGGTTTTGTGGCAATGTATAAGGTGATGGCAGTCTAGGTTGAGGGAGGGGGATCGTTCCAGCTGGCTGATTTATTAGTCTTTACTAGTTCGACTGCTAGGTCTCACTCTGCGAGGTGGAGGGGGACCATTGTGTTGGATAAGTATTATTTTTCCAAAATGGTGGACAATATGGAAAGTTTGGCCAATTGGTTTGATTTATTTGATTTGGCCATGGTGATGTAGGAAATGGTTGTTGTGACCAATTGGGGAAATGTGGCTGATTTTACCACATTCCATTATATTTCTGAGCATTATAATGAGGAGAGTGAAAAGAAGAGGATGGATCAATTGGCATACCTGTTTGTTGTGGCTGCCATTGTCGGTGCAGATTGAGCAGGTATACCAATTGTGATTCTTCTTCCGCCTCCTTGTAAACTGCTTTCAATCCAGGGAGTGAGGGGAAACCTTCTGTGGAGTGATATTTTGTGCAGATAGCACAGACTTTGACTATATCCAATGGGAACTCTTTATGGCTGTGTTTCTTTCTGCATTTAGGGCAGAATATTGCCAGATTTTGTTCTACTTCTGCTTGCTTTTGTTTGGCTTTCAGAATGTCGAATTGCGTTGTCAGAGTCCCTAGAATATCCGTTTTAAAATCTTCTAGAAGATTTCCAATTTCTGCGTGGGTAATACTTTCACCAGTGATCTTACTATCCCTTGTGATCATATCCCGTTCTGCTGACTTTAGCCTTGTGCTACCTCTCGAACTCCTGATACATAAATCAATAATGTCAACAAAATTTTCCTGATATATATCACCTTTGCGCATGATGTTTAATGTTTCAACCCATTGTTCCTTCATCCCTTTAAGTAATGTAGTTTGTAACACATTATCAGGTAAGGGTAAAGATGCATAAGGTGATCTCTGGAAGTTGTATTGAAAGCATTCTACATATTCCTCAAGTGTTTCATTAGGTTTTGTTGTCATTTGAAATATTTCATCTTTTAATTCCCAGGACCTACAATAATCTTGATATTTTTTTAGAAACGCAGCTTTCATATGATCCCAGTCATTTATAACACCTCCACCTAACCCCATAAACCATCATAAAGCTGCTCCTTTTAATGTGGAGGGAAATAATTTTAGCTTTTGGGGGTCAGTGGTATAGTCATACCCTCGGCATAATACATCGAATTCAAACAAAAATGCATCTGGATCTTCTGATGTTAAACCACGAAATGTAGGAATATGTTGGAGGGGAATGGCCTTCATAGGTGCATTAACTGTAGTGTTCACAATGGGATATTGCAGTGTGGAAGTTTGAGGGTTTTGTTGGTTCTAGTTCTGGGTCATTTGATCAAATATGTGCCAATATCCTTCTAGGATTTCTAGGGAATTCCTAAGCTGACTAGAAGGAATAGGAATGACCTTGAAAACACTCCCTTGATCTGGAATAATGAGTGTTCCTTGCTGACCTACTATCTGGGGAGATTCAGGTACTTTAGCTTTGTTTTGAATGATGTTGAAAGCACTTCCCTTATCTAGGCTTCTCACTGTTTGAATTACTTCAAGAGGAGTCTTTCGTTCTTCTATTTCCCCTGTTTCTCCTCCTCCTTCGCGGAGATTACTAGATTTCCCTTCTTGCAGAGAAATTAGGCGAGAATTCTCAATTTCTTTGGAATCTTTCTCAATTCCTTCTCGTGGAGGTCTGTACCTCGCCAGCGTCAGCGTATGGTGATTCTGTGGCCTGAAGGGAACTAGCAGGTTGTCTAGAAGTAAATTTTCTAGGTCCTACTGATGGCTGAGATTCGGCTTTCTTTAGGATATCGTTGATGAAAGTTGTTCACCCAAGGGTCACCGGTCCCTTAGGTTTTTCGAGTTTAGGAGGAATTTTGTTTTTTTTAGGTTTTCTATTCATTCAAAAAAAAAAAACACAAGCATTCCTTCCTACCTAAAATTTTTTTACTCAATTCTACTGTGAAGCGAGCCAATGAACAAGTATGTTCCTTACTCGGTACGCAGGTTCTTACCTTCCGTTTTTAATACCCAACTCTTCCCTAGCAGAAAAAATCAAATATGCATCACTCTTTCTAAATGGCATACACTCTCCCCGGCAACGACGCCAAAATGTTGAGGTATAAAAGGCGTATTTTAAATGCCTATTTATCCTACGTTAATTATCAATCCAGGTAAGATTTTTTATTTCAAGACTATACTCTGTCTGAGGCTGCAATTCAATCTAAGAGTAATGCTTGCAATATGTAGTATAGTGTTGTAAATACAAGAGTAAACAGATGCTTGGAAATGAAATCTAACTACAATGACATGAAATTAAATACTCTGAAATCCAATCATTCACTCTGCAATCATCAGTCAAGGATGCAGTAATGATAACTCTTTCCTTTAGCAACTGATGCAATTGAAATCAAATGAAAACAAGACAATCAATATGAGAACGAAGGTAGCAGTAACCAGATTTCCTTTATAGTTGATGATCTTGCATTAAAACAATTAAATGGAAATGGAAATTGAACTAAATCACTAATGCTGCTAATGAAAGTAAATTAGGCAAGTTCTTAAAAACAAAACCAACTCTTTGCAGGAATGAAATAGACTGTAAACTAATTAACTGAAAGGAACAACAAATCTGGAATTGAACGGCAATAGAAATGAACAGAAAGCTCTAACTAATGGAATTGAACAACACTTCTATCTCATGGTATTGAACAACAAAATTCTATTGAAAAACAAATCTTATTGAATAGCAAACTGAATGGAACAACAACTTGAATCGAAACAACAAATAGATGGGAACAATGATTGCAATAGAACAACAACTACTGAACAGTGTGGCTCTATTAAAGCATAACAAGACAAGTTATACAGAGATTAATATTCTTGTTAAATCAGAAAAGGAACGGCAACGCAATTCACCAATATAACACACCAATATTATGAAGCAATTAAGCAGTAAACCATTAAACTTGAAAGTTGTACTGAAAAAAAATGCAAACCGTCACACAATGATAATTGAAAGATAATAATACAAACAACAGATAGATCCACCAGGGTCGGGCCCTTAGCCACTAGTGAAACACTGCCGGGTTATTCCAGAGTCAAGAAATGGTACGACAACTAGATCATGTATTAATCGAAAATAACAGCGTTACAACAGTCACTCTCTGATCACAAGAGTCAATGAGAAATTACACAGTTACAAAAGGAGTTTCAATAATAATCATTCTTCGTCCCTTCGATTTCTACAGACACTACCTTTTATAACAGTTCAGCGGACAATACAAGAAACAACGATAGACTTTGAACAGTGATCCCTCAAGATCGAAATATCCTGAGGGATTCGCTCCCTATTTTTTAGCTAATTCTTGGTATTCTTACGCTGTAGCCGTGTTGTTCCCTGCCTTAGTTTAGCTGTGCGCTCTGATTTCATCCTTTCTGTCTAGACACGCCCCTTTGCTGGAGGAACAACACTTACTCCTATTTTAGCTTTGCCTTCCGAATGGTGGTTTCTCACTTCATTTGTTTCCTGTTGAGAATAAAAGACAGTGTTTTAGCTATTTTTCACAATAAACATTAATCTTTGCAATTCTATCATAATCCTTCAATATACCACCTTTCTAGAATAAAAAAAGTTATGTTTAAAGGAAAAAGGAGAAGAAATACGTGGTGAATTCATACCTTTTTCAATGCTCTATCGTCTTTGAACCCTCGATGGGAGTGAATAATATATCAAAAAATAATTTATATTGATGTGTGAGTTGTTTCCAACCTTATTCATGGGGAAATTCTAAAAAGTTGAGAAGGATCAACAGACAATTATTCCGTGCTCACAAAACCAATGCGCTGTCGCAGCTAGAGTAACCGTATCCAAATGGGTAATTTATTTTAAAAATTTAAATCGATATTCTTAAAGACTTTGTCTTCACAAACGCTGCATGTTTTTCAAGACAAGAAGATGAGGAAGTGGAAAAGGCCCTACCTATGCTCTGCTCCAAATGTAGGAAGAAACATCCCTTAAGGGAATGTCCTGCAAACATTATAGAAGTATGCCGAATTTGTGAGGCTAATCATTCTACCGATAAATTTCCTTCTCTTCCATAGATTAAAGCAGCATATCTAGTAGACCAGGGAGCTATAAAAGCACTCTATGCAATGGCACCTCAAAAACCATGGCAACCACGTCCTACAAGTATGTCACGACAACATTTTCAATTTCCTTATACTCAGAATAGAATGTGGAATATTCCAATGCCCTGGAAGCCCTGACCTTCACAACAACCTTGGCAGGGGAACTTTCCTTACCCTGTTGCACAAAATTTTCCATCTTATAATTTCTATTCACCACAACACATACTGCAACAACTGGTTCATCCACAACAATAGCAACTTAAGTTGCCTACCCCACCAAATCAACCCCGTCCCACACAACTTCTTGCCCAACCAATATCCAACCCCAACAATAAATCCATCCAATATACTCACAATATTGAAGCGGCCACTTATCCCACTTCTCCTACCTATTGTACTGCGCCACAACCTCTGCAGGAAATTTCTGTTCCTTTGTTGCAGGAATTTCCTGTGTTGCTGTAGGAAATTAAACTCAGATTAGGAAAAGTGGTGACTCAACCTGAAAAAATTGAAGAGATTATAAAGGAAGACACTATGGACACACCTGAAGTAGAAAACACACCAGAACCAATAGAAACAACTATTTCACAGTCACAAGAACCTTCCTTGCCCCATACTGCCAAGCTTCCTTTTCGAGAGAGGTTGGAGATGAAAATAAAACAACCCGAGTTCGATCTTGTGTCTAAACTGATAAATGTATGCATTAAGATCCAGTTACTACAAGAAATTAGGGATATCCAAATTTATTCTAAAATAGTGAGGGAGCTATGTACCAGGAAACTAGGGATACAGAAGAAAGAACCCTCCACAATTCAATTAGGTGGGACACTTTCAGGCCTTATGTCCACCAAATTTTCTAATAAGAAATATGTAGACCCTGGAATCCCTGTGGTTACCACCCTTATCAATGGGTATCCAATAAGAAACACTCTAATCTATTTAGGTGCAGCCATAAATGTGATGAAAATGGAGACATTATCTCACATAGGATCGTTTGATTTAATTCCTATTCCTACCATGTTAGAATTAGTAGGCTGGTCTAAGGTAAAGCCATAGGGTGTATTAGAAGACATTTTAATTTCATTGGATTCCTAGGAGTACCCTACATATTTTTGTGTTATTCAACATAAAACCAACTTGGGAGGGCATCCTTTGATCTTGGGGAGACCTTGGTTAGCTACGGAAGATGCCTACATAGGGTGTAGGTATGGAAACATGACCATCACTCATGGAGCTGAAACTAAGCATATCAATTTGTACCACCCTGCTAAAACCCTCTTAAGGTAAAAAAATACTCATTGGGTTTAAGAAGAAGAATGTAATTCAAAATGTGCCCATCCAGTTTTAACAATAACCCAAGCCATGAGCCTTAAGGAAAATACGGAGGAAAATCTAATAAATTGCTATATTTCTAATCCTCATTTTTCACAACATTTAGACAGCATGTTAGCCACCTATAAAATTTGTTATACCAAAAGGTGGCTAAATATGTTTTTGAGCCTTCAAGGAACAATTTTCATTACTAAAAATTGTTGGCTCTTAAAGGCTCTTGAAGGCCTCATGCCTCTCTCCGAAATCTTCATTTTCTATTTCCATTTCATGCTCTGAAATTCTGCTAATTTCATAAGAAGAGACTGCTGAAGAACCATCATTTTCGCCCTTCTCCCACTCAAAACTAACCTTCATATGCTTCCCTTTTTCTCCGTAAAATCCCCTTTGTTTTCATGATTCATTTTCTCCCCTTCATGAAAATTCTTATTTCATTCCCAAATCCATTTTTCTTTATAAAACCCAAAACTCGCTTATCCAAACTTTCAACTTAAAAACTTGAAGTCACGTGTTTAATATTTTAATGGGTTGATTGAAAGACCGATCGCGCAATCGCAATTGGAGAAATCAAATGGGTAGATCAAAAAGACCCGCATCAAAGTTCCGATGCGATTGGGTCTCGTGTGTTAAAAGTTTCCGCCGCCCCTGTTTCATATGACTTTCCCCCGGGACCAAGTGTTAAAGACCCCGGGTGCCAATCGCATCGCAACGTTTCAAATGGGTTGATCGGAAAGACCAGGCCCGATGACCCGATTGCGATTGACTCCTTTGTTTTAATACGCCCCGGGCATATTACATTCCATATATCCGAAGACCTCGCAGTCGGGCGCCTATCTGCTTTATATATATATTTTCCGCCCGATCCATAAAAACCTTTGATTATTCCAAAAAGTTTGGATTTCATAAAATTATACAAGGGTTTCCCTGGCTCATCTCCACCATTGATCTTGTTCTTAGATCGACGGCCTGCGCTCAATCGCATCGCAAACTTTTAACTGCATGCGTGTTATTTCACTCCCGATTGACGATCCCCGATTGGTTGTCCGTCGTTGATCTCCTCTCCGCCTTCGAAGATCCAACGGTCCTTATTCCCTCCGATCACAAGTCTTACCGTCGTTTCAAAACCCGCCAATTCGTTTCCCACCGTTGATCTGATCCTCAGATCAACGGTCATCGCTCAATCACTTTGACCCTCCTGATCGCGCAATCGCATCGGAGTTTTTCAATCGCGTCCATTTTTTTTTACCCCCAATTGTGATCCCCCGATTGTGATCCTCCGATTGAATCCGGACCGTCCACATGTCTAGATCGGACGGTCCAAAATTACTCTGACTTTTTTATCTCCCCGCTCTCCTTATCAAGATCTCCACCGTTGGTTGCCTTCATCCAATGGCTACGCTCCTCTCCCGCCTTCTGAAGCAGTCTAACCCATTTCGCAGGATTTCTTAATTGTTTTGTGTTTGATGCAGGTGTTTTAAATGGTTTTCCATTGTATTACGAATAAATGTCGAGGGCTGGGAATGACAATTCTCATGCCTTCGTTTCATTAAAGAGAAGCCATCCATGGGGCTCCATTCTATGTTTCGTCAGTGCTCTATGAGCATTGATGCCATAAAGCCCAACGCGGCTCTTCACATCGACAAGACACTGTTTTAATTCAAACACAGTTAAAGAGTATAAGTTTGAAGACAAAGCACAGCAGAACGGAGATTGAAGACAATATTACGGGGATTACGGCTAAGACGGTTATCAAAAGCCTAATCCCCGACTCAAAACACAGTTTAAAGAAAATCATAAATGTTTCACTGACAGGAGGGCTTCCACCGCTTCAAATGAGGCGAATAAATTCCTCAGCTACCATGAAAGCCACCTGTTGCCTCAAACCTTTCAAACAGAGGCCGAAGTTATTAAAGAAAATCCGATATTCGCCTCCAGCACAGCCAGGGAGTTACTTCTGCAAGGAAATCAATGCAGAAATATCTGCAGAGTTACTCCACACATTACATAGAGCCTCAAAGTCAAATAAGACTCCCATCGAGTTTTAAATTCATAAATTGTAAACATTAATACAGTGGTCCACCTGTTCACTTCTCCATCGAGCCCCTCAAAGGGCCGAGAAGTCTTGAATCTGTATTTATTATCTTAAGAGATCTTTTTGTTAGATTTAACCTCCTCATTCTTCTAAAAATACCTCAGTATAAGATGAGAAAATGAGCAGGCTGAGTTTAAGTTAGAAAGAGCTTGGAAATTCATTTTGTTTCAAACTCGATCTAGCATAGTGTTCACCGAACTCGAGCTCCGTCGTGATACATTAGTTAGGCGAAATAGTAGTGATGATTGCCGAACTAAACATTGATCAGATCAGTAACTGTTTGACATCACTAACAAGATTTTCCTTGGGATCCTGTCTATATTACTGGTAGTTGCTTCTTTCTTTATAATTATGCCTTTCTATGTAATGCCATATCGTTCATATTCGTTGTAAAGAATGCCTTAAACAGTAGGTTAGGATCAACTCAGATACTTAATAACCTTCTTCTCATTGAGTAATCTTATCCAGCTTCTTTCAAGTTTGTAAAAGGTCCCATAGATTTAATACGCTTTAATGTAACAGCTAGGAATGTTGGTGCTCTGGCCCTTCCTGCTTTTGTTTTCAACACTGTTCCCTAATGTGATTTCCATTATTTGCTATTAAAGTTAGACTAGAGAAGATATGGTTTGCCCTGATTCCTAGGTTCTTTTCTCCAAAGGCAGATTTTGAAAGTTTCCCTTGGTGTTGACTGAAAGCAGACTAGGTTTAAAAGTACTTTATCTGATCTTAAGTCACACTTTGTTTCTCTTATGTGTTTTCATACTTTCTGAAGGTAATTATGTGGATTACTAGATTGTTTGTCAATTAAGTTGCTTTAATAGAACTGCATCAAGAAGTTTATGGTTAGCCTCCTGCCCTTTACATGTAAACAATTACTTAAGAGGATTTTTCTTGTTTGACTGATCAGAACTTCCGAGAAATTATTATCATTTCCACCCCTTTCCAACACTTTACTGTTTTGCCTTACCACAAGTAATCTCAATAATCTTGTGGTATAGATGTCTTTCCCCTTGGGTCACTCTTGATGTTGTTGTTCAATTAAAGCCCTGTTATGACTCCATAGCTCAATGGACTAAAAACCAACGTTATATCTATCTTTTAGCCATAGTTGTTCTTCCCTCTTGCAACTTCTCACCTTTCAAACTCTTTTCATTCAGGACTTTTCACCTCAAACAGTAATCATGCTCAACCATCCAAAACAAAACAAAACCATTGGCCTTCATAACTAGCCTAATATCATTATCTCAAACTTCAAAGACAATATCCATCTTTGTACATATTGGAGAGATCCCTCTCCGGATTCAGGAGGGTTAGATCCTAGAATTCCAAATTTGGTTGAAACAATGTTGTTTCTGTAATTGGACTCTGCCAATCTTGCTAATAAATTACAGAATCCCAACATTTTTGGCAACTCCGCTGGGGAATTACAAACCCAGAAGTTTTTAAGGATAATTATACGATATTCAGAGATTTGGTTCATAGAGCATTTGCTTTATTAACCAGCTGGAGCCACCAACAACATTTATGGCGACTCCACTGGGGAGCTGAGTGTTTGTATAAGACTTTAGAGACCTCAGAAAACCCTTGATTCAAGAAAACTTTGTGAGTAAGAAGCAGCCTTTTCAAGCACTACCACAGAAATGGTAATCATGATGAAACTTGTTTGAATCAGTGACAAACTAGGTCAACCCTAGGATTCTGATAAAGCTTCATATAACCTTGAAAAAACAGCTAGCTTAGCCATAAGAGTAGACTGTCTTTGTCTCATAACCTTAGCTAAGTTTTGAAACAGAGTTAGGATATTCTTAAAAACCACACTACTAAAAACAACTCAGAAAAACCTAAAATTTTTTCAGATTGGTATTCAATAAACATGGTGGTGGACCATAAAACCTTTTACCTCCAAAGGAGCTAAAAACTTCCACTTGGCGACTCCACAATCCTTAACAGACCTTAAGACTCCACTGGGAAGAACCCTTATCATCATAACATCATTTAAAACTCAATTAGAGGACTGTAGGATTAAATTTGCGTAAACAGATTAGTTAACCTCTTAAAGATTGTCATATCTGGTTGAACTTGTCTTGTTTATTCGGGTCTAAAAACACAACATAGTGGCTTCTAGAAAGATTCACACTAGAGCCCATCCTGACCCTAATCCACCTGAGATAGTTGACGACCCAGAAAGTATCCTTTGGAAGTCTCCTAAGGTTAAATTATCAACTGTTTTCAGATCACCCTTGAGAGCTAATTCAGTCCCTGAAAATCTTTCGGCTCTACAACAATCACAAGTTGACTTAGTAAATCCATTCAGAACTAGGTCATTTGATGATATAATACAACTAGACTCTGAGTCTTCACTTTCATCCCTGGAGACAAGTAAACATCCTGGTAGTAGAGAAACAACACCTCCTGATTTACATTTCCTTCACAACCTAGGTGTCTCTCATCCAAGATCAGCTCAGCAGTCTACTCCTGATCCATCCACTTCTACTCATCCTACATCCACTGTTCAAACCACCACACCTCAGCCCACTTTCCATTTTGTTAATCCACCTCCACCTCCTACCATGGCTGCATGGTATACTCCCTTAGTCCTTCCTGTACCATTAGTCAACCTTCCATAGGACTATCAGTCCAAAATCCCATTTTATGATGCTAGCAATGCTACAACTGCATCACAACATGTGGATAAGATGAATGACTACTTTGACTGAAACGAAATTGATGATGATTCTGTCAAGCTCAGATTATTTGCTCAAAGCTTAGGGGGAGAAGTAAGAAAATGGTTTAAAGGCTTAGCCCCCCATAGTATAAATGATCTCCAAGGCTTCCATCAAACATTCTTAAACAAGTGGGAAGTAAGGAAGAACCCTCTCCAAGTTCTTTCTGATTACAACAATCTCCATAGGAACCCAGGGGAAAGTGTGCAAGCCTACTGCACCAGATTCAACAGTGTATACAACGCACTTTCCCCAGAACTAAAACCTCCACAAGGTTCAGCTTTAAACAAATTTCCCGAAGGTTTTGACGCTGACATGACCTATTCACTAAGAGAGAGAGATTTTGCAACTCTTGAAGACATGCAAAGGGGTGCTCTTTCTGTGGAAGTGAACTTGATGGAGAAAAGAGCAAGAATGAAGAGCGAGAAGAGGGTATCTTTTAGAGAGGAGTCCACATCTTCTACTTCAAACTCAAAGATGGAAAGGATGATGGAAGAGATGATGAAACAGATGAGCATAATTAAACGAGCACAAGCAAGTCAAAATCAAACTGCTCCTCAAAACAGAAACCAAAACCAGAATTAGAATGTTAGAAGGAACCAACCTCCAAACAGACCTAGGGAAGATGATCAACAGATCACTCCCTTTCATCAGAACTATATAAGTGAGGTTGAGGAAACACACGAAATAACAGAGGAAGGTGCTATCAACATGCTGGAGGTCGATGATGATGATTTTGAGATTCAGTATGATAAAAAACAAGGTCTATATACACCGTATGATGACAAAAGATATGATGATTAAAATGATTATCAAGACATGGAAAATGTCATCATAGAAACTCAAAGGGAATATGACCTTAGAAGCAAGACTAATCAACAAGCCCCCTACACCAAAACCTCTGACAAATCTTCACAAAACAGCACGTCAACCAAGCCTAAAACGGTCAAACACAAGGAAAAAACGGTGGCTGAAAATTCTGATAAAGGTAAAGAGAAAGGCACTCAAAACACTGAAAAACAGAGTGCAGACTCTAGCAGTACTAACACTTCAGCTAGTACTCCTATTACAACCATTATGTCAAGTAAATAAAACAAATTAGCAAGTTGTTGTTGCTAATAAAGTAACAGCTAACAAGGTTGAAATCAGCACTTCAAAGAATCAAATTCCTTTCAACCTGGAACAGGAAATTTCCAAGATTAAAATCTCTGTTCCCTTAACCGAGTTAGCTGCCCAACACGTATATAGAACTCAAATTTTGAAGGCTTTGAATATAGAGGAAAATGGAGATACAGTCAATCTTAGTGATGACTAGCCCGAGCTTATTTTTGGTCCAAGACAAAATTTTGCACAACGCTATGCATGATTCCGGGGCTTCTCATAATTTAATGCCTAAAGCTGTGATGGAGAGCCTCGGGCTAGAAATCACCAGACCTTACAAAGACCTTTACTCCTTTGACTCAAGTAGAGTAAAATGCTTAGGATTGATCAAAGACCTCTGTGTTAACTTAGCCCAGATCCCAACCAAATTCTTACTCATGGACATTGTTGTGGCTGATGTGCCCCCAAAGTATGGAATGTTATTATCAAGATCTTGGGGAGCCAAGTTACAGGGTACTATGTAGATGGACATGATGTATGCGACTATCCCCATTTTCAATCAGACTAGAAGACTTTACAGGGAGTCTCATATGCAATATACGGTCACAAGTCAAGACAGACTTCAAAACTCTCCTCTCTATTCCGTAAGTACAGGCCTTGATTCTTTTATCATGTTTAACGATGAAGCACTTAGTGAACAAATCACGTTATCAGGATTAATGGCCGATAGAGAGGAGGAGGTAAATACCACGGAACTGTCGAAACAGTTTGCTGAACCTGTACAATCTAGTGAACAAAACACAGGTCTCGAGCTTCTAACTATGCGTCCTTTACCTTTGAACATTGAGAGTCAGGAAAGCACATCTCCATTCACTAAAAAATCTAAAGGGATAAAACAAATTAAATTGGGGGTTGCTAATCATGAACAATCACAAGGCACTGTAGCTGTTCAGGACATTCGCCAAACAAACGAAGCTGAAAACAGTCCTCTATGGAGTATGCATTTTCACAGGTCATGCACTAGAAATAACGCTGGTGCAGGTGTCTGGATTCGCAACACTGTAAGCAACCAAAATGAATGTATTTCCTATAAATTAAACTTCCATTGTTCCAACAACATAGTGGAATACGAATCCCTTCTATTAGGCTTACATTTGTTGAAAAAGTTAGGAGCCAAGAGAATTAAAATTCACGGGGATTCGGAATTAATCATTAGGCAAGTCAATGGGAAATATAACGCTCATCACCCCAGACTTAGGACCTATCGAAATGATGTCGTGGACCTTTTAGAAACTTTCGATGAGTCTGAATTAATTTTTGTCCCAAGAAAAGAAAATATTACAGCCCACAATTTAGCCTTTGTAGCTAGTACATGTCTGACGCCATATGAAACCAGAGACAGCACAACTCCGATAAAATTTAGACCAGCCGTGCCTGATAATGAAAAATATTGGCAGGTGTTTGAAAACGACAAACAAATAGAAGACTTCATGCAATTCAGAAATGATTTCGAACTAAACGGTTCAGACTCAGACTATGAAACAGACTGCAAGGAAGAAAATTTTCTGCATAAAGAAGGACTGTCTCTGGAACTTGCTAATACAAACCGGTTATCTAGAAAACTTGAAGGTAAAACAGAAACGAATGCAGAGTCTGAAACAGAGGAGTTAGAAACTCTGCACTCCAAATATGAAAGGTTGCCTACGGGTCTGACCCCTTTAGAAGAGTTGTTTGATTTTAACGATGTGGCAAATAAGCCAAAACTGGAACCTGTAGAGACTGAAGTGGAGGAATGCAATATAGGCAGTAAAGAGAAACCGAAAATGATCAAACTGTCCAAAACTTTGCCAGCTCACATTAAACTCAAATACATAGAGTTGTTCAAAGAATTTTCTGATGTTTTTGCATGGAGTTACGAATATCTTAAATCCTATGACACTGAAATAATACAACAAAAAATCCCTCTTAAAGAAAACCAAAAACCATTCAAACAGAAACTGCGCAGAATAAACCCTGTCCAGTTGCCGTTGGTTCAGAAGGAGATCATGAAAATGTATGATGCCGGTATTATTGTCCCTGTTAGATATTCTGAATGGGTATCTAATCTGGTGTCTGTTAGGAAGAAAACTGGAGAAATCAGGCTTTGTATAGACTTTAGAGACTTAAACAAAGCTTCATTAAAATACAACTACCCTTTACCAAAGATGGATCACATTCTACAAAGGGTGGTAGGGTCTAGAAGAATTTCTTTGTTGGATGGCTATTCGGGGTACAATCAGATCTTGGTTTACCCTGCTGATCAATTAAAGACAACCTTTACTACACCCTGGGGCACCTTCATGTATGTGAAAATGCCCTTTGGTCTAATGAATGCTGGAGCAACCTTTCAAAGAGCCATGGACATAGCATTCTCGGAAGAATTGGGCTTCTTCATCATTATCTATCTTGATGATGTTACTGTGTTTTCAAAAACAGATGAAGAGCACTTGGAACATTTAAGAAAAGTTTTCGAGAAATGTAGAAAGTTTGGGATATCTTTAAACCCTAAGAAGACATTATTTGGTCTCCAAGAGGGTAAACTTCTTGGGCACATTATTTCAAAAGAGGGTATAAAGATAGATCCAAAGAGGATTGAGGCCATATTGCAAATCTCTCATCCTCGAAACATCAAGGAGTTGCAATCTTTCATTGGGAAGATTAACTTTTTGAGAAGGTTCATCCCTAACTTAGCTGAGCTCCTTAGGAATATCACAAACATGTTGAAGAAGGAGCAAGGGGTAAAATGGACCTTGGAAGCAAAGACATCCTTTGAACTGGTGAAACAAGCATTAACCAAAACACCGGTTCTGATAAGTCCTAATTTTTCAAAGGATTTTTATATCTTCTCATTTGCATCAGAACATACCATAGCTGCTGTCCTTTTACAGAAAAATCCACAAGGACAAGAGCAGCCCATTGCATTCTTTAGTAAGGCATTGAGGGATGCCCCTTTGAAGTACAACATTATGGAAAAGCAGGCTTTTGCTTTGGTAAAGGCTTTGAAAGACTTCAGGGTATACATCCTTCACTCACACATTATTGCCTTTGTCCCAAATTCAGTTGTTAAAGACATCCTAACACAGGACCCAGATGGTAAGAGAGGTAAGTGGATTGCTGTTATTCTTGAATATGATTTAGAGATAAAACCCACTAAGCTCATCAAAGGCCAAGGTCTAGCTAGATTAATGGCTGAATCAAATTGTGAAGTTCTTGATATTAATATGATTAGTGCTTTGGATAGCCAAGAAGAATTCTCGACTCCCATTGTTGAAGACCATTTTATGAATTCTCCTTGGTATGCTGATATTGTCTATGTTTTGCTTAATTTAAATGCACCTCCCGTCTTGACAAAAACAAAGGCAAGATTCCTAAAGTTAAAAGCTGTAAACTATTGCATTATTGATAAATGTCTTTATTGGAAAAATGCAAGTGGTATATTGCTTAAATGTTTGCCTGAGTTTGATGCAGAGAAGGTTAAGAAGGAATTCCATGAAGGAGAGTGTGGAGGTCATTTGTACTGGAAGTCAACAACCAACAAAATTTTGAGGGCTGGTTTCTATTGGCCTACTCTTTTTTCTGATATACACGAGATGACCACTACTTGCCATAAATGCCAATTGTTTGAAGGCAAGAGAAAATTGCTACCCCTTCCACTGCATCCAATCACTGTTGAAGCCCCATTTCAACAGTGGGGACTTGACTTCATAGGAGAAATCCATCCCCCATCTTCTGCCTAGCATAGATGGATCCTTACTGCCATAGACTATTTCACTAAGTGGATAGAAGCCATTCCTTGTAGGCAGGCCAATGATTCAGTTATCATAAAATTTATGGAGACTAATATTCTCTCCAGATTTGGCTGTCCTTCCAAAATTATCACCGATAATGTAGTAGCATTTGGATCAAAGGAAATGGTTGAATTCTGTCATAAATACCAGATAACACTGGGGCATTCCACAGCCTATTACCCTCAAGGTAATGGACTTGCAAAATCTTCCAACAAAAGCTTAGTGAACATAATCAAGAAATTGTTGGAGGACAATAAAAAGTCTTGGCACACAAAGCTGGTCCATGCACTTTGGGCTGACAGATTAACTTTCAAGAAATCTATTGGTATGTCACCTTTCCAGCCTTGCAACTGCTGATCCAGGGAATAACTGCATGTGTACAAGTGGCTTGAGTAAAAGGCTCAAAAATCAAAGTGTCTATATTGCTCTCGAACCAAGTTCAAGTTGTAGATCTCGTAATTTCGAATCCAACGAAGGCAGACGCGCACTCACCCCGAGTCCGTATGAAGAAGTTATAAGCGTCAAAGTTCCAAAGCGGACTTCGGTCACCGGACAACTCCCTTAAGGAAGGCGCAAATTGACTTTTTTCTGGCCACCGGATTCCGGCAATCTTATACCAGATTCCAGGCGAAATTGTGGCCTGGTTAAAATGACTCCTACGGTCAAATTTCGGATTTTTCAAAATGTCTGTTTTGTTTTATATTAAACAAAAATTATTTAAAAAAAGGGGTGGCAGGCCACCACCCCCGCCACCCCACTCGACCGCATGGCACAACATAAAAAAAATATTATATGTTTATGGGCCGGCGGGCCATGACCCCCGCCGGACCCCACGGAACCACTTTCCAGCATCGTTTATATATATAATATATATAACGGTTATGTAACACGTTCAACCCATATATATAATACATGAAACCGTGATATGGAGGTGGTTGGGGGCGGGCCGCCCAATGCGGGTTCGGCCCCCCAAAACAATATTATATTGTTTTTCAAAAAACAAAAGTGTGCCAACTATGGAAGGGCGGGATTTGACCCCCTAACCTCTCCTCAACCAAATCTAATTTTTACCAACGCGCCAACGAATTTTGTTGGTAAATCCGCCCACGATTTTTTATATAAACTCAAATTTTTACAGTGCGGCCAGGCCATGGAGGAGCGGGAGAGCGCGCATGCAGTCCGAGGTTTTAATATTTTTTAATGCAGGTCATGTTGAACCATGAGCCCAAAAGAGGCAGGCGGAACCCTGATTGAGGCTCAATTTTCAGGAGGGCAAAATTTCGACTTTGTCCAAATGGGACAAATTTTATGTCATTTCAGCACTACTCGACGCCACGAGTCTGATGGCGTGCTTAGTTTCTGCATCTGAGTTTTCGATTTTCTAGCCACTTTTGGAAGTGGACTATGCTGGTGTCAGATTTTTGCATGTGAGCAGTCGTTTTCACCTTTCTCGACGCCACAAGATTGATGGTGTTTTCAGATTCAGCCGCAAAGCTACTCAGCCTTCAGCAAATGGCAGCATGAGGTATATGATGTGTATTCCATGTACTTCTTCATTTATTTCTCATTGAGATGCATTATGTCTTGCAGATCCCGGTTGATACATGAGTCGTGGGATCTTGCTTTGTGTTGTTTTTGATGTACTTTCAGCTATGGATTTGTGTCATGTATGAGTCCCTTTTATGCCACATTGGCGGGATGCTCTTATTTTCTATGTGTATTTTTGAGATCCCTTGTTTGCCAGGATTGGCGGGATACTCTTATTTGCTACATGTCAGCTATGGTCATACTGATAGGAGTCTTTCTTTATGTATGAGAGTTCTGCAGTGGAACATCTCTTAAAGAAGTCAAGCCACTCCTGCGTGAGGGCAATTTTTCCTTGTATGTCATAGTGAAACACATCCATGTACATCTCTTCTTACAGCACATAATGCAGTGGCCTACACCATCTTGACACCGAGGCCCGGAGATGTAGTCCCTCCTGGACGAACTCCGTCATCAAACGACGTGTTCTTATGATTGCTGATCTTGTTCATTTATGTTCCTCTTATTTACAGCTACAGTTGTTCATTTAAGTTCTTTAACGTCTTTAATTAAATGCAATTCTATTTATCAGCCGAATTAAAAGGTCTTGGTTAAGGGTATCAAGATTTTACCCCGGATCAAGTGGTGACAGATGCAATTTTTCCTAACAGCCTTGGTGTACCAGTTATGAAGTTGATCCAAGAATTGTAGACTGAAGATAATGACATGATCAGAAGAATAAATCAGACCATTCATCTTCAGCAAATCAGAGAAGAAGTGTATAACAAAGCATTGCGGAAACAAGATAGTATCAAGAAGATATTTGATAGAAGAACAAAGGCCAGCAATTTCAAGATCGGGGACAAATTTTTAAAGTGGGACTCAAGGAGGGAAGAAAAAGGCAAGCATGGAAAATTTGACAACCTATGGCTTGGCCCTTATTCTATTCATTCTGTTGCTGGAAATAATGCATTTTTCTTGCAGGAACTGGATGGAACAAAATTGTTTGGGGGTCCTGTCAATGGCAGGATGCTTAAGCATTACTTCTCTTGATCCATTTGATGTTTCGAAGCCTTTTTCTCTTTTTCCATTGTGAATATTCCATCCATCATTGCATTCAAAATTATGAAAAAAAAAAAAACAAAGAAAAGAAAGAAAAGAGGGCAGAAATGAAAACAATAAAGGTATAGCCCCATACCAAAAAGAGAAACAAATCTAAAAGTGCGCAAGCTCAAATGCCACTCCTACAAAATACACTTCTAGTTAGTCAAACTGTTCAATCTTGACTAATTAGCTTTGAATTTTTCTGCGGATAGAATAGTGAATTCGATTTTCCAAACTATTCAATCTTGGCTTATCAGTAGATAGATTAGGATAGAAATTGAAGGTTCGAACAAACTCAAAATCTGAACCAAAGTTTCCAAAGGAGGATGACTCAAAACTGTTTTATTTTCTGAGTCATAAAAGAGAAAAACTGGTTCTAATTTGCCCAAAATCTGAATCAGAGAACAAGGAAGAGACAGCTCAAACAAAAGCAAAAATAGAGCTGTGAAGAAAAGAGAAGGCCATGATGAAAAACTTTCAGATCTTAAGCCTTCCATTTTTATTTTTAAATTTTTTGCAAATAATAATCTATGTGCAGCTTGTTTTTATGCCATAGATCACAGCAAGTCAAATAGCTTAATCTTGACTTGCCTGTTTTTAAATTTTTGTTCTAGAATTTAGAGAATGACAGTCTGTTGGACAGCTTAATCCCAACAGACAGTAGATTAGGTAGAGAAATATCTGAGCTCAACTGCTTAATCTGAGTTCAGGGAGAAATAAGGAGTAGGATTAGATTAGTTTTTATGCTTTCAAAAGAATAAAATGTTGTGAAAAGAGTTTGCCAGTCCAAGTGCACTCTGATGAAGAAAAAATGTTAGATCAGTAGGATTGGGTAGGTAGAAATGTTTGTATTGATGAAAGTCCATTGTTTTCATAGCTGCTAAATATGTTTTCAAAGAAGATCCTCCTGGCAAAGGAAGGGCAGCCCAATGGATCAGGCACAAGTCAGCCTCCCAGAGAATCCAAGTCTGAAGTTCTTAATACCTTCAAGAAGGCATCATCCCCAAGTGGAGCCACTGTTAGCCACCTATAATATTTTGTTATACCAAAAGCTGGCTAAGACTTTTTCAGCCTCCAAGGAACAAATTTTATCACTAAAAATTGTTGGCTCTTGAAGACTCCTTGAAGGCCTCATGCCTCTGTCCGAAATCTTCATTTACTATTTCCATTTCATGCTCTAAAATTCTGCCAATTTCATAAGAAGAGACTGCTGAAGAACCATCATTTTCGCCCTTCTCCCACTCAAAACTAACCTTCATATGCTCCCCTTTTTCTCTGTAAAATCCCCTTTGTTTTCATGATTCATTTTCTCCCCTTCATGAAAATCACTCTTATTAAGGTTGAAGACTCATTATTTAGCTTTAACGAAACCCTTCAAATAACTCATAGGACTTTATAATAAAGACTTTATGTTATAAAGCCCTACCTTTCTAACCGCTTCCCCTTTTTCATACCCCACCATACATTATTTAAAATTTATTATAAAGTTCATATCATATAATATATGGCCCACCGCTTATCGCAAATCGCAATATCGCATTATTGCATTTTCCATGGGTTGGTCAATTGACCCATCCCTAAAACTTGCGATGCGATCTATATGCCCGATCGCATATCGCGAAATCACATTTTTGTCTCGTTTGATTTAATTGATCCATCGCAAATATTTGCGATGCGATCACCACATCACAAATTCCCGCGCCATCGCACTTTCCATAATCGCGATTGACCCTGTCGAGCCCGCCGTACGATACCCCCGCCATTCATATAAAAAATGCCTTTTCCCTTTGTAAGTCGAAAAATGTCATATTTCATTGTTTATAAAGGTTTTTCCCATTAAATCCTTCCATCGCAAAAATCGCAAAATCACATTTTTATGTGAAACCCCTGATCACTCATCGCAAATATTTGCGATGCGATTCTGCGATCTCTTTTGACCGCCTCTGAATAAAATCTCCACCGTTGGATGCAACCATCCAACGGCCACGATCTTTCCCGCCTTCTAAAGCAGTCTAAACCTAAAAACGCAGGATTTCTTAATTTTTTTTGTGTTTTGCATGTGTTTTAATGGTTTTCCATTGTATAATGAAGGAAAGTCGAGGGTTAGGAAAGACGTTTCCTGCGCCTTCGGGCTATTAAAAAGAACCATTCACAAGTTTTAAATCAATGATTTATCAATGTTTCATGAGCATTGATAGTGCGTAAAATGGCCTGTGCAGCCCTGCACATAGAAAAGACACTGTTTTATTCAAAAACAATTAAAGAGTATAAGTTTGAAGACAGAGCACAACAGAATGAAGATTGAAGACAATTTTACGGGGATTACGGCTAAGACGGTTATCAAAATCTTAATCCCCAACTCAAAACACATTTTAAAGAAAACCTAAAGTGTTTTATCAGACAGAACCCTCCACCGCCACATATGAGGCAAATTGATTCCTCAGCTACCACAGACCCACCTGTTGCCTCAAACCTTTCAAAACAGAGGCCAAAGTTATTGAAGAAAATCAGATATTTGCCTCCAGCACAGCCAGGGAGTTACTGCTGTAAGGAACTTAAATGCAACAAATATCTGCAGAGTTACTCCCGTATTTCACAGAACCTCAAAGTCAAATAAAGCTCCCACTAAGCTTTAATATTTATTGTAAAACAATTAATACAGTGATCCACCTGTAAACTTCTCCATCAGGCCCCTCAAAGGGCCGAGAAGTCTTGAATCTGTATTTATTGTCTTAAGAGATCTTTGATTAAAATTCACCTCCTCATTCTTCTATAAATACCTCAGTAGAAGATGAGAAATTGTTGGTTGAGTTTCTTACAGAGCTTTGAAATACATTTGAGCCTAAACTTCTGATTGTAAATAGTGTTCACTGGCCCTTGGAGCTCTGCTTGTGATAGACTAGTTAGGCTGAATAGTGAAGATGATTTCTGAACTGAAACATTGGACTTGAAGACTGTAACTGGTTTGCCATCAATATAAAATCCGTTTCTTGGGATCCTGGTCTATTTCATCGGTGAAGTGCATCTCTCTTTGTTATTGTTTTCCTTCTATGTATGCCATATTGTTCATATTCCTCTGTAAAGAACAGTTTAAACATGGTTAGGATCTATTGTATATCAGTAAACTTCTCTGGCTGAGAAATATTTATCTTAATGTTTTCTTCAAATTTGTTTATTTAAGAATGATTTAATACAGTTTAAACAGTTAGGAATTTTGGCATTTCCTCGTCCTTATCTTTACATAAACATTGTTCTTGAATGTGATTTCCATTATTTTCTATTAAAGTTAGACTAGACAAGATATGGTTTGCCCTGATTCCTAGATTCTTTTCTCCAAAGGCAGATTCTGAAAGTTTCCCTTGGTGTTGACTGAAAGAAGACTAGGTTTAAAAGTACTTTATCTGATCTTAAGTCACACTTTGTTTCTCTTATGTGTTTTCATACTTTCTGAAGGTAATTATGTGGATTACTGGATTGTTTGTCAATTAAGCTGCTTTAATAGAACTTGTCCAAGAAGTTTATGGTTAGCCATGTCCTTGGTTGGTTTTAAATAGTTACTTAAGAGGCTTTTCTTGTTTGGACTGACTATAAATCCTCTGAGAAATTATTATCAGTTTCCACCCCTCCAACACTTTATTGTTTCCATCCCATCACTCTAATCTCAATAATCTTGTGGTATAGATGACTTTCCCTTTGGATCACTCTTGATGTTGTTGTTCAATTAAAGCCCTGTTATGACTCCATAGCCCAATGGACTAAAAACCAGCGTTATATCTATCTTTTAGCCATAGTTGTTCTTCCCTCTTGCAACTTCTCACCTTTGAAACTCTTTGCATTCAGGACTTTTCACCTCAAACAGTAATCATGCTCAACCATCCAAAACAAAAAAAAACCCTTGGCCTTCATAACTAGCCTAATATCATTATCTCAAACTTCAAAGACAATATCCATCTTTGTACATATTGGAGAGATCCCTCTCCGGATTCAGGAGGGCTAGATCCTAGAATCCCAAAGTTGGTTGAAACGTACAGTTAACTCTGGCGATCGGACTTTCGCCAATCTTGCTTATTACAGACCTAACACTCTCAGTTAACTAGTAAATTTACTAAAAATAGACCTAGTCATGCATACAATTTGAATTTCCTAGTGAAGTGGAGGGGAAAAGGCATGATTGTAATTGTATTTTTCAAGTGTACAAAGTTTGGGGCATGCAAGTGAGCTATTTTCCCTGGGATTTCCTCAAGGAAATATCAGTATTGAAATGTAGGTTGAGCTTCAAGGATTGAAGTTGTAATTGTAATAGATCATTATTCTCATCTGATATATTACAAATAGAGGAGGAATTTTTCCTAGTTGGGTTCCCTAGTAAAAATTGTGTTCATTGTGATTGAAAGATTACATATGTTTCTATTTTCAGTTTTCCTTCCACGGAATTTAGTAGAAGAAATTTGTGGCTTTTGATTTCAGTGTGATTTCATTAGTAACTGAAAATTTCGAGTTATTTCAACATAGTATCAGAGCCTTGGTTACATAGACTCGAGGGAGAGTGGATTAGTAGAAGTATTTGAGAGAGAAACAACTTTGTTTCTCTTTATTAAAGCTATAACGCACCCTGCATGAAAAATTCAAAGTGTTATAAAGTAGGATAGCTCAGTTTTTAGTGAAGTTACAACACCCTAACCTATGTGCTTTGCACACATGCAGGCTGGTTGTGTATTGGGAGCGTCAGAGCACTAATGTGGCCCTAGCTTGTACAAATAATATTAGCATGCGGCCACAATACCCTGCATAATGCGTTAGTCAAGTCAGAGTGTTACACATCATTTTGTCACCATTATGCAAATGACCACCAATCCAGATCTTTCGTTATCTGATGAAGTGTTCCAAAGCATTTCCCTACAATGTTAGAAGCAAAACATCCCAAAGACAACAAGAATCATGGATTACATTGCTTAAAAACCTATTTTCAAGCACTTGCACACTTTTCCTAGTCATTACATGTGCAAGCGCAATTATGATTATTATGGCCCGTGCAATCCTATGTTCTATTCTCCACTAAAAAGTGCAAAAATATCTTAACATAGGTACATATAAAAATCAATTTATAGAACATTAGTTGGAGGAATATTTCTCAACTAAAAGGCCTCGAGCCCCTACCTACTTGGGCCTCATCCATTTTTTCATGGATCGAACTCCCTCTCTTTATGGAACCCTTATACCTCTCTTTATGGATCTCATCCCTTTAGAAGATGACCTCAAACCTATTCCTCTTGGTCTATAAATTCAACACAGACTAGAGGGAAAAGGAATTTGGAATGTAAACTTATGCTACCAAATTGAGGCTGGATTCTTGTCACTTAAGAGAGGATTGGAAACTATTGGGAAGAGGTTTGCAACATCAAGGCTAAGGTTGGATCTCTCCTTTTTATTAAAGATTAATACAAGTAATTTATTCAATATTAAGGTTGGATCTCTCCTTTTTATTCAAAATAACTATGCTATGAGCATAGTTACTTTTCTTGTATCAAGCTCGTTAAAAAAAGAAAGAAGGTCCGAGCATAGTTATTTTTGTTTCAAGCTCACATAAAAATGAAACCAACCTATGAGACCTATAAGGATGGTTATTTTACTGTGTCAACCTCATTAAAAAATGAAACAAATCCCATGAGCATAGTTCTTATACCGTGTCAAGCTCATTAAAAAATGAAACATGTTACCATGAACATAGTTATTTTCATGTGTCGAGCTCGTTAAAAGATGAAATATATCCCCTTTTAATTGATTCGAGTCTTTGACTAGATCTCGTACACTGTTGAGGCAAGTATTTCATCTGATCTCTTAAATGAACCTTCATTTCATCCTGCTATTAGTAACCATTAATATACTTAGGTGAATAAAACAAGGCTTGGGGGTCATGTGCCCCTGTAGGTTATGCTTGGGGGGCATGTGTCTAGAATGAAGTCATTATGCTAGGGGCGTGAAAAATTATCTCAACCATAGTTTTCCTTTGTTTCAAGATTGTGTAAAAACAAAACCACTCTCAAGCATAGTTTTTCTCTATTTGAAGCTTGTATAAAAATGAAACTTATTTCTAGTCCATTTTCGTTATTATTTTCAAGATTCATTAAAATAATGAAAATATCGAGTCTTTTTTGCTATCTTTTCATACTCATAAAATGTACATCAAAATGTCGATTTCTTTTAATCTTTTCCTACTCGTTAACTAAATTGAAATTAGATGATATGAGTACACTTTTGTCACTTTTTTGGACTCATTAAAACTTACAAAAAAGGAATCCCCTCCACACTTTATCCCTCATTATTGTTACTTTTTATTTGCCTATTTATGCAAGATGAGCCTTGGTTTTTCCATTCCATCATCACTATCTACTTGGTTGATCATTCACTTTCACTTGTTGTTTTTTTCTTTCCTAGGGAACCACTGTGATGAGTGGTCTTAATAGCTAGCCTCTTGAAATTTACATGTTTTGAGAAGTTCCATCATGATCGAAACCAGTTGCTACCCTTTATACCACTCGTTCCTCTAGAAGGAGTTCTCTTTAAAGTTATTTTCAGACTCCCAAAATATAAAAATATTGTAAATTACACTTTCTTATTTCGAACTCGTAAAAGTAAATGAAGGGACATATACCTTGTATAAGTTTACCCCTTTTATGGACCATGTAGAATATTTATAAAAAAAAGTATATTTTGACTAATCATGGTCAAAAGAGTCCTCTCATGCATTATTTTACCCTTTTCAAGGTCTGAGAGACTAAATTTACTAAAAATGACACTTTGGAGTTTGCTTATGTTTTTCTCGTGAGTCCCTAAATCTGAAAAACGTCGAGTTTTACTTTCTTCGGGCTTGTTAAAACTTTATGTTGAAAAAACTACATGATTTTTCTTTTTGTGTCTTTTAAAACACTTTAAATATGAAAATGACATTAAGTTACCCCTTTGATGGATTTGTAAAATGTAAACAGTGCAGGACTCGTCAATCATGATGAGACCAAACCACTCCTTCCTAGGGTTCATTAAAAATAATCTGAAGGAATCATCCAAATGATGAGCTTACATGACAAGCATATGTTATCCTCCTAAAGCGCGCATAAAAATAAAGAGGTACTTGCCAGTAATAGTGGGGGAAAATGGGAGAGAAACATTTATTCTTGTAGTGTGAAAAGGTAGTATCTCGTTCTTGAACATGACACTCTATCACATTCATATCTGGGTTGGGAAATCTATTTTCCTCGCAATTGATCATACCTCATTGAAAGTATTCAAAATAATTTTTGGTATTATTTTTTATTCAAATACTGCCAAGTCGAAATGTTGTATCACTGATATGTTCAAGAGAAGTCCAACCTCAGTCAAAATTACCTTGCAATTCATAGCCTTCAGTCAGTCATCCATGTGTCAGTCCTGAATCAATCCAAATTTGTTCTTCAAAACTTGACATGGGTTTCATGTCATATGCCCTCTTGCGAATGATCACTTCCTATCAACTTCAGATCATTATCTAGGAAGTTGATCCATAAACCTCCTTCAATACCTCGGATACTGCATGCCTCAATGACATGTATCTTGCTTTCGACGACAGGTTCTCATCAATGACCTTCGATCAAATGATTATATGAGTGTTCGAATTAAAGACATCTATTCACACTCCATATATTGTAATTGAGTACCTTGAGAGCCATTTTCATTCTTGGTGGTTTCTCGCACACCTATAAATAGTTCACATCATTGCCCGATAATCAGGTGGTTTCTACCATGTTCGAATTCGAGACATTCATTTGCATGGTCAAATTCATACTATGATCAATATTGATGGAGACCAAGACCCTGGATCTAGTTTCATCGATCTAGGTTGCATGGAATTTTAAATATTCATGATTGTAAATATAGGTCCATATTTGATGGTTGCATCCATATTGCGTCTACTTTTTACATGTACCTTTGAACATTTTCCTACTTGTTCTTTGAGATACTTGTATTCTGAGTATGGGAATTCCTACCTCAGTGATGATTATAGAAGATATTGTATTGTAATCATTGATTGTTTTTTGTGCTTCAACCCTCAAACATATTTTCTGACTTTGCACTTTAGGGGACAATCTATTACACGTCATTTTGTCACCATTAGGAAAATGACCGTCAATACAAATCTTTAGATATCTAATGAAGTGTTCCAAAGGATTCCCCTACAATGTTAGAAGAAAAAAATTCCCAAACACAACAAGAAAAATGGATTAAATTACTTAAAAACCTATTTTCAAGCACTTGTGCACTTTTCCTAGTCATTACCTGCGTAAACACAGTTATTTACATTGTGGTCTGCACAATCTTACGCTCTATTCTCCACTGAAAAGTTTGAAAATCTCTTAACATAGGTAAAAATAAAAAGAAATTTCTAGAAGCTTTTTTGGGGGAATATTTCTCAACTAAAAGGCCTCAAGCCCCTACCTACTTGGGCCTCCTCCATATTTTCATAGATCAGACTCCCTATCTTTATGGAACCCTAATCCCTCTCTTTATGGATCTCTTCCCTTGAGAAGAGGATCTCAAAACTCTTTCTCTTAATCTATAAATTCAATGTGGACCAAAGGGTAAAGAAGGTGTTAAACACCATGTTAAACACACACATGGTGTATGAGAAAGATAAACACACACACAACAAGATGCTCAACACACAATAGAAGGATAAGCGTGTAGCTCTATTATTTTTCCATTATACATGATGTACATTTATAGTACAATGGTGTGACTCTTGGTTTCACATTCCAAGGTCACTTGGACTCCATTGTGACTTTTCGCATTCCACACCTACCCATGTAGGATTAGGTGTTCCAAAATCCCCCCTTAATCCGAAGGGGTATGTGTGAGTCCAAGAAAAGAGTTGTAATACAAATCTGCAAAGTATACATGGCAGCACTTGGCTGAATCAACTCTCTGAAATGTTGGAAAAAGAGGTGGTTTAAGGATGACCACCAACACTGGAACGCAAAACTTGTTGCAGTTCCCGGAACTCTTCCAAAACTGGCAAGAAGCTGAAAGCTTCTACTAGAGGAATTGTCCCTCATAAAAAAGGGAGACCTTCAACCTAAAAGAAGGGAGGTCTACAACTTGTGATGGTTTAAGGATTACCAACAACACTGGAATGCTTGAAGCATTTCTTGGAACTCAACCAAAGCTGGCAAGAAGCTGAAGGCTTCTGCTAGAGGAAGTGTCCCTCATATATGAAAGGGAGACCTTCAACCTAAAAGAAGGGAGGTCTACTACCTGTGATGGTTTTAGGTTATCCACCAACCAAAGATGATGGTTTAAGGTTGTCCACCAACCGAAGGCATGCTCATGGGCATCCATGTCTCTGGCTACATCTCTGAATCTAGAATGACGAATTGTGGCTCAGGCTCGCTTGAACTGCTGGCTACAACTCTGAACATGGAATGAGAGATTGTGGCTCAGGCTCGCTTGATCTGTCGTCGAAGCTTGTACATGACCACCATTTTCCCCCCTATTAGGGACAAGGTGAGATGATGGTGAAAACTCAACTGCAAGTTTGCTCAATATCCATGAACAAGTTCTAACATGTGTCGTAAACATCTTCTTGGCTGCTGATGCCCATTGCCAAGAAGCGATCCATCCAAGATGAATCTTGGTTCTTGCAGGAGGCTTGTGTCTGAAGCATCTGTCTGAAGAATGAGTGTGCCGACCACAATGCTTGCATGGATGAAGATCAAAACAGTGATCTTTCATATGGCCAACTCGATCACAGTGTTGGCATTTCTCAATCTGTTGTGGAAGTGGAACAGGATCTGGAACAGCTGTAGGTGAACTGTCATATAGGAATCCGGCACTCTGAAATATGATGGGCTTTGTGTAGTCTGGAATATGAAAGGACACATCCTTGTCATATCCAAGACCAGTTCGGTGCTTGTTGTGGACAAGCTCTTCCCAAGGTCTGATGATGGGCTTGAGAAGTGCAGACTGAGCTGCTGCATCTGCATGTACATCTGCTCTTGTGCAAGGAACTGAATGGGAATAAACTGGAACATTATCTTCTTTCTTCTGATGAGAGTCCTTCTCAATCTTCTGAACAGAAACAGGTTCAGAATGGTGACTCTTTTGCTGAAGTTCGTCTTGTTGGAGCTGAGATTCCAACTGCAAAAACTCAATCTTTTCTTGTGCATCTTGCAAACAACTTTGAATATTACAAAGAGCATTCTTGCTCATTTTTATCATATCATCAACATTGGAATGAATGAGGTTATTCAACAACTCTAATGCCTCATTGATTTTAGCCATTTTCAACAACTTAGGCTCAAAATAAAGGGTGTCGGCTTCAATCGAAAATGCATCGTTTACAATGTGATTCAAATTTCTTTCAACAAATACAAATGACTCCAAATAAGTTCCAACTATGGAAATCTCAAAGTAAAAAATGTGCTCCTCAAATTATGGAGGACCTCAAGGTATAGACTTGGATGTCAAGCAACAATGACTTACATCAACAATTCAAATTTACTGATTGCAACTATGAAGAAGCAATATCCACTCACAATACAATGTCAATATAATACAATATCTCTGCAAAAATATTTGTATGAATGTGCAGCAAAAACACTTGTGCAAGAGGCCTTTAAGGCAGCTGATTTTTTTCTTCAAAGCGCTGTTTTAAAAATGATGACAAACTTGTCTTCACATTGTCAACCTATTTCAGAAAATCACCCTTCAAATCACAATGCAAATTTCACTTTTCTCTTCTATGTTTACTATCCATTTACTCATATGTCATTTCCTCATTTCCTGCTATTCATTTTTCTATCTATTGTTTACTTCATTTCTTCCTCTCTCTCTGCTTTTTTTTTTATTATTAAAAAAAGGGATTAATAAAAAAAGGGAGGGGAATTAATTTAAAGGGGGGGGGGAGAGGTATTATGACTATAGAAAATAAAATTGAAAATTTTAAAAATATTTAAAATGGTCAAATTTAAAAAATTGGTGGGAGGTGAGGGGAGGCCGAAAGGCTGTGGGGAGAGCAGTTTAGGGTCGAGAAAACCCAGAGTGTGTGAGGGCGGATTTCGAGCGTGGTAGGAAGCTTGAGTGCAGTGGGGGCAGGTTGAGAAGGGGTGTAAGGGGGAGCGAGTATGGAATGGAAAGGGATGGTGAGGGAGTGTTGTAATTGTACAGGAGCATAGAGTCTACGTAAGGGTGAGGGATGTGAAACAGTGGGTGGAGGGCTAGCGAGGAGGGGGTGAAGGGGATCATGAGGGGGGGGGGGGGGGAATCATAGTAGGGAGTACAGGTTTGAGAGGGTGGCCGCAGATAGGGATGAGTGGCGTAGGGATTGAGAGGGCCGTGTGATGTAGAGGGTTAGCGTGGGCAGGGATAATGGTAAGGGGGACGTGGGTGAGCGTACGGTGAGCGAGGCTGTATGGGGGGGTCGATTGTTGTTTGCAAAGTGGAGTGGGGAGGTTGTAGGTGGAGGGTTAGACAGTTGGGAGAGAAGTCGAGAGATTGGGAAGTGGGTTGGGTAGCCGCTGGTAGGGAGCACGATAGTGGAATGGGATTACGCAGAGTGCAGGGGGACGGTTGTGCCGTGGGGAGTGGTGCATAGGGAGCAGGTTAGATGAAGTAGGGAAGTGATGAAAGGGGGGGCGTTGGAGTGTTTGTGCTTAGGGAGAGTGTTGTGATAGTGCAGGTAGTGAGGGGAGGGGGGTAAGCCGAAATGCCGATAGGGGAGAGTTGCAGAATTTTATTTTTATTTTTATTTTTTTAAATATTATTATTATTATTATTATTTTAATAAAAAATACAGCAGAGATTGAGTGAGAGCAACAACAATTTTTATTTTTTTTACAGTGAAGTACAGTGTTTAGGCAGTAAACTACAATAGCAGAGAATTGGACAAAATGTAGAATTTTTTCAGGAATTTGGAGAAAATTTCGCTAGTAAGAACTCAGAAATTTCTCGAAGAATTTTTCAGAAAATTTCAGCTGTAAAAAACCAGAAAATTATTCAGAAACCCACTTTAAACAGTATTTTTAGCAGCTCTCCAAAATAGTTTAGAAATTAAAATGCAAAAATTGCATAATAATGTGCAGTGAGAAAACCTGCGGAATGCACAGTGCTGCTCTTCTTCAAAACTAATGTTGCTCTTCTCAAAATGAAATCTCTGAATGCTGCTCTTCTTCAAAACCAATACATAATGCTACAAAAAATATTGATGAATGTGGTAAAAAGGACTACTGCATAAATCTCTGAGTGCTGCAAAAATTATCATAATTTTTGCAAATATGCACAGGCCATAAACACAAATGGCTCACTCAAGGTTGAGCTTGTTATGAACGTATCAACTCCAATACCATGTTAAACACACACATGGTGTATGAGAAAGACAAACACACACAACAAGAGACTCAACACACAATAGAAGGATAAGTGTGTAGCTCTATTATTTTTCCATTATACATGTTGTACATTTATAGTACAATGGTGTGACTCTTGGTTTCACATTCCAAGATCACTTGGACTCCATTGTGATTTTTCTATTCCACACCTACCCATGGAGAATTAGTGGGTTCAAATGTATGACTTTGGAATGTAATTATGTTGCCAAATTGAGGTTGGAAGCTGTCACTTAAGGGAGGATTGGAGACTATTGGGAAGAGGTTTGCAACATCAAGGTTAAGGTTGGATCTCTACTTTTTATTCAAGATTAATACCAACAATTGTTTCTTTCCTATTTTCACTTGTTATAATCCTCATTGCAAAACTCTTTGATATTTTTCATAATTTGTAATTGAGTATTGGATTCATGATATGATATATGTCAGGTTCCAATTTCTATATATATTTTGTTTCAATATTGATCTATGTTACTCGTGTATTCCTTGTTTGGTTTTGTCTATGCATATCTTCTCTTGAAGCAACAAGGAAGGGTTTTTGAAAGCATCAAGGGAAATCTACAAGAATTTGATAGAAAGGTAATAGGTTTTTGTGCATTTTATATATCATGTTTTAGTTATAGACTAAGGAAAGTTTGCGCTGATTGCTCGTTTATTTCTAGATTTGTCTTTAAATCTAGGGAGATCATTTTTGTCTAAAGGGATTTTTCCACCATATCACAAAAAGTTAAAAGGTATTTCTTTAGTGTAGGAACAATGTATTTCAATGGCTTGAGGCTTGAGTATGCAATTGGAGGGAACTTTGAATTTCAATTCAAACTACTCTAGCAATTCAATCTACTCCTACTACTCAATCAAGTAGTGAATATGGTTCTATGAGGCCTAGAAATGCTCCAGGTTTGAGAAATATCTATAAATACTTAGATATCAATTCAAATTTTTCATTGTTTAACTGTCAACCGACATGTTTTGAAAAGGTAATGAAATATGAAAATTGGGTCAAAGAAATGGATGAAAAGATCCATTTAGAAGAGTGATACATGGGGTATAGTAAAATTATCAAAAGATAAATATTTCACAGGTGTACAATAATTTTACAACACAAAACTCAATGAGAAAGAAGAAATAGAAATTACAAGGCTATAATGGTAGAAAAAGGACTTACACAATAAACTGGAGTAGATTATTGTGAGACCTCTACACCATACGAGACTAGATATATATAGAAGTATCTTAGCCATAACAACTCATAACAAGTGGAAATTTTATCAAATGGATGTAAAGTCAACATTATTGAATGGAATTTTGATAGAAAATATATAGGTGGCATAGTCACCAAGATACGTGATAAAATGTTGTGAAAATAAGGTATACAGGTTGAAGAAATCTCTCTATGGACTTAAGCAAACTCCCAAAGCTTGGTATAGAAAAAATAATTCATATTTGATTAGCAATGGATTCAACAGACGAGTGAACTTATATTGTTTATAAAGGTGAATGAACAAGTACATATTTTAATTTTTTGTTTGTATGTTGATGATATGATCTTCATAGGGAATCTATAAATATAAAAGTTTAGATCAACTATGAAGAAAGAGTTTGCAAGAACTAATTTGGGGTTAATGAGATTCTTTCTTGCTATTGAATTCATTCAATTAAACTAAGATATTTTTTTGTTTCAAGCAAGGTATATCACGGGTGCTTTGCATAAGTTTAAGATCATGAATTGCAAACCAGCAACAACCCCAATTGCAAAAGGAAAAAAGCTCAACAAAGCAGATATAGGATCCAACATATATCCAACTCTATTCAAAAAATTTGTTGGTATTCATATGTTCTTACTACCACCAGATCAAGTATTATGTATGTTGTCAATTTGACTTCCAATTCCATGGAGTCTTCAAAATATATACACTAACAAGCAAGAAAAAGAATTTAATATATATTTTTGGAACAACGGAATATTGAAAATTATACTCCAGCGCCAGTAATATGTTGGTTGAATATATTGATAGTGATATTTCAAGTAGCATGGATGAAAAAACTAATACCTTGGGATATTTTTTTTCATCTTGGTTCAAATGTGATATCATGGGCATCCAAAAAGAATCCCATTGTCACAATCTCATTTGTATAAGAAAAAAATGTAACGCTTAACTTATCAAGCGAGTTTAGTTGCACAAATATTGGGTTACCTAATAGAAAGAGGGACCAACTATGGTGTATTGTGACAATAACTTAATAATATCTTTATCAAAGAACCATGTTTTTCATCAAAGAAACAAGCATATTGATCTGAGATATCACTTCATTAAAGAGCTTGTAAACAATGGAAAAATCCACTTGGAATATTTGAAATCGAAAGAACAATTGGATAACATATTCACAAAATCATTGACAATAGATGTACTTTAGTTTTATAGAAAAAAATTAAGTGTTGTGAGCCTAGCTGAGACGGATACCAACAAGGCAGTAATAATAGTAATCAAGGGTATTAGACATAATTACTCCAAGGTACTTCCATTTTGTAGAAATAACTCGAAATTTGCAGCTGCTAATAAATTTAGACTAAAAACAATAGACACAAATTTCTTCTACTCAATTCATGGAAGGGAAAACATACAATAGAAACACATGTAATCGTTCAATCACAATGAACATAGTATTTTTACTGGGGAACCCAACCGAGAAACACCCTTCCTCTGTTTGTATTATATCAGATGAGAAATTTGATATATTACAATTCCATCTTCAATCCTTGAAGCTCAATATGCACTGTAATCTTGATCTATTTCTCATGATTCTGCTTTGAAAAATAGTTAGTAAAATCTTCAATCCTTGAAGCTCAATATGCACTGTAATCTTGATCTATTTCTCATGATTCTGCTTTGAAAAATAGTTAGCCAAATCTAGGCCTCCTGCTCCTATATCCTTGTGAAATTCCAAAGACAAAAGCCACACCTTATACACGAAAATAGTATACACTCACTAATATACAACAATTATTACATTGATGCCTTTTTCCTCCACTCAACTAGGCAATTTGAGCTACGTGCATCACTAGGGCTATTTTTAGTAAATTGACTAGTTAACTAAGAGATTCGTGAGTTAACAAAAGTTACAACTACTTAATTGAACTCCTACTTACTCTATTCATGACTAGAGCTTAGATAACTAAGTTTCACTAACTATAAATCCACTAGATTTCTATATATTAGAAATAAACTCATGCACAACTCAACTTCTTGCCCACAAACTCAAATTGACTGACTTAACTAAGTGACTTGGCCATGTCACTCCTGCTAACGACAACTTAAATCATCATGTTGATGTGGAAATTAAAATTTCTCCATTTGACTAAGGCACAAGTCAAATCAATTCTTTTCTTGCTACAATTCAACACTCCCTCTTAGCACAAAAAGGGTTTTGCACAACCCCATTCCTGCTCCTATGGAAATCAAACTTTCCTCTTGAAAAAACCTTTTTCAAAATGTCTTCATCCTGCTTCTCTATGGGAGTGTACTACAACATGATGATCCACCTTTTCACACAATCTCTTAGGTGATGTTACTTTATGTTTATATTCTTGGACCTATCATGAAACACTGGATTCTCAAAAAGTCTTATACAACTCTGATTTTCATGGTGGATCACTGTAGGCTTGATATCTTGACTAAAGAGATCAACCAGGATCTTCCTCATCCAAATAGCCCTACATTCTTCTTAATTAGAAGCCATTTACTCAGCCTCTGTTGAGATGAATGATACATATCTTTGTTTCCTACTATACCAAGAAACTGTTGTTGACCCAACACAAAAGATAACTCTCGATGTCCTCTTCCTGTCTGATGGAATCCCTGCCCAATTTTTATTAGTGAAGCCTTGAATATTCACACCATATGTCTGCATGTACCATAAACCAAAATCTACTTTGCCTCTGAGGTATCTGAGAACATCTTTTTTTTCTTTCAAGTGAATCTTGGTAGGCTCCACCATAAATTGACTAAGCTAATTAACCGCAAGACAAATATTTGGCCGTGTGTTCACCAAATACATCAAGTAGTGCAATCTACTACCTCTCATTTAGAAGCATCTTCTTTCCTCTAGTTAGTAGCTATACGAGTTTCCATGGGTTCACAACCTTACATATTGAATCTCTGAAGGATTTCAAAGGTGTACTTCCCCTGATCAACAAATAGATCTCCATCTCCCTTCCACACCTCGAAACCAAGGAAGTAATGCATCGAACCCATATATTTCATCTCGAACTCTCTTGCAAGGTCCTCCTTGCAACACTATATCAACCTCTCATCTCCTTTCGGTATCAAATCATCTACAATAGGACTAAGATGAACATACTTCCATCTACCAAAATGTAGTAGATATTGGCATTTGCTTCACTCTTAGTGAAGCCTAATCCACTGAGATAGGAATCTATGTGAGTGTAACAAGCATGAGGTGCTTTATTGAGACTATAGAGGGATCTCCTAAGTCTATAAACATGTGTCTCCCTATAAAATGTCTCAAATCCCTCATGTTTCTCAATGTAGATCTCTTCCTCAACCACTCTATTAAGGAAGCTAGTCTTAAAATCCATTTGGTGGATCTTCCACCCAAACTGTGCTGCTAATACAAGTATGATCTTGAAAGATGAGTATCTTGCCACAAGGGCAAATGTATCCTCATAATCAACTCACTCTACCTATGAGAAGCATTTATCCAAAAATTTGCCCTTGTACTTCTCAACATTGCCATTAGCTCAATGTTTCACCTTATACACCCACCTGGAGCCAATAACATATTTTCTCTCAGGTCTAGTCACAACATACTAAGAATTATTCTTCATAATAGATTCATACTCCTCCACCATGGCATCTACCCACACCTACTGGGAAAATTTCTTTTCAAATGAAATAGGCTCAAAATCAATCAATGTTTTCATGAGTGCCATATATATGGTATATATGTCTGGTGATATCCTCTATCTGTGAAAGGAACTAGGAGCTCCAACTTGCTCCTAATATTCCTGCACCAACTTTTCTACATCCCTGGTTCTCTTCCTCCCTTCTCTGGTGATCTGAAATGGATTTTATTTGTTACGCTATGCAAAGTATCCATTCTGATATAATTTATTGTGCAAAGTGTTCTCCATGAGTTGCAGGTTAAACAAAGTAGTTTTGGTTATGGTTTTGAGTTTTATGTGTGAGGATTAGTTAAGTAAATTTATTGTTTAACAATCACAATAGAAATACACAGTAAGTAAAATTCACCATCACATAACACAGCAAATTGTTGAGGTATTTCAACCCTCCTAGGCTACATCTGTCGATCCAAGGCTCCCCAATGGCATGTCCTTGTTCTATTAATTTGCTCAAAATGGTTACACGGGTAATAATATTCCTCAATAGGAAAAACTAGCTGTAAATTCAGCTTCATAAGATATAAAATAGCTAGAAATGGCTTTTGTTTCACACTAAACAATGAAATATTACCCAATAGAGTGCCTTTTCCATGATGGCCCTCATGGCTTCTTCATCTTCCTCGAAGACAAATATGATGTAGATCACCTCTGTTTGACATGAAACCTATTCCAAACTATTCATAATGTCAAAGAGACCCCAAATTGACTAAAATTGCACCCAATTTCGTTCAATAATGAGGGATTTATGGCAGAAACAAGATTTGCCCAATATCCCTCAAAAACCTCCACCAAAACTGGAAGAACTCCAGTTAGGAGCGCCAAAGTTGGCCGACCTCCGAAATTGTTGGACCCACCATAAATGTCGCCATCCCTTTAATTCTGGATTATTTTAAATTCAAAATGGATTATGAGCATTTAATCCTGTTTTGAAAAATTAAACGCAATTTGCGCTAATGATTCGAATTAGTGGCTAAGACACATTTTAGTGCTAATTAATTGGCATTAACAAACTCCACCATTTCTGTTAGTGCTTGGTCACCCAGGGCCTAGTCACATGGAAGGCTAGGTGTCGTTGAGCTAGCCCTTAAATTTTTTCCGGCGGTTTTATTTACATAGCATAAAACAAACCCGAATGCAATATATGGTAAGTAACACCCTGTGGTATAATGGTAAGGCGCATCCATTGTGGGAGGTAGGTCTATGGTTCAAATCCGTTGGACTACATTAAAATTTTACCATACCATTGATCCTCGGCCTGGGGCCATGTGGCAGCCTCCGGTCTTGCCATGTGGCACCCTTTAATAGGCCCAAAAAACCAAAAGTCAATCGAATTCCCAATGAGCATATGCCACTTGTCAAACACAGATTCACCCTCTAGGGAATATTCTTTTTTTAATTTTTTCCAAATTAAAAAGTCAAATTTGATCAAATGAATTTTGGAGTTTACTGGTGATTTCAAACCTCAATAACTTTTGCATACGGCCTCGGTTTTGAGAACCATTCATGGCACTAGAATCGCAGCGACGAGACCTTTCTGATCGTTTAGGTTTGACACTCTTTTGAGAACTTTGAATTTTGAGCTATAATTCTAGTCCATGATCCACTTCTAATCACACCTCTCCACTGGGAATCTTTTGGACCCCAAAAGACTGATATATTGATCTATACAGTAAATGAGAGTACTACACTCTCTTCTCTTTAGCCTTCAAACACTTGCCTTGCATGGCTAGTGACTTTGAACCACAACTAGAAAGCAATTCACACTTCCCTTCCTCCATGCGCTTGTCCTCCTGTCAAGAACTGTCTTTCTTGCACTCACTCAGAAAATTTCTGGTGAGAAATTTGCAAAAGGAAATTGAACATCGTTGCCTTGATCAATGATCCAAGTTGGCTCAAAAAAATGAGAGATTACAGCATAAAATACATGCATACAACCGAAATTTGCATATGTACAAAATGAGTATGTCTTACTGTGCTAAGAAGTCTATCCACTTCTTACCAAGCCACTTCCATGGAAAATTTTGCTGCTGCAACTCTTCCTCATGTGAAAAATCTGTTTTCACATCAATAATGGAATCCGTAGTTCCACTTGCGCCAATATTTATATCCTCTTGTTGCATGTGCTTGGGACGACTAGTTGGATGCAAATTCCAACAATGGGAGACAACATGTCCCCTCTTTTGGAAATATATGCAAATATTATGCACCTTATTTGAAAGTTGTCTTTGCCTCATCTTCTTCCTGTATGCTTTCTTCCTCATCCAGCATCTCGAAACATCATGGTTAAATCGACCACAATATGTACAACAAATCTTTCTTCCATTTAAGCATGAAAAATTATCATGCATTGTAGAAACAAAATCAAATTGATCATGAGAAGATTTATACCTCTTATGTTGCTTTGAATGTTCATCCTTTTTGTCTTCATGAGAAGATGAACTAGTAGAGGCTACAACTTTCATTTGCAAACTAAAATCATCATTTTTGTCTGTCTGAACTTGCATGCTTGCCATAAACTGCATGTCTACCACCTTATTGCTGCAACAAAGGCTTAAAGCATTGGCAATCATATTTGAAACAAACTTGACATATTTGCATCTTAGAACTTGGAATAAAGGTTCTCTTTGAAATAGCCTCACATGCCTTCATGGATTTGGAGTCTTCACCATTAAATTGCACATAACCAGGACCAAGATTTTTGGTCGTTCATCAACTGAAATAGGCTCAACCATGCCTTGTGCATGCTTGCCTAACCCTTTGCCTTCATAGCCCATTTTAATCATTAATTTGGACCCTATACCTCTTTTATGTTTTTCGAAAGAACCAACACATATTTCTAAACAGGAAACTAAAGACAAATTAGAATGGATTACCTCTTCCTCATGTATTTTCTTGGTCAAATCCTCTTGGACTTGATGGAGTTGTATCTCCATATCATGCAAATTTTGAAGAATTTCTTCCTTCTCTTCCTTCATGGCAAAAAATTGTTCACGAAGTTCAGTGATTTCTCTTTTATCCTTAAACAAAATCTGCACCATGTCCTTCAAAATAATAAATTCACGCTTCATATCATCATCGAATAATCTTGTGAAGGAAGAAACTTCACCTGTATAAGTTGTTATTATGATGTCAATGAAAAAATTAACTTCAACAAAGTTCTAAAATATTTTTAAAAAATGACAAAGATTTTTTAACCAAATGGCTGTAAAGACCAACTCGTATTCAAGTGTAACAACTTCATTTAAGTTAACTAGTGTTAACTGGTTAAAGACAATTTGTTTAATTTTCTTTTATCTAGCAAGAAAAAATTAAATCATTACTATTGATAAAAAAAAGTATTTTGATGAAATTATTAAATTAGGAGGAATTAATTAATGGAAAGAAAATATTTTAAGCTGATGGTAAAAATGTTTCCAAGAATAGGAAGTGGTTGGGGACAGTTGGAAAGACAGTTACCTACTTCTCTGAAGATAAAGCTGAATCCCAGGGGAGGAGTAGGGGTTCTGTACAATTGGTAAAGGGGAGTATTTTCTATAGCTGGTTATGATCAGTTGAAAATACCTCACAGCAACCCTTGTAAAGACAGATTTTCTGAGTTTGACTGGATTGGCCATCCAGAGGTCATAGAAGAAAGAAGACTTATACCACTGTTAACCCGAGACACCGTCCATATTCTGGAGCTAGGGGGCAAGTGGAGGACGTAATATCCTCTCTTGAATGGTTGGGAGGACCATAGCTTGAATCTGTCTAATTCAGATAAGTATTACTGTGAATTTTTAAATTAGTTTGATACTAAATTTGAAAGATTGAACATAGTGTTATCTATGCGTAAATATTGTTCTGTTTAAAATTATATACTTATATTTATATACATATTTAATGAAAATCTGCAGGGAATAATATTCCCCCTGAAAATATGTAGAACAGAACTATTTATTTACTTTATGCTAAATTTTTCTTTGTTGCCATTACTAGACAGAACTAGTTTAAGAAAATAGCTATACCCTATTTGTTGTGAACAAGGATAAAAGAGAAAAGATTGATTGTGTTTAGCAAAAAAAGATAACCAGAAAAATAATGTAGTTAGACAGACAATAGCATATATCGAATGCAAGTAAATGAGGCGCAAGTATAATCTGTATGATTAATTTACTACTGTAAACAATAGTAGAAATCAAGTATCTTTCATAATAGTGATAGATAGGCATTTGAATGGGACATTGTTCGTTAGAGTAATGCAAATAAATTACTGTTATATAGACTAGAAAATATCATAGTAGGGTAACATTGGTCTCGTCGAATTGTCGACCCTAGTTCTAGATGTAAACCCTAAACCTAGATGCATCGTCCGCGGCCAGTCACTAGTTTAAACACGGACTCTAACTTACGGTGGTTTGGTCACCATCGCAGGTAGTAAACCATTATTACCAAAAAATAATTTAATATTTAAGAACATCTGTGTATTGAATAATTGGATGAAACGAGGGAATGGAACCTGTTAGCCCCTATGAATTTTTTGGCAAGCAAACGGGGGGCTAAAATGTTTTTGAGCCTTCAAGGAATGCATTTCCTTTGAAAACACATCATCCTTGAAACCTCCTTGTGCCTTTGCCCTTTGATAAATCCTCACTGTTGTTTCCATTATAAAGCCTCTCTGTTTGTGAAGAAGAATGCCCAAAAGGCCTCCTTTTCCCTCTTATTTCATTCCCTCTAAGCCTATGTTTTCATCATTCTTCCCCCCCTTCTAAATTTCCCACTTACCATTTAAATCATTCCATATCTCCTTGTAAGCCCTTTAAATTACCTTTTTTTGGATTAAAACCCCTTATTCCCTTTACCGAGTGCCTCCTTTGGCCTTAAAATGCATTAAAAACAGGCCAAAAACCCACTTTCCACTTTATGACAGGCTAAGCCCCTTTTTTCTAGCCCCCTTAACCACTTCCCCATATGCGCTGTGCCCAGAACCAAGCGCTATAGCCCTGGGCGCTAATCGCATCGGGACTTCCATCGTAGGCATTTTCCTTTGTAAACTCATGGAGTTCCGATGTGATGAGGTTTGTTATATTGAACTCCCACCGTGATCTGAGCCATTGATCTATATAGATCTGATGGCCCAGCGCTAATCGCATCGCGCCAGCCCATGTTTCCCCTCCTTATGTTTTCCCCGATCACGATCCTCCAATCCGATCGTAGCCGCTGATATCCCGAGATCCGATGGCCAAGATCCCATCGCTCCCCTCCCATCGCTCCGGTCTTCCTCTCAGCCGATTCAATCTCCGTCGTCGATCTTGACCTGGATCGAACAGCTGGCGCTCAATCACACCATCGCCAATCGAAAGTTTACAATGTGTCAACCCCGCTGCCTCCCCCGATTGCAATCCGCTGACCCAATCGTGACCGTCCATTCAACCCAGATTCAACGGCTCATGTTTAATCGCCCTCTGCCCATGCTGGGTCCCACCATCAAACTCATTTCATATGTTTTCCATTGCATTTTCCCATTTCCTTTGTATTTCGCCCAACTTCCAAATCCTTTCCATTGTTTAACCTCCACCATTGATCATTGCCTCCAGACCTGATCGGATGGCCCACGACGCACTGTTACACCAAGCCTCCATCAGTCTAGTCTTCCACCATTTTTGCAGTGTTTTTCCCATTTTCACCGTTCCACCACATTTTTCACCATGCCTCCACAGTTGCACCACCACTCCACGGGCCTCTGCAACATTTCTCCCCCACTTCTTGGGTTTGTGACGGGTTTATTTTATTGTGCAGAGATCATAGAGAGGCCATTGTAGCCGTGAACAATGTGATAGCAGCAGTGATTTAAATATTGATTAAAGCCCGAAATTGAAGATTAAACGCTTTAATCCTAGTTCAAAAGGAAAGGACGCAGTTGGAAGACTAAAGAGCACACATAACATTCATATCTGTGTTTAAATATCAGCGGGACATTTTTCTCCAGATAGTACACCTTCCCATTAAAGCCTCCATGCCTCCTCAAGCCCAGAAACAGTTAATTTCACTGACAGAAGCTTCTTAAAGACTATTAGAACCAGCAGTTATGGAGTATGGAAGCCCGCGGACTTTCTATCCAGTTCACCAATTCCAGAAGGCAGTGCAGAATTCCAAACAACCAGAAGGACTTCAAGAACACATGCGAGATCAATATCGACCTGACAGAGATCTCTGAACTAGACTACAGAGTACAACGCAAGGTTATTAAGCAGTATGGGCGTGAACGCTTCCACCATTCTATCTTAATGAACCAATTAAATGGACATCTACTTCCGCCATTACTCATTCTCCTATAAGAATCCCCAAGAACATATTGTAAAGGCTTCGGTTGTTGTTGTTGTTGTTAGTGTAGGGGACTCATTCGACTGTTAGAACAGTTTTGGGAGAGAGTAGCAGAGTAGTTTGTAATGTAGTAGGCTGGGAGGAGAAATTTGGGACTGTAATCAGCCATTGAGCTCAGTGTATGCGACTGGTCTTGCATATCAATTAATCAAGCATTTCACAGGATCCTGGTCTATTACTACGGGTGATGTTTTTCTTATCACGTTGTTTTATTACATTTTCATGTTGTTCATTGGTCTTCTGGTACGCATCAGAAATATAGCACAGGATATACCCTCGCATGGTACCCTGTGTTTCTTCTCTCCCTACCTTCGATGTTTTTTGCTGATTGTGAATCTAAGGGTAAATTCATTTAATTTAACCAGTGTAGTAGTTGTTTTCATTGCTAGCTGATGTATGAATTCGGGGTTTGCTGCTTCGATGTTCTTGCTGATGTCAAAGCAGGGAAGGTTAAAATTCCTTCTCCGATCTATAGACTCTAGCTCTGTGTTAAATCTTATCTCTGTTTTCCCTTGGAGCATGCTAAAGCAAGCCTGGATTTAAATTACCTCTGGTCTGATCTTCAAGCTGCCCTTTGTGTCCTCATTAAAAGTTGCCTATGAGTATGTCAAAGTAGGTCTAGATTTAAATGACATCTGACCTGATCTCCAGACAAAAATATAGTTTCTTTCCTTCTTTCACCTTCACTCCTTATTGTTCCATTTCACCATCTATATAAAAGATCCCTTAGTATAGATTACTTGCCCTCTGAAAGCCTTGGCTAGTTGTTTGCAAGTAATCCCCTTTCATGACTCCATAGCCCAATGGATGGCACTCTCCTACCTATCCTATTTTACCGAAACGTCCTACTGCTTTTCTCCTTCCCTTCCATAACCTTCTCAGTTAATGATCTCTGTTTCAACCCAAAAACCAACCAAATCATTTTAAACCCCCCCTTGTGCTTCATAACTAACCTAATACCTCATCTTGAGCTTTCAAAGATATATCATTCTTTGTATTTATGGAGAGATCCCTCTCTGAATCCAGGAGGGCTAGATCCTAGGATCCCAAAGTGGTTTGATGTTGTCTTATCTTTTTTTATTGCCAAATATTCCAAAACATAGGAGCCCCAACAGAACCCTTGAAACAGAAGAAACTTAGCATGAAACTTCTTCTACCAGAAAGAGATAAATTGCAGAAGATAAAATTTATGAGTTAACCCTATTTAACTGTGAACTGACACATAGAAATAATAACAAACTATAGCACAAAATGGAACTTAATTACATACAGGAAAATAGGAAGTAAATCTTGAAATACATTCGTTACTAAAAGTTTAAGTAGTATTGATAAAATACGGTAACAAAATGAAATGTAAATGTTCAGAGTATAGCAGAATCACATTTCACGGGCTCGGCCCCAAATTTATATAACAAGAAATTTCTCAGAATGCTCAACAGAAATTTTTATACTGTTAACCATTTATAAACAAAATTCTAGGGTAAAACCCTAAGTATCCCTCTTCTTATAATAAAATTTCAATACTATAGAAATTCGAAACCCTAGGTCGAGCTTAAAGACCCCCAATTCTCTTTTTACAAATGCCATTTAATCTGGGCTACAATATCCCTTCAAATGAGCGGAGTACCTATTAGTAAGGTGTGTAGCATTAGCCATGGACATGTTGGAATGCAGAGGAAATCACTGGTAGGGTTTCAGTTAGAAGAACACTAACCTGATACAAATAAAAACCCAGAATGTGAGTCGAGACCATAAGCTAGAAAATCATCATGTAAAGTTCAAAACAGAGCTCAGACGAGTAAAGAAGGGCATAGATTATATACTTGATAGAAGGAACTGCTATCGTCGGTCCTGCAAGAGAGATATACAATAAGTTACCCTTATAATGATATAAAACGATAAATTCTCTACGTTTAGTCCCGTAGCAGGCAAAAATGAAAAAGAACCCAAAGCAAATGATAAACCGAAAATGCGCTTACCTTAAAACTTTGATATGCGCCATAACATTCTTGTACCCGCAGTCCTCAGAACAGAATGGAAGCACCATTCCTCCTTGCAAGATTTAACCCCAGAAAGAAAGTGAACTCAGCTTAAATGAGTTGCTGAACAACTCAAAAACCAGCAAATGGGAGCATTAAGAACTAGTTTAGCATGGTTTAGCAGAGCGAAGGGTTAAATTTCACAACGAGGAACAAACCTTAAAAGTAATTGAGACGGATAACTCAAGGAGAGGCCGAGCTCTACAAATGTGCCAAAGAGCTATAGAAACAGCTGATAGCTCTAGCTAATTGACATTAGTCTTCGGAGTAATTCCCTCAGAAATTATGCAGAATTTGAGGCGAGGTTTAACAGATGTCAAAGGTAATTAAAAGCCCAGTATTGAAGCTTATAAATGGAGTTGACATAAACGCTATGGATGGGAGCTTATCTGGCCAAGTGGCGATGTGTATGTCCTAAGAAATGATTTACCGTAAGTTAACATAGGAGAGCAGATTCACATGCAATACAATGAAAGTTCAATTCTAATGTTTGTGAATGTATGTATAATATTTGTAATGATCCGCACCCAGAATGATATTCCAATGGTGATGATTGCTATGAATATTATATAGAGGTTCTATATTATTATTTCAATAATTACCATAGCCAAAAAAAAATTAATCACAAATTCAAATGTATTGTATTGGTTATTAACCAAACTTAGAGCCATAACATTGGTACATTCAATATATGTTTAGTGTGATGAAATCGAATTTACATATGTACAATTTTACTATGATAAGTGAAAAGAAATAAATAATTTATGGATGAAGGTGACAAGTGGTATCAGAGTAGGTTGCAACACTAGGACCCTAAGGGTCTACTAACAGTGAAGTTGTGTATGTGAATAGTGCATAGAGAGAGAGAACGAGTGATAATGAGAAGAGTTGTAGCATCACAATTGCAACCAGAGGAAACTCAAGCACCAACAGTCATGAATCCAGAAATGTGGGTTCAATTAAGTGTAGAACAACATCAAAAGACCAGCCGGTTACTTGAAGAACAATAGCATCAAATTGGTTTTTTGTTGAACATGGTGCAGCAATTACAAGAGGAAATGCTAAGAGTCCGGAAGGATAATGAGTGATGATTACAAGACCAGGAGAAAATTTTAAAAATTTTATTTGACAAACAAAATCAGGAGTTGGATCATCCAAGTGTTGAAAGAGGCTTACCAGTAGATGAAGATCAGCAAACAAGAAATAACATTACAAAAAGAGTTGAAAAGAGTCCCTCCCAGAGAAGTAAAAATAAGAATTACACTTAGGCAGAGTCGGGCAATCTATCCGATCAGCAAGATATTAAGAGACAGAAAGTAGAACTGTAGGGAGAATTCCGCAAAATTAAGCCACCAACGTTTGATGGTGAGACAGAGGAGGTGGCCGAAGCCTGGTTAATTAATATAAATCATTATTTTCAGGTATATGAATATAGCAACAATCTGAAGGCCATATTGGCTATATACCAGTTACGAGAAAAGGCCACCCTGTGGTGGGAAGAAGTGAAAAATGTACGCAGCATAGATGAACAGGATATTACTTGGGAATTGTTTCAGCAGTACTTTAAAGACAAGTACTTAACATAAAGGTTTTATGATGACAAAGGTAAGGAATTTCATGATCTTCGGTTGGGACAAATGACCATGGATGATTACATCACTAAATTTACTTCCTTATTACGTTACGTTCCCTATCTCCGAGAAGAAAAGGCAAAAGTGCAGAGGTTCTTAAGTAGCCTACCTACTCATATGAGAGAACGATTAGAATTTGTTAATCCTTAGACCATGGATGAAGCCATTCGTAAAGCAGGAATGTGTTATCAGCAGTCCAAGGCCAAGGGTGAAGGAGGAAAAAGCTGGCAGCCTAAGAAAATTCTGAAAAATAATTCCAATCTTAAAAGTAGTAAGAGTGGCAACTTTAAAGGCGCAGCACAAACTTCTATCAGTAAAAAATTTGGTAGGAACCACCAAAGAACCAAATGGCCAGTGGAAGAAAATCCCACAGAATCTTCTAGTAAGCCAGAGCAAGGACAAAGTACTAAACCTCCTCTACAGTGTTGGGGTTGTGGGGAGGCTCATTATTATAAAAACTATCCACAACGAACCAGAAATGAAACTGTAACAAATCAGCATGAGGCATCTACAGTGGGGGACGTCACGTGCAACATACCCCATATCAATGCAGCCTTGGAAGACCGGCAGGCTGATTTTCAGCCCACAATGATTGAATTAGAAGGTACTTTACTAACTAAACCTATTTCAATTTTGGTAGATCCTAGAGAAAGTTTGAGTTATGGAAGTCCCAAATTAGTGGAAATATGCAAATTAAAAGAACAAAAGTTTAAAAATTCATGGTTAGTATAGCTAGCTACCGGGGCAAAACGAAAGGTAACTGCAAAAATTCCTAATTATACATTGGAAGTGGCAGAACAACAGTTACAAGTAGATTTAAATGTCTTACCATTGGGATCTTATGATGTGTTATTGGGCATGGACTGGTTGGAAAGACACTGGACCTTAGTGGATTGTAAAGAAAAGATGATATATTATATAATGCAAGATGGCACTCGAAAAGAGATTCAAGGAATTAAAAAGCCAATGCAATTACGTCCAGTTAGAGCATCTCAAATGGGTGAGTGTATCAGAAATGGATGCCAGCTGCATGTAATTCAAGTGGGGTACACAGACTCCAGGGAAAATTCACCAATGAGGGATGATATTCCTGTAGTACAGGAATTTCTGGATGTTTTTCTAGAAAACATTCCTGGTTTACCACCTAAGAGGGATATTGATTTCACCATAGAGTTGTTTCCAGGAGCCTCTTCGGTGTCAAGAGCTCCTTATAGAATGAGCGTGCCAGAACTAACTGAATTGAAAATGCAGCTACAAGAGCTACTAGACAAAGGCTACATCCATCCAAGTGTGTCTCCATGGGGAGCACCAGTCCTATTTGTTAAAACAAAGACAGAACCTTACGTATGTCTATGGATTATAGGCAGCTTAATAAGCTAACTGTTAAGAATAAATACCCCTTACCAAGAATCGATGATTTATTTGATCAGGTAAGAGGGGCTAAGGTGTTTTCTAAAATAGATTTAAGATCCGGATATCATCAAATTTGAATCAAAGATGAAGATATTTGTAAAACAACATTTCGCACACGTTATGGGCACTATGAATTCGTGGTGTTACCCTTTGGATTGACGAATGCACCAGCAACCTTTATGAGGTTGATGCATGGCATCTTCCACCCATTCTTGGATAAATTTGTACTTATTTTCATATATGACATTTTGATATATTCTAAAAGTGTGGAGGAACATAAAGAGCATTTGGGAATAGTTTTGGAGATGCTAAGAAAGCATTAGCTTTATGCTAAGTTCAGTAAATGTGATTTCTTTAAAACAGAAATCCAATATTTGGGACATGTTATATCAGTTGAAGGAATCATTGTTGATCCAGAAAAGATCAAAACTATTATGGAATGGTGAGTACCCCAGAATGTGGCTGGCATTAGATCGTTCATGGGATTAGCTGGTTATTATAGAAGATTTATAGAAGGATTTTCGAAAATTGCTTTTCCTATTACATCTTTGAAAAAGAAGGGAAATCTTTTCAAATGGACAAATGAGTGTCAGAACATCTTTGAAAAGCTGAAGCAACTTTTGACTACAACATCGGTTTTGAGGGTAGCTGACCCCAATAAAGATTATGAAGTTTGTACTAATGCAAGTAAAGAGGGTGTTGGAGCAATATTAACCCAGGAAGGCAAAGTGGTGGCATATGAGTCTAGAAAACTGAAGGACCATGAACATAAATATTCTGCTTATGACTTGGAACTTACAGTAGTGGTACATGCTCTCCGGGTGTGGAGGCATTACCTGCCGGGTAAGAGGTTTGTACTTAAAACAGACCATAGTAGTTTGGCTAATTATTTTAAGCAAGCAAATCTAAATTCCAGGCAAGCAAGATGGAATGCCTTTCTAAGTAAATTTGATATGGACATTCAGCACGTAAAGGGTAAGGAAAATCGAGTAGCAGATACGTTGAGCAGAAAATTACATGGCATTTGTGCATTATACTATAATCAGCTAGAAAGCCAACTTTTGGAATAGTTAAAAGAAGAGGCACAGAAAGACCCGGAATACAAATTCCTATGGCAAAAAATGGAAGAAGCAAGGCAAGACATCTGAGTATGGAAAGAATGAATATCAGGTGCTGACATTCCGAGGCAGAATATATGTGCCTAATCGTATAACTCTAAAGGAGTTAATACTGAATGAATTCCATCACAGCAATTACGCTAGACATCCGGGATATCAGAAAATTCTTACTACAATAAGAAAGGTATATTATTGGTCAGGCATGCGTAAGAATATTGCTGAATATTTTAGAAAATTTCTAGAGTGTCAGCAGGTAAAGGTAGAGCACTAGCATCCTACGGGACTATTTCAACCCATACCCATACCTGAATAGAAGTGGGAGGTTATCTCCTTAGATTTCATCATAGGTCTACTGCAAACAAAAAGACAGAATGATTCAATCATGGTAGTGGTAGAAATATTAAGCAAATATTCACATTTTATACCTGTACAGTCTACGTACAAGATAGTACAGATTGTTGATATATTTATGAAGGAAATTTTCAGGTTGCATGGTATACCAAAAACTGTGATTTCAGACCACGATGTTAAGTTTACATCCGCATTTTGGAAAACTTTATTTTCAGGTCTGGGAACACAAATACACTTTAGCACTGCCTATCACCCTCAGACTGATGGGAAAATGGAGTGGGTAAACCAAGTATTGGAAGACATGCTGCACCTGTATGTGATGCAGCAGCCAACCAAGTGGGAGGATTATTTGCATCTTTTTGAGTTTGCTTATAACAACGGGTATCAGAAATCTCTGAAAATGAGTCCCTTCGAGGCATTGTATGGTAGGCAATGTCGTACACCTATAAACTGGAGCAGTCCTGAGACTAAATTAATGTTGGGACCTGAAATGTTGGCAGAAATGGAAGCTGAGGTAAAAAGAATAAGGCAGAATCTGAAGGCTGCGCAAGACCGACAAAAGATTTATGCAAATAAAAAAAGGTCTTACCATGAATTCATGGTGGGGGATCATGTTTACGTGAGAATTAAGCCCAAGAGGATTACTATGAGGTGTACCTCTTGTGCCAAATTATCTCCCAGATACTGTGGACCTTTCAAAATATTGGAAAGGGTAGGACCAGTAGCTTATCGGTTGGCTTTACCCAGCCATATTCAAGTTCACAATGTGTTCCATGTGTCCTTGCTGAAGCGTTATGTACATGATGAAAAACATGTGAATCATTGGCAAAATATTCAGGTAGGATAGAGATAAAAATCCTAACTTGTAGTTCTGAAAAAAATTGATGCATACTAACTTGAAAACATTTTCATTTTTCAGGTAGAACCGAACGGAGAGTTTTTGCTCGAGCCGCAACACATACTTGACTGAAGAGAAATCTAACTCCGCAAATGAGTAGTAATCCAGGTAAAATTGAAATGGAATCACTTCGGACTGGATGAAGCTCCTTGGGAGGATAAGAAGTTCATGCGGGAAGCTTACCCGAAGCTCTTTGCAGAGCTGGGCTGAAACACCAGGGACGGTGTTACTTCCAGGGGAGGAAGTTGTGACAGCTTCATTTAAGTTAACTAGTGTTAACTAGTTAAAGACAATTTGTTTAATATTCTTTTATCTGGCAAGAAAAACTTAAATCATTATTTGTTGATAAAACAAATTATTTAGCTGAAATTGTTAAATTAGGAGGAATTAATTAATGGAAAGAAAATCTCTTAACCTGATGGTAAAAATGTTTCCAAAAATAGGAGGTGGTTGGGGACAGTTGGAAAGACAGTTACCTACTCCTCCGAAGATAAAGTTGAATCCCAGGGGAGGAGTAGGGGTTCTTTGCAATTGGTAAAGGGGAGTATTTTCTAGATCTAGTTATGATCAGTTGAAAATAATGTTAGGTAAACATGACTCGGGGTAGAGTCAATGTTGACTAGGGTAAATAGTAGTGGTTTTGTGCACCCATGGTTTTGGCCCATGGTATTGCATGTAATGGAGCCTATAAAAGGCTAGGAATACTTCATTGTAATGCAAGGCCTGGAGGTGAGCGATGAAGGCTCACTTGGCCGGATTGGCCAGGGTTGTGGCCAATGGTTAATGAAATTTCATTGGTTGGGTTTTCCCCCGGATTTTGGGTTTTCCTGGATAAACATCTGTGTTTATGTTTATGTGATTTGTTGTTGGATATTTCATGGTTATGATTATTTGTTCCTCTCGGTAAATATTTTATTTCTACGCTAAATTCCTATCAACTAGTATCAGAGCTATGAAGATCTGAAATCTGGAATGAACTGCCAAGTTTAGTGATTTTGCTATATCTATAGTTTGCTGCTACTGCGTGAAATTTTCTCTGGACAGATATACGTAAAAAGGATAGATATACGTGTGAAAGCGTTAGATCTACATCTAGATCTGGTTAGATCTGCATGTGAATATGCTAGATATGGAGATCTAGATATGGACCGCAAGGGTTCCAAGATCCCCAAGGGTGAGATCATGCTGGCTGTTTGGATGGGTACCCAAGCGGACGAGGCCTTCTCGGAGGCCTGGCATTCTGACGCGGTCACGGTTCATTCAGAGGGCTTGGCGAATATCCGCTCTAAGAGCTTTGGCCAATCGGCTCTCGACATTAAAGAAAACAGTACAGTAAGCCTCGCAGCTTACATGGACGATTCTTGGATCGGGAGGATTCTGTTGCAGCTTTGACCTCCAGTACGCTAACTGAAGGTTCTAAGAATTTTTATTTGATTCAGAAACTTGTCTTGAGGAGAGAATTAAGGGCGCCAAGATTCATACATTTCAGGGAAAGGGGGCAGCAAGGACTGTAGCAACCATTCGAGGTCGTTCTTTGTCGGGCCGGCGAGGCCCTTCGAGAGATGTATGGGCTCTCTGTGTGTGCTCGTCATCATCGTGCTCCTAGTGATCTTGATTGTATTCCTGGCTGCACAAGCCACGGTTCTATGTCCAGGACACTACGGTGCATGAGCTGAATCTCACCAATGGGTTGCTCACCGCGATGGTCTAGTTCTCCATCGTCTCGCACAACCCAAATGACAGGATTGGTGTCTACTACGATAGCCTCAATGCCTACGCCACTTACATGGGGTAGTAGATCATGCCCCCTGCTCCTTAACCCCTTTCTACCAGGGCGACGATGATTACGACGTGTTGTCTCCCGTTTTATCTGGGAGCAACGTTGCCCTGGCGCCCTTCGTGGCCGATCATAAAAATTTGCTGAGCTTGACTCATTGAAAAATATATTGGAGGATGAACGTAGTGTGAAATAGTTTGAAGAGTGGAAAGATATAGCAATCCAACTATAGGCATTGGTCGGAATTTTTTTTTTAATGAATGATTCAATGAAATGATGATTTCATTGGTGATATGCAACCATGGAAATCCATTGTGCTAGGAAAGTGTTTGATAGAATGTGCCAATCAAATGCTTTGAAGAATGTCAAATGAGAGAGGATATTTGCAGGTGAATTAATTAAATTGATGAACCATGTATCTGAAGAGAATTCCTAGAGGACTATCATTTACAGAGGCTGGTGACCCATGTAATCTGGTAGATGGATTATTTTTATATGGACATTCATGTACAACTATGACGTCCTCTTTGGAGAGGACATCATGAATGAATGTAGAGAATGGTTATACAAAAGAATATCAACAATGAAACAAATATATAATGGAGTTAATTTTATTACTCTTATATGGGCATATCTGTAAGACCCTGTATACGCTGTCATTTACTGGGTAATCACTGGTAAAGTATGGGTTAGACCTAGGTGATAGGGGGATGTCAAGTTAACAATTACCCTGGGTAAACAATTTGAGGGGGGAAGAGCTAGAGTGAGCGGGGTTGCCTCATCTAGTAGGATTGGCTGGATTTAGTCAATAATCCCCAAGTCAAGTTTAATGGGGGAATTGTTAGGTAAACATGACTCGGGGTAGAGTTAATGTTGACTAGGGTAAATAATAGTGGTTTTGGAGCACATGGTTTTGTGAACCCATGGTTTTCGCCCATGGTATTGCATGTAATGGAGCCTATAAAAGGCTGGGAATACTTCATTGTAATGCAAGGCTTGGAGGTGAGCGGTGAAGGTTCACTTGGCCGGATTGGCCAGGGTTGTGGCCAATGGTTAATGAAATTTCATTGGTTGGGTTTTTCCCCGGATTTGGGGTTTTCCCGGATAAGCATCTGTGTTTATGTTTATGTGATTTGTTGTTGGCTCTTTCATGGTTATGATTATTTGTTCCTCTCAGTAAATATTTAATTTTTGCAGTAAATTCCTATCAAATACCTCACATCAACCCTTGTAAAGCCATATTTTCTGAGTTTGACTGGATTGGCCATCCAGAGGTCATAGCAGAAAGAAAACTTATACCACTTTTAACCCAGGACACCGTCTAGATTCTGGAGCCAGGGGGAAAGTGGTTGACGTAATAGCCTCCCTTGAATGGTTGGGAGGACCACAACTTGAATCTGTCTAATTCAGATAAGTATTACTGTGAATTTTTAAATTAGTTTGATACTAAATTTGAAAGATTGAACATAGTGTTATCTATGGGTAAATACTGTTATGTTTAAAATTATATACTTAGATTTATATACATATTTATCTAAGGAAGGAAATGAAAATTTGCATGGAATAATATTCCCCCTAAAAATATGTAGAATAGAACTATTTATTTACTTTGTGCTAAATTTTTTTATGTTGCCATTACTAGACAGAACTAGTTTAAGAAAATAGCTATACCCTATTTGTCATGAACAAGGATAAAAGAGAAAATATTGATTGTGTTTAGAAATAGAAGATAACTAGAAAAATACTGTAGTTAGACAGACAATAGCATATATAGAATGCAAGTAAATGAGGCGCAAGTATAATCTGTATGATTAATTTACTACTGTAAACAATAGTAGAAACCAAGTATCTTTCATAACAGTGATAGATTAGCATTTGAATGGGACAATGTTCGTTAGAGTAATGAAAATAAATTACTATTATATAGACTAGAAAATATCAGAGTAGGGTAACATTGGTCTCGTCGAACTTTCGACCCTAGTTCTGGGTGTAAACCCTGAACCTAGATGCATCGTCCGCGGCCAGTCACCAATTTAAACACGAACTCTAACTTACGGTGGTTCAATCATTGTCGCAGGTAGTAAACCATTATTACCAAAAAATAAGTTAAGATTTAATAACATCCGTGTATTGAATAATTGGATGAAACAAGGGAATGTAACCCTTGAAACAGAAGAAAATTAGCTTGAAACTTCTTCTACCAGAAAGAGATAAATTGCAGAAGATAAAAGTTATGAGTTAACCCTACGGTTCGTACTTAGCAAATATTGTATTTAATAGTGAACCAATTCATAGAAATAATAACGAACTGTAGCACAAAATGGAACTTAATTCCATACAAGAAAATAGGAAGTAAATCTTGAAAGACATTCGTTACTGAAAGTTTAAGAAGTATTGATAAAATACGATAACAAAATGAAATGTAAATGTTCAGAGTATAGCAGAATCAAATTTCACGGGCTCAGCCCCAAATGTATATAACAAGAAATTGCTCAGAATGCTCAACAAAAATTTGTATACCATAACCGTTTATAAACAAAATTCTAGGGTAAAACCCTAAGTATCCCTCTTCTTATAATAAAATTTCAATACTACAGAAATTTGAAACCCTAGGTCGGGCTTAAAGACCCCTTATTCTCTTTTTACAAATGTCATTTAATCTGGGCTACAATATCACTTCAAATGAGCAGAGTACCTGTTATTAAGGTGTGTAGCGTTAGCCGTGGACATGTTGGAATGCATAGGAAATCGATGGTAGGGTTTCGGTTAGAAGAACACTAACCTGATACAAACAAAAACCCAGAATGTGAGTCAAGACCGTAAGCTAGAAAATCATCATGTAAAGTTCAAAACAGAGCTCAGAGGAGTAAAGAAGGCATAGATTATATACCTGAAAGAAGGAACTGCTATCGTCGGTCATGCAAGAGAGATATACAATAAGTTACCTTTATAATGATATAAAATGATAAATGCTCTACGTTCAATCCCGTAGCAGGCAGAAATGAAAAAGAACCCAAAGCAAATGATAAACCGAAAATGGGCTTACCTTAAAACTTTGATATGCGCCATAACATTCTCGTACCCGCAGTCCTCAGAACAGAATTGAAGTGCCATTCCTCCCTGCAAGATTTAACCCTAGAAAGAAAGTGAACTCAGCTTAAATGAGTTGTTGAACAGCTCAAAAACCAACAAATGGGAGCATTAAGAACTGGTTTAGCATGGTTTAGCAGAGCGAAGTGTTAAATGTCACAACAAGGAACAAACCTTAAAATAAATTAAGACATAGAACTCGAGGAGAGGCTAAGCTCTGCAAACGCGCCAAAGAGCTATGGAAACAGCTGATAGCTCTAGCTAACTGACAATAGTCTCCAGAGTAATTCCCTTGGAAATTATGCAGAATCCGAGGCGAGCTTTAATAGTTGTCAAAGGTAATTAAAAGCCCAGTACTGAAACTTATAAATGGAGTTGACATAAACGCTACGGTTGGGAGCTTATCTGGCCAAGTGGCGATGTGTATATCCCAAGAATTGATTTACTGTAGGTTAACATAGGAGAGAAGATTCACATGCAATACAACGAAAGTTCAATTATAATGTTTGTGAATGTATGTATAATATTTCTAATGATCCACACCTAGAACGATATTCCAATGGTAATGATTGCTATGAATATTAAATAGAGGTTCTATATTATTATTTCAATAATTATCATAGCCGAAAACAAATTACTCACAAATTCAAATGTATTTTATTGGTTATTAACCAAACTCAGAGCCATAACATTGGTACATTCAATATATGTTTAGTGTGATGAAATCAAATTTACATATGTACATTTTTACTATGATAAGTGAAAAGAAATAAATAATTTATGGATGAAGGTGACATCAAGCAGCCAAACAACAAACAAACTCCAAGAGCTTCTTAACAAAGAATCGGCAAGAGGGTTTGTGTTTCAATGGTGACCTTAAGGTACTTTGGGGTAAGGAAGAAGCCTTCAGCCCTTTCTTCCTTTTTGTCCTCTCCAAGACTTAGCTATCCATAGCTATTACTTCACCCTCTCGAAAAATTAGCCTAGTAAGCCTCAAAAACCTACAACAAATGCTGCCCCAAAATGGATCTGCACTGCTTGCAAGGGTTATAATGCAAACTTTTAAACAAATCTTTTTGCACAAGAACAATATAGAGAGAAACACTAGCTCTCCTAATTCTCAAAAACACCAGCTCTGATACCAACCTGATCTAAAATGGATTATATTTGTTACGCTATGAGAAGTATCCATTCTGATATAATTTAGTGTGCGAATTATATTTTTTATGCTATGCAAAGTATCCATTCCGATATAATTTAGTGTGCAAAGTGTTCTCCATGAGTTGCAGGTTAGCCAGAGCTGGAACGACCCAAGAGCTACTTGAGACCATATGCAGTGAACCAGTGGTAATTCTTGATTGAAAACATCATTCTGAATCTAATGAAAAAGGTTTCAGCAAGTGTTGAAGACTTCTAGAGGTCGAAAACTCAGCAGAGAAGTTTTCATTGACCCTAGTTCCAGGGGGTGCCAATAGGTGATTGAGGTGAAACCAGAGTAGCCAGAGGCCATTTTTGATGAATGAAAGGTCTATCTTGACTATTTAAGACATTTTGGAACCAATGGAAGTGGTTTCAGAAAATTTTGAGAACTTCTAGAGCTCAATATGTTGATGTGAATTTTTGGTCAGCCCTGGGAAAACCGTGGAGGATAGCCTATTTTGGGGATGCAGTGCTCGATTTGAGAAATTTATCAGTTGATATTTGCTATCTGGTGTGTGTTGGATACAATAGAAGTGGTTTTAGTGACATAAACATAATTCTGAGGGAGTTTGTTCCATTTAGAAGCTCAGAGTATCTTAGTGCACCAACAGAAGGAATCATGTCAACAAGAGCCTAAAGTTGTTTGCAGAGTTTGGAAAACCATTAGAGGGATATTGATGGTATTTTCAGCCCTTTGGATCATTATTATATTCATTGGAGTTAAGTATTTACTTGTAAAAAAACTTAACATAATCCCAAAGAGCCGAGTCAAGATGACCAAGCTCAAAGGAGACGTAGCCCACGATATTTCAGGTGAACTACTGCTCATAATCCATGTTTAATTTAAAATAATCTAGAATTAAAGAGATGGTGGTATTTATGTCGGGTCTAAAAATTTCGGAGGTCGGCCAACTTTGGCGCTCCTAATTGGAGTTCCTCCAGTTTTGGAGGAGGTTTTTGAGGGATATTGGGAAAATCTTGTTTATGCTATAACTCCCTCATTATTGAACGAAATTGGGTGAAATTTTAGTAAATTTTGGGTCTCTTCAAAATTTTGAATAGTTTGGAATAGGTTTTAGGTAAAACAGAGGTGATATACAATATATTTTGCTTCGAGGAAGATGAAGAAGCCATGAGGGCGATCATGGAGAAGGCATTGTATTGGGTAAGATTTCACTATTTAGTGTGAAACAAAAGCCATTTCTAGCTATTTTCTATCTTCTGAAGCTTAATTTACAGTTAGTTTTTCCTATTGAGGCATATTATTACCTATGTAACCATTTTGAGCAAATTAATAGATCAAGGACATGCTATTGGGGAGCCTTGGACCGACAGATGTAGCCCAGGAGGGGTGAACTGCCTCAACAATTTGTTGTGTTATGTGATGGTGAATTTTACTTACTGTGTATTTCTATTGTGATATGTTAAACAATAAATTTACTTAACTAATCCTCACACCTAAAACTCAGAAACATAAACAAAACTACTTTGTTTAAGCTGCAACTCATGGAGAACACTTTACACACTAAATTATATCAGAATGGATACTTTGCATAGCATAACAAATACAATCCATTTCAGATCAGGTTGGTATCAGAGCTGGTGTTTTTGAGCATTAGAAGAGCTAGTGTTTCTCTCTATATTGTTCTTGTGCAAAAGGATTTGTTTAAAAGTTTGCATTATAACCCTTGCAAGTAGTGCAAAGCCATTTTGGGGCAGCATTTGTTGTAGGTTTTTGAGGCTTACTAGGATGAGTTTGCTAGAGGGTGAAGGAATAGCTATGGATAGCTAAGTCTTGGAGATGAAAAAAAGGAAGAAAGGGCTAAAGGCTTCTTCCTTACTCCAAAGTACCTTAAGGTCACCATTGAAACACAAACCCTCTTGACGATTGTTTGTTAAGAAGCTCTTGGAGTTTATTTGTTGTTTTTTTGCTTGAATAAGAGTTGGTCTTTACAGTCATTTGGTTAAAAAATATTTTTCATTTGTTTTGAAAAGCTTTGAGAACTTTGTTGAAGTTAATTTCTTCATTGACATCATCTCTACAAGTGAAGTTTCCTCCTTCACAATATTCTTCGATGATGATATGAAGCGTGAATTTATTATATTGAAGGACATGGTCTAGATTTTTTTCAAGGATAAAAGAGAAAGCATTGAACTTCATGAATAGTTGTTTTCCATGAAGGAAGAGAAGGAATAAATTCTTCAAAAATTGCATGAAATGGAGATACAGCTCCATCAAGCCCAAAAGGCTTTGACAAAGAAAATACGCGAGGAAGAGGTAATCCATTATAATTTGTCTTCAGTTTCCTCTTTAGAAAGATGTGTTGGTTCTTTCGAAAAACATACAAGAGGTATAGGGTCCAAATTAATGATTAAAATGGGCTATGAAGGCAAAGGGTTAGGAAAGCATGCACAAGGCATGGTTGAGCTCTCTGGCAGAACTGGATCATCTGGAAGGCTCTGTGTGAGTGGGTGCCTCAACTCAACCTACTCTCTTCTCCTCCACATGTGGATGCTCCACAAGCTCTTCTGGATCTGACTCAAGCTCCTCCTTTGGAGCTAGAAGCTCCTCTAGTGGAATGCTCATCTCTCGCTCTAGAGATATTCTCATGGCCTTCTCCTCATAAAATCTAACATCTCTCCTAATCACAATCATCTTGAGTGGCGAAGGCATATTCACCTAGTAAATATTGTAGGTTTTAACCCTGTACAGAAATTATCTGCAAACGAATCTTAAAAACAGAAAATAAACAATAGCGAGAGCATAAAACATAAAACAGATATACACAGATATTTTCCCCCAGATACCAAATCGGGACTACCAGCTTGATTTTTCATTGTATTCATTTTAGTGTTACAACACATATATATACATGTCGAAGCATTCATAAACCCCAATCCATTAACCCTGGATTAGAACATAATCGTAGTTCCCTTGATCGGATCTACAAAATACCAGGGACCAAAAACCATCATGCCCCAAAACCATGTGCAAACCCATGCACAAAACTATGGGTGGGTTCGCCCACCGAAAAATAGGGTCCAATTTTTTTTCCCGAGGCACTGCCTCGGACCCCGAATAGGGGGGGCTGCCGACTCCCCTGCTATGCCCAGCACAACGTACAAGAGGGGCTATCTTGGAAAGAATGTAACACATACCCAACATTCTCCCACTTGTTGTTTTTTTTCTGCAGGGGGGCCACAAGATAGCTTAGTCATTAGTCCAACTCTGCAACACCCATTGTTTCTCTACACTAAGAGAACTTCTGATTGCTCACAGACTTCCTCAATGCATCTGCAACATTCTTCAAAGTGTCCAGCTTTACCAACAACACCCTTTTATCCTCAACCATATCTCTCACAAATTGATATTGAACTTAAATGTGCTTTGTCTTTGAATGATAAGTAGGGTTCTTAACTAAAAAAAATTCACTTTGGCTATCACAGTCTATCCTTATAGCTCGTTGCACCAACCCTATACTTGAACACAATCTCTGCAACCAAACTGCTTCCTTGCTTGCATGAGTTCCTACCATGTATTCTGCCTTTGTAGTTGAAAGAACCACTACAAACTGTCTTTTACTCATCCAATTGATTGCACCTCCAAATAGGCTAAACACATACCCACTTGTAGATCTTATTTGGTCCAGATCTCCAACCCAGTCTGCATCAACAAAACCACGGATGTCCAAACCTCTGTCCAATCTTGGTCCTCCCTAGGAGCACAAACCATAATCACTAGTGCCACGTAAATATCTAAAAATGCGCTTCACTTCTATCCAATTCTCCTTCCCTGGTTTTGAGATAAATCTACTCAATACTCCCACTACATGTGCAATGGTTGGTCTAGTACATACCATTGCATACATCAGGCTACCCACTACACTTGCATATGGAACACGAGACATATCCCCCTCTTCTTCTTGGGTCTTGGGACACTTTCCAGAAGATAGCTTTACACCTACAGGAATATGAACATTCACTGTTTTACTATCTTGTATATTGAACCTCTGCAATATAGTCTCGACATACTTCCTTTGTTTAACCAGATTTTCCTCTTTGCTCAATCTCTCTTAATTTCCATGCCCAAAATAGATTTTACAACACTAAGATCCTTCATGTCGAATTTAGATAACAATTGGGTCTTCAAATATTGGATAATTTCTTTGTCATTTCCAATCAACAACATATCATCCACATACAAGACCAAATAAGTAACATGGTCACCAATTAATTTAAAATAAACACAGTGATCCTCTTTTCTTCTGGTGAAGCCAAATCCCCATATATAGGTATCAAATTTATGATACCACATCTTTGGTGACTATTTTAACCCATACAAAGACTTTTTTAACCTGCATACAAGTTTTTTCTTACCCTTCACCATAAAGCCTTCATGTTGCTTCATGTAGATCTCCTCTTCCAGATCCCTATGAAGAAATGTTGTCTTCACATCCATTTGTTCTACCTCAAAATAAAATGCAATAGCAACATATAAAATTAACCTAATAGAAGTAACCTTAGCAACAAGAGAAAAAATACCAACAAAATCAACTCCTGAAACTCGGGAATAACCTTTTGCTACCAACCAAGCTTTGTATTTCTCCACCTTGCCTTCTACATTCATCTTCTTCTTAAACACCCATTTGCTCTCGATGGGCTTCCTTCCAGCCGTCAACTCCACCAGATCCCATGCCTCATTTTTGTGTAAGGATGCCATTTCATTAGCCATGGCCTCCTTCTAGAGTTTTCCATCCTCTGAATCCACCACCTCCCCGACAGTTCTAGGATCATCATCAATGATAGTTAAAGAAAATTTTTAACAGAAAGCAGTTGGACTATACCTTTCTGGCTACCTTCTTTCCCGAACTGATCTTCTCACAACTGGAGTTTGTGGATCTTCCTCTTCTGAATCTTGTTATGTTGTAGAGTCTGATTCAACCTCCTTTAGCTCAAACTCTATCTTCTCAGGTTCCTATGGTAGGACTTCATGTTTAACAACATCTTTCACCTCTTTAAACACCACATCTCGATTGTACACAACCTTCCTTGTTTCTAGGTTCCAAAGCTTGTAACCTTTTAAACCATCCTTATACCCAATGAGATGCACCTTTCAGATTTATTATCCAACTTGGTCCTTTTCTCCTTTGGAACATGTACATATGCATCACATCCAAATATCCTTAGATGTGAAAGAGAGGGTTTCTTACCAATCCATACCTCATGTGGAGTCTTATCTTCCAATGTTGATGAAGGTGATGTGTTAACCAGGTAACATGCAGTCTCCACTGCCTCTTCCCAGAATTTCTATCCTAACTTGGTACCACTGAGCATGCTTCTTTCCTTTTCCATCATCATTTTTTTTATTCTTTCTACAACTCTGTTTTGCTAAGGTGTGTATGGAGTAGTATTCTGACGTGTTATACCACACCTATTACAAAACTCTTCAAATTCCTTCTTGCAAAACTCTCCACCATTATCTATCCTTAGCACCTTTATCTTCTTCTCTGTCTGGTTTTCCACTAGAGCCTTAAATTCTTTAAATCTGTCAAAGACTTCAGATTTATTCCTCAAGAAATATATCCATATATTCCTTGAGAAGTCATCTATGAATGAAACATAGTACACAGACTTTCCCAGTGATGGAACCGACAAAGGTCCAAACACATCACTGTGCACAAGCTCTAATATCTTGTTTTCCCTCTTAGCACCAGAAGGAAAACTCACCTGATTCTGCTTCCCATATACACAATGTTCACAGAAATTGAAATCTAGAGAGAAATTAGACATACCTTATACCATACCATTACCATGCAGTATCCAAAGGCCATTCTCTCCAATATATCCAAGCCTTTGATGCCATAGCATGGTATTTTCTCCAGAGACCGCTAGGCTTTCCACTCCACTTTCAGGAACCACAGAATTGTTGCGCCCATCAATAACATTTCTACCCTAAAGCTTGTACAAAGTTCCAATCTGAGCTCCCCAAATTAATACTAGTGCTCCCCGAACCATCTTGCAAGTATCTTTCTCGAACATTGTTTTTACACCTGCATCATCCATCTTGCTTACATAAATCAAATTTTTGGCCAATGCAGGAATATGCAGAACACCAGGAAGTGTTCTAATCCTTCCACCTTGCAGCTTCAGCTTGAATTTTCCATGTCCGACGATTCTAGCCTTCCTATCATCCTCTAAGAAGACATCTCCACCATCATACTTCTCATACTCGGAGAACCACTCCCTATGGGGGGTGAAGTGAAAGGATGCACATGATTCAATCAACAATACCTCATGATATACATGTGTATTTGAAGAAGAAACCAAATACACATCCCCACCTTCATCTGAGGTGGTTTTTTCCTCTGCAGAAGGAGCATCGTCAGATCCCTTTCCTTTCTCGGGAGCTTTAGATCTGTAGTCCTTTTTGTAGCACCCTTCCTTTCCGCATTTCCAGCACACCTTTACAAACTTTCCTGGAGATTTAGATCTCCCACTCGAAAAAATATTTTTGTTTATGTTCTAGGACCTTCCTCGTATAGATAAGGCATCTCCATTCTGGCCCTCCATATTTCTCCGTCTCATTTCCTCCGACAGCAAGGCTAAGACAATTTCATCAAAATTCAAGGTAGTTGCATTGCTACCTATTGTAATAAATAGACTGTCCCATGAATCTGGTAAATAACACAACAAACTGATGCACTTATCTTCATCTGAGATTTTAATATCAATAGATGAAAACTGACTTACCAAAATATTGAAGGTATTCATATGCTCTGTCACCGAGTCTCCATCCCTCATCCTCAATTTATACAATTTTTTTTCCGCGGGAACAATTTATTCACCAGAGATTTAGATTGGTAAAAAGTCCCTAGCTTGTCCCACAAAGTATTCATCATATCTTCCCCCGGATACATTCAACAATACCGAATCTAATAAACACAACCATACTGTGCTCTTTCCCTTTCGATCCAACTTCTTCCAGTCTTCATATGACATTGTCATTGGTTTAGTATCCGAATCTATCATGATCCATTGATATTTGTCCACCAGAAGATCCTCCATCTTGAGCTTCCACAACTCAAAACTCTGACCATTAAATTTCTCGATCTCTATCTTTCCATTGCTCACCATCTTCTTTCACCGCAAGAATCGGTCCCGCAGATATCCCACTAAAAAGGGTCTACCATAGGCTAGATAAAAAAACCTCTCAGCAACAAAGGCATCCCCTTGAAGCCGAAACAACTTTGATACCAAATGTAGGTTTTAACCCTGTGTAGAAATTATCTGTAAACGAATCTTAAAAATAGAAAATAAACAATAGTGAAAGCATAAAACATAAAACATATATACACACATATTTTCTCCTGGATCCCAAATTGGGAGTACCATCTTGATTTTTAATTATATTCATTTTAGTGTTACAACACATATATATACATGCCAAAGCATTCATAAACCCCAATCCATTAACCCTGGATTAGAACATAATGGTAGTTCCCTTGACAGGATCTACAAAATACCAGGGGTTAAAAACCATCATGCCCCAAAACCATGTGCAAACCCATGCACAAAACTAGGGGTGGGTACACGCACTGAAAAATAGGGTCCAAATTTTTTTCCTGGGGCGTTTTTTCTCCCTTTATCAACCCCCTACTGTGCCCGACGCAACGTACAGGGGGGACTGTCGCCCCCCCTGTAACCCCCCGCGCGTGCGACTAATCATGGAAATAATATAACACATACCCAACAAATATGAGGTGTATTTGTGTATCCTACAAATATTACCCTCTCTAAAGTGGACTCGAACTTTTTCTTGTTATCCTTGGAGACATGACAATAGACCCTGGATCCAAAAATGAAAAACTGGGAGACATCTGGCTTCCTCCCATAAAAAGCCTCTTCAAGTGTGATCATCCCAAGAATTTTGTGAGGGCTCTTATTCTACAAATAAACAGATGTATTGCATGCTTCTGCCCACATGTATAGTGGCAATCCTTGATCATGTAATGTTGCTCTTGCATCCCCTACAATACTTCTATTTTTCTTCTCATCCACCCTTTTTTGTTGTGGATTGTGAGGTGCAGTCAACTCCCTTCTAATACCCTCCTTGGCACATTTATCTTTGAAGGAATTAAAAACGTACTCTCCTCCATTATCACTTCTCAGGGATTTAATTTTTTGTCTAGTATCATTTTCAACTAAGGCTTTAAATTCAACAAACTTTAAATAAATATCATCTTACTTCTTCATGAAATAGATCCAACATTTGCTGGAATAATCATCTACAAAGATCGAATAATAATTTTGATTTGCAACTGAGATTTTAGAAAATGGTCCACACACATCTAAGTGAACTTGCTCCAAGATGGATCCAACTCTGTTATCTCGGCCTTGAAGGGAGGATTTAACATATTTTCCAAGAGTGCATCCCATGCAAACATCATGTTGATCAAGGGTGCATTTTGAAAGTCCAATGGTGATTTTTTGCATTGTTTTCAAAGCCCCATGGTATAGGTGTCCCATGCACCTATACCATAACTCTCCAACATCTCGGCCCTGAACATGTTCTTCCTTCCTTCTCAATCCAGTGCATGCATCCCCTTTAGCTTGTAGATATTTTTAACTCAAACTTTAATTTGTTTTACTTGTCCAGTAGCAACATGCTTCAGACAAGTTTTCCCCTTACTAAATACCACATCATATCCATGGTCTTCAAATACAACTATAGAAACTATATTTTTCTTCAGATCAGTCATATACATTACATTATTAAGGTGACAGTGTCAATCCCTTTGGTAATATACCTCACATCATCTCCAATTTATATTTGTAGTTGTAGGTCATTTTCCTCCAAGCTGCTAAAGAAATCCTTATTTATTGTCATATGAAATGAAACACCATAATCTAAGTACCATACACTTCCTCATACAACACTTGCTATGCATGCAATGAGGGTGAAATTCAACTCTAATTGTGATGTGAGAGCATCTCCTCCTGAGTGCACGTGGATAGTTATTAAACAATAGTTTCATTTTTACACATTCAAATGTCCCTAAGCTTATCTCTCAATGCCAATTTCCTAGCATCATTGCTGCTTTGGAATAGATCTATGATGATTTTCCACATTGCAAAGAAAGTCTCCTTGCCATGCAAATTTGAAACCACGTGATCTCTTATTCCCTCCAAAATAATCCTTCTGGATTTTTTGTGTGTTTCTTCCACTGAGCTAGTTGTTGTGCATTTGATTGTGTTGGTTTTGGAATATCAGTTTGTGTGTACTCTAATACTCCATTGTCATCCATCACAAATTCCATCATGTATTTCTAAGCACAAAAATTTGAAGTTCCCACCAATGCATACTCAAGCCCCAATCCATTAAAACAGATTGTTCCTGCTCTTAAGAAAATCTTCTCCAAAAACCTGTTATTGAATTTTTTTTTGAGAGAATATATAGAACCTAGTTTCTATGTAGTTTTCAATAGCTCCGATACCATGCAAAAGTAACTGAAATTTGCAGCTACTAATGAATTCATACTTAAAACAATAGACACAAATTTCTTCTATTCAATCTACAGAAGGGAAAACATATAATAGAAACACATGCAATCATTCAATCACAATGAACACCATATTTTTACTGGGGAACCCAACTGGGAAAAACCCCTCCTTTGTTTATATTATATTAGATGAGAAAATTAATTTATTGCAATGACAACTTCAATCCTTGAAGCTCAACATGCACTGCAATATTGATGTTTTCCTCTTAAGTCTACTCTAACAAATACACAACCAAATCTAGGCCTCCTACTCCTCCTATTCCCTTGCACAATTCCTAATGAAATTAGCTCCTAAAGAATAGGAAAAGCTCTTATTTACTGGTGCAAAAGAGAAAATCCTCACCTACTACATGCAAATAGTGCACACTCACTAGTATATAATAATGATTACATTGATGCTTTTTTCCTCCACTCAACTAGGAAATTCAAATTCTATGCATGACTAGGGCTAATTTTAGTAATTGACTAGTTAACTGAGATATTAGTGAGTTAACAATAGTTACAACTACTCAATTGAACTCCTACTGACTCTATTCATGACTAGAGCTCAGATAATTAAGTTTCACTAACTATAACTCCACTATATTGCTATATCTTAACAATCAATTCATGCACAACTCTACTCCTTGCTCACAAAATTGAATTGACTTACTTAACTAAGTGACTTGGCCATGTCACTCCTGCGAACTGCAGGTCAAGACATCTTGCTGATATGAAAATTTGATTTTTTCCATTTGACTAAGGCACAAATCAAATGAAGTATTTTCTTGCTACAATTTAACACATTTAACACATACTTTTTTATAATTAAAAAGTAAAAATAAAAATAAAAATAAAAAATTTCTATTTAGCTAAAAAACAATTGAAATGAAATATTTTCTTGCTACAATTTAACACATTTAACTCATACTTTTTAATAGTTTAAAATCAGTTATTGTGTCGAGAGGCGCATTCTACAACCCAGTATGACCCACCCCGATATGTCGGAAGCCAAAATAACAAAAACTAAAGAAAATTTTAAAAATAAAATCTCAATAATGTTGCCTTAAACAATAATTTAGAAAACCATATAAATAAACAATTAAAAATTCATTAAAAAATAAATTTATCAAAATATGAAGAGGTTTACCAACAGTGAAAAATAGGAATGGTAAATAAATAAAAATATAAATAAACTAGAGGTATGGTAAATAAACTAAAGGTATGGTAAATAAATAAAACCTTCTTTTTTTTATATTTACTCCATAAACCTCTATATTTACCAAACTCAAAAAAGAGGTTTTATTTAGGTGTAGCCTATGGGTCAAATACCATGGGATAAATACCATGGGCCAAATACTATATTTATAAAAGAGGTATGGTAAATAAATAAATATAAAAGAGGTATAAATAGGTAAGGTATATAAATACAAATATATCAAATAGGATTAGAAATCAACATCTAATTATATATGAATTCTATGGCCCAAATACCATGGAATAAATTATTATTAATAGCATGCAAAAAAAACATTGTTGTGCTAGAATCCAGTATGACCCCCATGTGTAAGTAATGTCGGAAGCCAAAATAACAAAAATAAAAGAAAATTTTAAAAATAAAATCTCAATAATGTCCGCTTAAACAATAATTTAGAAAACCATATAAATAAACAATTAAAAATTCATTAAAAAATAAATTTACCAAAATATGAAGAGGTTTACAAACACTAAAAAAAGATATGGTAAATAAATAAAAATATAAATAAATTAGAGGTATGGTAAAAAAGCTAAAGGCCTATGGGCCAAATACCATATTTATAAAAGAGGTATGGTAAATAAATAAATATAAAAGAGGTATAAAGACTTAAGGTAAATAAATAAAAATATATCAAATAGGATTAAAAATCAACATTTAACTATATATGAAGTCTATGGCTCAAATACCATGGACTAAATTATTATTAATAACATGCAAAGAAAACATTATTGCGCGCATTCAGCCTAGTAAAAGATTATTGAGCAGCCCAGTATGACCCGATGTGTAAGTATGTCAAAAGCCAAAATAACAAAAACCAAAGAAACTTTTAAAAATAAAACTTCAATAATGTCGGCTTAAACAATAATTTAGAAAACCATATAAATAAATAATTAAAAATTCATTAAAAAAATAAATTTATCAAAATATGAAGAGGTTTACAAACACTAAAAAAAATATGTTAAATAAATAAAAATATAAATAAATTAGAGGTATGGTAAATAAACTAAAAACCTATGGGCCAAATACCATATTTATAAAATAGGTATGGTAAATAAATAAATATAAAAGAGGTATAAAGACTTAAGGTAAATAAATAAAAATATATCAAATAGGATTAGAAATCAACATCTAATTATATATGAAGTCTGTGGCTGAAATACTATGGACTAAATTATTATTAGTAGCATGCAAAAAAACATTATTGCACCAGGCGCATTCTACAGCCCAGTATGACCCCGATGTGTAAGTATGTCGGAAGCCAAAATAACAAAAACTAAATAAAATTTTAAAAATAAAATCTCAATAATGTCGGCTTAAACAATAATTTAGAAAACCATATAAATAAACAATTAAAAATTCATTAAAAAATAAATTTATCAAAATATGAAGAGGTTTACCAACAAAAAAAATGGTAAATAAATAAAAATATAAATAAACTAGAGGTATGGTAAATAAATAAAACATTTTTTTTTGTATATTTACTCCATAAACCTCTATATTTACCAAACTCAAAAAAGAGGTTTTATTTAGGTGAAGCCTATGGGTCAAATACCATGGGATAAATACCATGGGCCAAATACTATATTTATAAAAGAGGTATGGTAAATAAATAAATATAAAAGAGGTATAAATAGGTAAGGTAGATAAATAAAAATATATCAAATAGGATTAGAAATCAACATCTAATTATATATGAATTCTATGGCCCAAATACCATGGAATAAATTATTATTATTTTTGTAAGCTTGGTAGTTCCTTTCAATTTTCACTTTTTTCTCTTTTTTTATTTTTTATTTTAACTCCATTTTTTTCTCTCTTTTTTTTTAAACTACATTTTTCATCAACATGTCTAGATACATCACCCCGATTGGAGAAGGGAATTGAACCTGTGATGAGTGCTATAACAGCCCACCTCATCACCATTTAACCAAGACCCCACAGACCATGGAATAAATTATTATTAATAGCATGCAAAAAAAAACATTTTTAACCCTATAGCCCATATGACACCGAAGTGTAAGTATGTCGGAAGCCAAAATCAAAAACTAAAAATAAAATTAAGATTAAAAATCTAAATCTAAAATTCAAAAAAGAGATATGGTAAAGAAATAAAAATATAAATAAACTAGAGGTATGGTAAATAAATAAAACTACTTTTTCTACTTACTGTGGAGGTATGGTAAATAAATAAAACTATAGTTTATGGTAAATAAATAAAACTATAGTTTATGGTAAATAAATAAAAATATAAATAAACTATAGGTATGGTAAATAAATAAAACCTCTCTTTATATTTACTCCATAAATCTTTTTGTATTTACAAAAACTCAAAAAAGAGGTTCTATTTAGGTGAATCCTATAGGCCAAATATTGGGACAAATTATTATTAATACCATGGGACAAATACTATATTTATAAAAGATGTATAAAAATGTAAGGTAAATAAATACAAATATATCAAATAGGAGTAGAAGTGAACATCTAATTATATATGAAGCCTATGGACCAAACTAATAATAATAGCATGCAAAACAAAACATTATTAACCCTGACATTAATATTAAAATATTAATATTATTATTAAATCTAATATTCATATTAATATTATTAAATTTAATAAATTTATATTAATACTATATATATATATATAAACTCTAGATATATGTGGGAGGGAAGAACAAAGACATATCATAGAGCTGGAGAAATAGCGGGAGTGACAAAGGAGAGATGGAGATAAACTAAAGGAGAGGGGAGAGGAGGGATGAAGAGAGAAAGAGAGAGGGAGAGGACTGGGAGAGACAGAGAAAGGTAAGAGAGGAAGAGGGAGAGGGAGACATAAAGATGGAGGTGGGAGAGAGAGAGAGTGAGAGAGGGAGGGAGGAGAGAAGAGTGGAGGGGAGAGAGAGAGAGAGAGGAGGAGAGAGGGAGAGAAGAAGAAAAACATAGAGAGTGAAAAGTGGAGAGAGATGGAGTGACAAGGGAGATATGGAGAGAGAGTATGTATGTTTAGGGGTGAGATAAAGAGACATAGAAGGAGTGATGGAAACAAGGGGGAGAGAAGGAGAGAGAAGAAAAAAGGGAGGGATATAGTAACATAATTGGAGAGAGAGATAGAATGATGGGGGAAGAGAGAGGATCTGAGAGAGAGATGGAAAAGAGAGGGAGGGAGACACACACATACAGAGAGAGAGAGAGAGAGAGAGAGGGATGAAGGACGAGAGAGGACTTGAGAGAGAGGAAGAGAGTGAGGGAGAAGTGAGAGGATTGTAAGGGAACGAGAGAGAGAGAGAGAGAGAGATGGGGGAAGAAAGAGGGAGGTGTGAGAGAAAGGGATAGAGAGGAAGGAAAAGAGAGGGGGCTTGAGGGAGAGGAGGAGAGAGGGAGGGAAGAATAAATACATAGAGTGACAAGTGGAGAGAGAGAGGGAGTGATAAGGGAGAGATGGAGAGACAACGTGTATGCTTTAGGGTGAGATAAAGAGATAAAGAAGGAGAGATAGAGAGAAGAGAGGAGAGAGGGAGAGAGGCATATATGAACAAAGTTGGAAGGTGAAGATAGAGAGAAAGAGAGAGGTGGGAGAGAGAGAGAGTGGAGAGAGGTAGGGAAAGAGAGATGGAGATGGAGGGGGAGAGAGAGGGAGGTAAGAAGAAATACATTGAGAGTGAAAGCTAGAGAGAGAGAGAGAGAGAGTGATAAGGAAGATGGAGAGAGTGGGAGAGAGGATAGCAGGAGGGAAGAGAGATATAAGCAGGGGAGAGGGAGGGAAGGGGAAGAGAGAGAGAGAGAGAGAGGGAGGGAGAGGAGGACAGAGTGATAAATAGATAGATTGGAGAAAGAGAGTGTATGTTTTGGGGTTGATATAGAGAGACAAAGGGAGATAGAGATATAGATGGAAGGTGAAGAGAAAGACGAGATAGATGAAGACAGGGATGGAGGGACAAAGAGATTGATAAATATGGAGTGCGAGAGTGTGTGTGTTTGTGGGGGTGAGATAAAGAGACAAAGAAGGATATATGGAGGGACATATAGATATATATGGAGGGTGGAGAGAGGGAAGAATATTTATTGCAATAGATGCATTGATTGCAATGTAGATGGTGATTTCTAATCCTATTTGATTGCTTGAACTAGATGCATTGATTTTAGTGTAGATTTTGATTTCTAATGATATTTGATTACCTGCACTAGATGCATTGATTTCAATGTAGATAATTTCTAATCCTATTTGATTGCTTGCACTAAATGCATTGATTTCGATGTAGATGGTGATTTCTAATCTTATTTGATTGCTTGCACTAGATGCATTAATTTCAATGTAGATGTTAATTTCTAATTATATTTTATTTCTTACACTAGATGCATTGATTTCAATATATATTATTTATAATCCTATTTGATTGCTTGCACTAAATGCATTGATTTCAATGTACATGGTGGTTTATATTCCTATTTTATTGCTTGCACTAGATGTATTGATTTTAATGTATATGTTGGTTTTCTAATCCTATTTGCTTACTTGCACTAGATGCATTGATTTGAGGGTAGATGTTGATTTCTAATCCTATTTGATTAAGCATTACATGCATTGATTTTAGTGTAGATGTTGTTTTCTAATATTTTTTTTATTTTTTGCATTAGATGCATTGATTTTAGTGTATATGTTGATTTCTGATTTGACGTAATTAGATGTATGATGGTACATTAATTTTAAAGCCATTGGATTAATAGTGTGCATTGATTTCAGTGTAAGCACAAAAAATTATTAACAATGTAGATTTATTTTTGTGTTATAACTTAATTAAACCTAATAATATTTGAGAGAAAGGGAGACAAGGTATGATGTTTAATACAACAACTCGAGCTAAATATTTATAATTTACACTGTCTTTTTCATGTAATTGATATAAAAATATGACAAAACTAACAAGGGTGACAATAAGAATAATAGAAGAAAATAGCATTCTTGTTAGTCACATTTTCTATCACTCAATATTATTATTGTCACTTTGCATTCAAAAATTTTATTTCATCATTTTTCATCATTAATTAAATAAGCGAATTTAAAATTAAAATGAATCCATAAATCTCAGACATATTTAGCATATTTAAAATGGTTATATTAATATTACATGTATTTACATATTATTGATAAAATTATTCATATGTTCCTCATATTATCGATAGATTTCCTTTGCAGCACACGACTGAAACCAGTTTAGATCCATCTTAACTCCGGATCTATCAAGTGCCGAGAGGAATCAAAGCTCTCTAGGTGCAAACCTTTCCTCAATTTTTGCACTAACAAAAGAGGTTTGCACCTAGAGAGATTTGATCCCTCTCAATGCTTGATAGATCCGAAGTTAAAATAGATCGAGGCTGATTCATATATGTGAAAGTAAGATTAATATATCTATTATTTATCATTCTTAAATCTATTTAATCATGTATCTATCAAAAAAAAATTTAGTTCAATCAATTAAAAATTAACAAACCACACTCTATTATATTGTTATTTAATCATTTTAACCCCCAACCATTTAATTTGATCAATTAAAGTTAACAAGAACCGTACTCTATTATATTGTTAGAGAACTCGAACCCTATTGAACCCAACTCAATTATATTGTTAAAAAACTCCAACTCTATTACATTCTTGTGAGTTATTTTATGAGTGTTTAAATTTGATTTTCTAGACTTTCACTATAGCTCCTCTAGGTAGGGCCCACACTAATGACTGTGCCTCTTTAATTCGGGTGGGGAAATAGCTTTTTTAATGAATGTCCCTAAGCATCAGCATCGATAACATATCCGAAGATGAACAATAACTGAAATCATTGAACCAATTCATGACAATAGATTACACTCGGCGTATGCAAATGGGTAGTCTGGAATTCTCCTTGGCATCCCAGAAACTAGCGTACTTCAAATTTCATAGCTCGCCTTTAACAATCCTCAGTTCAACATTTTTGCGGTTGATACTTTTCATGTAGTACTCTTTGAACTTGCCCCTTGGGGTTTTGCACATTCTACCATCTAACATCTCTGCATCATATTATACATTTTTTATTTTAACGGAAGAAAAATAAAACTAAGTATTTTAAAACATAACTGACTGAGATAAATGTAAGATTTTTATATATATTTCTTTAATTAAAAAACCTTTTACTCAACCATGCGTACATGCCATGTCTCTCCATATCCAAAATGTGACTCAGAAAAAAAAAAATTACCACAAAAACGAGAAACACCAATGGAAACAAACAAAAATAGAGCAGTAAAACAGAAATTCCCAATGGTTATTATAAAGAGCAGTACAAGTAGAAAAAGACTGGTCAGTGAAGCGGGTACTAGAGTAGGTATCTCTTCCTAGATTTTAGGAGTCAGGATATTTTATATTTTATACACCAAATTTGGTGCAATGTGATGTCCGGGTTTGCTTGAATATCATATAATATTATCAATCTACTTGAAAATTTCAATTAAGAGCCGTAAGCAACCTACCAAAGCGAAGAGCATATCATATTAATTTTTGATAATTTAATAATTAATAATATTTAAATTAATTTTTTTGAAATTTTCATATTAATAATATTTAAATTAAAAAATTTTAAAAACTTAAAATAATTAATAATAATTAAATTAAAACTCTTGAAACAAAGTAAAAACCTAATAATCAGGAATAATTACACTAAAATTATGAAAGATTTATTTGGTAATAAACACTTATCCACTTGTACTAATAGCATCTTTATACATTTTTATTAATCAAAATATTTTTGATAAATTACCCTTTGATTTAAAATGCTGATCACAATTTTTTTTTAAATCAATGAAAGGTCTAAAATAAAGAAATAAAATGAGGCAGGGAAAAAGAACAACACAGCGTTTTATCACCTTTATTGACAACCAAATACTGCACTACCTGTCAATCAGATATTGCACTTCAAAAGTAGTGTTCGGATGGGAAGGAAAGGTTCATGGCTCAGTTTCCTAAGAAATTGGATAAATTGAGCCAATGTAAATAAATCATACAATTAAATTCCGGAGCTAAGCTTCCTAATTCCCGTATCAATTGACCTTATTCGACTGAATTTGACCTTAACGATTCGAGTAGCTCAGCATTTTGGGCACATCACATTGCCCTAAAAGGGGCTATCCGAATGTGATAGGTGCAGAGCAGCACAGCAGAATAGAAAGCGAAGACACAGATAAAAATGGAGAAACAAAATAACGCAGAACAGAGATGAAATGGAGAAATAACACAGACAGATTTTATTACACAGGGAGAGGCCTTGCTTACCTTGATGCTCTCGGGCGAGAGGCATGAATACAATTTATAGAAGCGAGAGGAGGGATTATTCAACACATGAAAAAACAAATTTTCAACCTGAGCGGCGCGTTAGGTTCGGCGCCGTCAGTGACAGCTTTGGTCGGCCGGGTGTCGATGCCGACATTTGGTTTCACACTTAACATTCTCCCACTTGAAGCCGAATGAGGAATCTTGAATCAAGTTACACCGATACCTATCATGCCTCTACATAACTCATGCTTACTCCTTGGTATTATCTTAGTAAGCATATCAGCAGGGTTCTTATCTGTATGGATCTTTTCCAAATCTAACTGCCCTTCCTCCAACACATGTCGGATCCAATGGTACCTTAAGTCAATGTGCTCGGTTTTTGAGTGAAATGCTAGATTTTTCGCCAAGTGAATGGCACTCTGACTATCACAATACAGCACATACTTGTCTTGCTTGATTCCTAGCTCTCCTCGAAATTGTTGCATCCACATCATTTCTTTGCAAGCCTCTGTTGCAGCTATGTACTCTGCTTCTGTTGTAGAGAGAGCTACTATCCTTTGTAGCCTTGACACCCAAGATACAGCTGCACCTAAAAATGTGTACAAATAACCTGTAGTGGACTTTCTGGTGTCGATATCTCCAGCCATATCTGCATCTGTAAAACCTTCAAGCACTATATCATTATTACCAAAACATAAGCAATAATGACTAGTACCCTTAAGATACCTGAAAATCCATTTTACTGCTTGCTAATGTTGTTTTCCTGGATTGGCAAGGAATCTGCTCACAACTCCCACTGAATATGCAATGTCTGTTCATGTGCATACCATGGCATACATCAAGCTGCCAACTGCTGAGGCATAAGGAACCTTGCTCATTTCTTCCTTCTCCTTGTCATCACTGGGACATAACTCAATACTCAACTTGAAGTGTCCTGCAAGGGGTGTACCAACTGGTTTGGCATCCTTCATATTAAACTTTTCAAGTACCTTCTTGATATATTTTTCTTGTGACAGCCACAACCTTTTGTTTTCCCTGTCACGCATGATCCTCATGCCTAATATCTGTTGTGTTGGACCCAAATCCTTCATTGCAAACTTGTTGCCCAAATCCTTCTTCAACCTATTGATCATATTATTATCCTGCCCAACAATCAACATGTCATCCACATATAACAATAATATGAGGTACTTTCCTTGATCATACTTCTTGATATAGACACAATGGTCAACTTCCAACCTATGAAAACCATGTTCTAACATGAATGAATCAAATTTCTTGTACCATTGCCGAGGTGCTTGTTTCAACCCATATAGACTCTTCTTCAACCTGCAAACAAGCTCTTCTTTTCCTTTTTCTATGAAGCCTTCTGGTTGCTTCATATAAATTTCTTCCTCTAATTCTCCATGAAGGAAAGCAGTTTTTACATCTAACTGTTCACATTCTAAGTCTAAAACAGCAACAAGACCAAGAATGACTCTAATGGATGACATTTTGACAACAGGTGAGAAAATTTCAGTGAAGTCAATACCTTCCTTTTGGGCGAATCCTTTCACCACCAACCTTGCTTTATACCTCTCCTTCTTTTCGTCACCTTCATGCTTAATTCTATATACCCATTTGTTTTGCAAAGCCTTTCTACCTTTTGGGAGATTTACCAACTCCCAAGTTTTATTTTCCAACAAAGAGTTCATTTTTTCTTTCATTGCTTTCTTTCATTCTTCATTGTGCTCAACTTTACTAGCCTCTTCAAAACAACTAGGTTCACCTTCATCGGTCAATAGGATATAGTTTGAAGGAGGATACCTTTGTGAAGGCTTATGAGGCCTAGAAGATTTGCGAACCAACTGTGGAGGTGCATTATCAGGTTGAATCTCCTATAAAGGTTCCTGCAAGATTCCTTCTTCTTGGTGTTCATCACTTTCCCCTTGCTGTCCTTCCTGCTCTTGAATTTGTTGCCTATTTTCCTGCATTGGTGGAATGTCTTCATGCTGCTCTTCAAACCTGTCAATAACTTTCTTGACTTCCACCTCACCTACATTCCTCTTAAACATTTCTGACTCATTAAATATAACATCCCTGCTTCTAATAATTTTATGTTTGACTGGAGCCCATAGACGATAACCAAATTCTTCATCCGCATATCCCAGACAAATACATTTCATAGATTTATCATCTAGCTTAGTTCTATTTTCTTTTGGAATATGTACAAATGCTTCACATCCAAAGATTTTCAAATGAGAATAATTCAACTTCTTACGAGTCCAAACTTCTTCAGGGATGCCTCCATTCAAGACTGTAGATGGAGATTTATTTATGAGGTAGCAAGCTGTCCTCACAGCCTCTGCCCAAAAATGCTTTTGCAAACCAGAATTGGCAACATGCTCCTTACTTTTTCCATAATGGTGCGATTCATTCGTTCTGCAACACCATTCTGTTGAGGCATACCAGGCACAGTCTTCTCATGCTTTATGCCAAACCTATTACAATATTCTTTGAATGCATTTGAGCAATATTCTCCACCATTATCTGTTCTTAGGCACTTGAGCAATTTGTTAGTCTCTCTTTCAACAGCAACATGGAATTTATGAAATATTTCAAACACTTCACTTTTACTTTTCATGGGATAGGCCCAAACCTTCCCAGATGCATCATCTATAAATGTTACAAAATATGATGCTCCTCCTAATGACTTGATGTTAACTGGTCCAAACACATCTGAGTGTATCAATTCTAACACATTTTTATTTCTGTCATGACCACCTCTAAGAAATGGGACCCTTCTTTGTCTACCATATATACAATGCTCACAAAGATCAAGATTGTAGGATCTCAAACCTGGTAGTAAATTTTTACCAACAAGGATTTTTAAACCCTTCTCACTCATGTGACCCAAGTGCTTATGCCACAGATCTGCTGAATTTCCTTCTCTTGTGACAGCAACCAAATCTGATACCATTGTCTTCAATGAATATAATGTTCATGTCTTGGGTCCTTTGGCCACGACCAATGCTCCTTTGCTAATTTTCCAGCCTCCTTTTCCAAAGCTTGTGGAATAGCCTTCATCATCCAATCGTCCCATAGAGATCAAACTCATGCGCATTTCTGGTACATGCCTGACTTGTTTCAACAATATTTCTTGTCCATTCTTCATCTTGATCTGGACATCTCCCACTCCAACAATACTGCAAAAATGATTATTCCCCAAATGCACTCTACCATAATCACCAGCATTATATGCAACAAAACTATTTTTGCATGGGGTTACATGGTGAGATGCCCCAGAGTCAAGGATCCAATCAAAGCTACTGCTAGATGTATATAAACATGCATCCTCTACTGAAACCATAAATAACACATCACCATCTGTGACTACAGCAGTAGTCTCACCTTCATTTGAGCTGGATGACTTGTAATTTGTATTGGCTGGTCTTTGATCCTTTTGTCCTTTCTTCAAGGCTCGACATTCTTTCTTCATGTTCCCGGGTTTGCAACAATGAAAGCAGATGATCCCGCCCCTCCTTGACTTTGATCGGCCTCTCGATCTCGATCGCCCTTGTTGGCCTCGATCAATCCTTCTGCCGCGATCAGCTAAAGCTAGAGCTTCTCCTCCCCGGTTTTCCGCAATTGACTTGCGTCGCAGCTCCTCATTCATTAAACTACTGCTGACATCATCAAACTTCAGGGTCCCTGCAGGTGCTGAAGTACTCATATCCACAATTAAATTTTCCGAGTTGTCTGGCATAGAACACATTAACAAAATAGCTCTAATTTCATCATCTAGAGTTATTTTAACAGAGGCAAGCTGACTAGTTATAATATTGAATTCATTCAAGTGCTCAGCAACTGAAGCACCCTCCTTCATCTTGAGATTGTAAAGTTTCTTCATCAAGAACACTTTGTTTGATGCCGTGTTCTTCTCATATAGAGCATGGAGCTTCTTCCATAATCCTGCTGATGTCTTTTCTCCGGACACATTGAAATAAACATTATTTGCTAGATATTGGCGGATTGTTGCAATCGCCTTTCTATCTAGCTTATCCCATTCCTCATTTGTCATCGATGAGGGTTTCTTTGTTACACCCTCAATCGGCAAATACTGATCTTTCAAAATTAGTATATCCTCCATCTGTGATTTCCATAGGGAAAAATTAGCCCCGCTTAACTTATCCATATCATTAACTGTTCCATCTCCATTTTTAATAAAATTCACACCTTCCAAAAAATTCTATATATTTTTTTTAAATTTTTTTTACCAAACCAGTCTCCTTAAATTACTAACTTCTCCAAACATTAAATATATATGTTTAAATAACATATATAATTTAAAATTATATAGAACCTTTAAGTTACTTCTCATAAAACATTCTTTCACTTTGTAATTAGATGGTGTCCACTTCTTTGTGAATACGCTCTAGCGGATCTGTAAACTCACCAGATTTGCTATAACAAATGAGTTGCTGCATACAAGCCATCTCCCTTTGTGTAGCCATTCGCCACAGTGTTAGTGCATCTGCCATTAGCTTCGTACTGACTCTCATTGAAGCTCTTAACAACTCCACAGCCCAAACACTCGCATATCATGTAAAACACCGCCCTGGGTAACGATAGAAAGCCCGAAGGTTACAGCTGGGTTGATATGCCCACCTAAAAACACACCTATTAAAGACGAGTAGACAAATAAAGGGGCAAACCCACTCGCTCTTAGTGGAAATTTTCGCCCGATTTTATAAACCCTTGTCGTGCAGTGGACGAGATAGAAGATCATTCCACCAAATGCCTAGGCAATCCCCTGATATCTATCTGAGATACAAGCAATTTGCCATGAATTCTGCAATACCCTGACAGTGAGGATAGTTATATAAAAAACAAGAAAGTGGCCATGAATTCTTATATACCCATGATAATGAGGATCGTTATGTAAAGAAACAAGAAAGTCGCCTTGAATTCTGCAATACCCTGACAGTGAGAATCGTTATGTAATGAAACAAGAAAATCCCCATGTTGTGCAGTTGACGAGATAGAAGATAATTCCACCAAATGTTTAGGCAATCCCCTGATATCTTAACTAAAAAAGATACAAGCAATTTGCCATGAATTCTGCAATACCATGACAGTGAGGATCGTTAATTATGTCAAAAAGCAAGAAAGACCCCATGAATTCTGTCATAACCATGACAGTGATGATCATTATGTAAAGAAACAAGCAAGTCGCCTTGAATTCTGCAATAACCTGACAGTGAGAATCGTTGTGTAAAGAAACAAGAAAATCGCTATGAATTTCGCAATACCTTTTATAGGCCAACTTGAACATATTACAAGCAAGCAAGAAGTTGATAAATTGGGCTACAAAACAAAGAAACGTTGCAGGAAATGGCATCGGCATTACACGGCCGCATAATAGCTTTCCATTAAAACGAAGTTAAGCCAAGCAAGCAAATCAGAAAAATGCTTTGGAATATTACATCCAGACAGGTGATAATGTACCAACATCGCATAACCTAGGTAGTGACGGACCCTACAGATCCGAGCGCCCTTGAGGTCTGTAAATAGGCGGACCTTTCAACTCAAGTTTACTTCACGCCTCCTCTCCGGCCATTCCGCGCCTCCTCTCCCCTCGAGTTCTCTTATATTCATCGTGACTTTAAGGAGCGAACACCATCTTTAGAAGCCGCCAAAGAAGTCCGTCCCGACGTCGAATGCCTAGGAACCAAGAAAGCCCAGCCCCTCTCCGTAATTTTTTGTTCACCCTGTATTGACACCCGAGAATATCGATAACCTCAAACATTAGGTTAGGTTGGGATGACTCTCTAATCTAGCGCCCGTGCCTCTATTCTAACACCTGGACACGTGACATTTATTAAACAATTAATAATAAAATTTTGAAAGGTAAAAATGGCTATTAGAAATATCTTGTGCGATATTTTGTAAAAAATTAAATCTCTATGATTCACTTCCTAATATATAATAATTATTTAAAAATTTTAAGGTGTCATAATTAGTAATGATTAAATTAAATTTTAGAAAGTTCGTTGAAAGCTTAATAATTAAATTTATTTTTTTTTTGGGGAAATTAAAGATTAATTGGAACTATAGTATTCAAAAAATGATTAATGGGGTGGAAAGCTTTTTTTGGTTTTGAAAATAATTGTAAAACGGAAAAACTCGTAATGTGAGATAGAAAGAAGTTCCTCTTTGAAACTTTAGTCACTCATGTTATCTTATATGGATGTGAGGTTTGGGGTTGCAACATCTTTAGAGAATCCTGGAGAAAGATTGAGCAAATCTAGAAGCGTTTTATAACGTAATACACCCTATCCTATTCTCCTTATAGAAGTGGGTCTTTCCCTTATAGAGAGCCTAGCTATGATTAGGCTTCTATGGTACAAGCACAAGCTCAATAGCATAGCAGACCATAGACTTTCTAAGCTAGCTTTAAATTTCAGCGAAAACCACCTAAGGCTTAAACGAGGTTGGTATAAAGACTGTAATAAACTTTACCGAATAATTATAAAATCTGTTGTAAAATGAGGATGCATAAATACCAACAGTAAATAGACATGAATAAATGATATTCCTTCCAACAAGAATCAACTAAGAATTTTATTAAAATTTGCCCATATCGCTTCATAAACAATGCCATATGAGAGGCCCATAACAATAATTCTCAACGTCCAGTTTAGAAAACAGATCACTGGCGCACTAACATTTCAAAGGATCAAAACTGTAATTCCAAATCTGTCTGTGCAGACAGAGATTACTTAGGAGCTGTGCGCAGGGTGCCACGGCTCTGTAATGCTACTTGGGTGGATCGTTGGCACTGCAGATTTCAGCGCTCGTGTGGCCAGACAGAAATCGCTTGGGGACAGAGTGACAGTGTGCGGAAGTGTTGCCTGAAGCGTTGCTTGGGCAGATCAACCTACTCCAGCACTCAGCGTAGACAGAGATCACTTGGTTGCTGCATGGATGTGATGTCCTGTACCTGCTTCCTAGGTTGGCGCAAGGGTTCCTTCTTGCGTTCAAACCGCGCCTTCCGTGCTCAATCTATAAGTTCTCTGCGTGCGGGAATATGGCAGTCATCGTGGGTGAGTGACTCACTACAGCGGACAGGGGATTTGGCCTCTCTTTCGCTTCAAGACGTTTTCTTAACAAAGGATAATGTGAACTAGAATTCTCAAGGAAGACAGTGTGCCAAAGAGATACTCTTGGTTCGTTGACAGGCAGCTAATGAACCTTGCGCAGTCGATCACCTCGCTAGCTCGACTTGTAGCCACTGGATCTGCGTTCACTTCAAATCAGCCACAGAAATCCCTGCGAAGGATACTCAATTCATAAACTTGAACTAGCTGCTATCATATGCATAACCCTTTTCAAGAACAGGAATGAAAGAAAGTGTTCCAACTAGGGTGATAAGAATGATCACCGAAGTCGTGTTTGCCCACTAGGGTGAAATCGAGTTTCATCGAAGAGTGACAGAGGGTCTCACCTGAAACCCACGACTTGAAAACTCGCTTGAGCTCTCAAAATATCCAAGAAAGAGAAGATCAAATTCCATGGCTTGCTTTCGTTCTTCCTTCTCTTTTTATAGATGGCTATTTGGAAAAACCATGGGCAAATACCTGGGGTCAAAACAACCAAAAGGAAAAACCAGGAGCAAATACCTGGGGTCAAAACAATCTAAAAGGGAAAAACCATGGGCCAGAGCCGCTTATTTACTATTTTATTTATTAGTCTTCTACCATTAAGACTTGGTCCAACCGGTTAAACGGTTGGGAATATTACAGTTCCCCCTGCCCAAAATTGCTTGCCCTTAAGCAATTTCAATGTTGGATGTTGCAATATGTGCTCTCCTTCCCAAGTGGCATCTTCAATGGGCAGATCTTTCCATCGTACAAATATTCGCGGATGATTCTGCTTCGAAGCTTCCTTTCTCGCACCTCCAACACCTCCTCAGGAACCAGTTGAAGATGGCCTTCCTCATCTAGTGGCGGTAATTCTGGTGATGATTTTATGTTTGATCCTAATGCTTTCTTCAAGCAGGAGACATGAAAGATATTATGAATTCTGCTCTCGGCGGGAAGCTCTAGCTCATATGCCACTTCTCCTATTTTCCGGACAACTCGATAGGGCCCATAAAATCGTGGCTTTAATTTTTCTGCCCCCTTCTGTTTCAAAGTAGACTGCCTGTACGGCTAAAGCCGGAGATAAACCACATCTCCCACTTCGAAATTCCTCTCTATCCTTTGACGATCTGCATATAACTTTTGTCGATTCTGTGCCGTCTGAAAATTGTCTTTGAGGGCTTTCAGAATATCCTGGCACCCCTGGATCCAATCCTTTGCCAAAGGTGCTCTACTATCTCCAAACATTGTATCTGCAAAAGATAGTGCCTCGTACCCATATAAGGCTCGGAAAGGTGACATCCCTATGGACATGTGATAAGTGGTGTTATAGCAGTATTCTCCTAAGTACAACCACTTGGTCCATGCTCGTTGATGTCCTGTGACATAATCTCGTAAGTAACCTTCCACCCATTTATTCACTGCTTCTGTCTGACCATCTGTCTGCGGGTGATAACAGGTACTAGGAGTGAGTTCTGTTCCAGCCAACCTGAATAATTCTTGCCAAAATGCTCCCATAAATCTACTGTCATGGTCACTCACAATGGCTTTGGGCAAACCATGTAGACGAAATACCCCTTGGAAAAATATTTCAGCTATTTGAGATGCAGAAATTTTGGAGGGGATTGCAAAGAAGTGAGCGTACTTGGTGAGACGATCCACCACCACAAAAATACAATCTTTACCTTGTGAAAAAGGTAGCCCTGTAATGAAATCCATGGATATGCTTTCCCATTTTTGTTCCGGAATAGGTAGTGGTTGTAATAAACCTGCCGGGTGTGTATCTTCAACTTTATTACTTTGACAGATACCACATTCTTGAACATATTTGATAATGTCCTTCTTGAGTCCCTTCCATGTGAACCTTTCCCTGATGGTCCGGTAAGTCTTTAGAAAGCCTGGATGCCCGACTAAAGGAGAGTCATGGGCTGCTTGTAAGATCTTCTTCTTAATTTGAGACTCAGGTACTAGATAGATTCGATCCTTATAATAGATAATATCATTGACAAATCTATAACAGATGTCTGATGACTGTCCGTCAAGGATCTCGCATGCTGATTGATTTTTTGAGTATTCCACCAAAAGATGGGACTTCCAGTCATCTATAATGTCTATGAGAGAGAAGGTAGCTGGTTTCCTTGACAAGGCATCTGCAACTGCATTATTTTTACCTTTGACATATTCAATCTCAAAATCATAGGCTTGGATCTTGCTGACCCATTTTTGCTGCCTCTCATTTAATTCCTTCTGATCAAGGAAGTATCTGAGACTATTGTGATCAGTTTTGACTTTGAACCGATTCCCCCCTAGATATGGACGGAACTTGGCCAATGCATGCATAATAGCCAACATTTCTTTATCATAAATGGAGTAAGAGCGTTCATAATTATGCAACTTCCTACTCTCAAAAGCGATGGGATGATGGTTCTGTGTTAGAACAGCCCCAATTCCTTCCCCAGAAGCATCACACTCCACTACAAAGGGCTGAGAAAAGTCTGGCAAGGCTAGAACTGGACACGAACTCATGACTTCCTTCATCCACTCAAAAGTCTCCTGGGTTGTTTCTGTCCATAAAAAGGCTCCCCTTTTTGTCAAGTCTGTAAGAGGAGCTGCTAGTTGTGAATATCCCTTTACAAATCTCCTGTAATAAGTGCAAATACCCAAGAAGCTTCTTAACTCTGTTACATTTTTTGGAGTTGGCCAATTGAGAATGGCCTCAATCTTCTCTTGGTGGACCTTAACACCTTGGCTCCCGATGATGTGACCCAGATATAGCATTTCTGTCATTCCAAACTCACATTTAGAGATTTTGGCATAAAATTGTTGTGCCTCCAATATTCCCAGGACCTCATCCAAGTGCTGCAGGTGCTCTTGCCATGTTTTACTGAAGATCAGGATGTCGTCGAAGAAGACCAAAACAAATTTATGCAGCTGCTTGTTGAATATATGGTTCATGCATGACTGAAATGTTGCAGGGGCATTAGTCAACCTGAAAGGCATCACTAGGAACTCATAATGTCCATAGTGGCATCGAAAAGTTGTTTTTGGAATGTCTTGATCACGAACTCTGATATGGTGGTACCCTGAGCGAAGGTCAATTTTTGAGAAGTATTTGGCTCCCTTTAACTCATCCATCAATTCGTCGATCCTGGGGATAGGATATCGATTTTTGATGGTCTTTTTATTCAATGCTCGATAATCTATACACATCCTCAGGGACCCATCCTTTTTCTTAACCAAGACTACTGATGAAGCAAAGGGGCTTGAACTCGGCCGAATATGTCCTAATGCCAATAATTCTTTTATTGCCTTTTCTATCTCATCCTTGTACACTTTGGGGTGCCGATAAGGGGTAGTGATGACAGCTTGGACCCCTTCTTTTAGTTCGATGATGTGCTCAAATCCCCTATCAGGTGGACGTCCTGGGGGAATATCTCCAAAGACCTTCTGGTATTTTTGCAATAGTGCCATAATATCAGGTGAGTACTCCTTGTGTTTCTCTACTGGTTTCTTCTCCATGATTCGGCACTCTATTGCCCATTCAATATCCCCATGTCGGAGATCTGCCTCCATCCGATTGGATTTCACCACCTTGGGCGGATATGCATGCATTCCTCTCAACTTCACATTTTTACCATCTGGTCCCGTGAATGCAAGTTCTAAGTCTTGGTAGTTTACTGTATGAGTTCCGATGGAATATAGCCATTGTACCCCAATACTACATGAGAGTCTGGGCAGTCTACGACAAAGAATTTATCTGTAACTTTGTAGTTTCCCATTGCTAGGCTCATGTTAGGAACTATTTTAGTGCATGACATGCGGTTGTGCTCTTTCTTTCCAGGAATCAACACTGTGAAGCCTACAAATTCTTCAATGGCTAGTCCCCTTCTGGCTACGAATTCTGCATCAATGAAGTTGTGGAAGGCCCCACCATCAATTAGCACAGTGAACTTTTGTTCTTGTATGGTGCCCCTAACTCGGAGGGTGTGATATCTTGGGACCCCTGTGAGAGAGGCAATGACTCCTTCCTGGACTTCTTCCTGTATTGCTCCCATGCCTTGTGATTCCCCTTGATCGAACTCTAGATTCTCTTCCTCATCTTCGCTTTCAGAAAATACTTCAATATAGTGTGCCTTCCCTTTAGTACACCGATGTCCCGGTGCCCAAGGTTCTTGACAAGAAAAGCATAGCCTTCTCCTTCTGAGATCTTTTATGGTCTCATCATCCAGCTTCCCCTTACCAACTGGCTCCTGTTGCTGCTGTTTGATTTCCTTCCCCTTTTTAGGAATAGAAAATTTAGGTGGGAACCTATTCTTGGGTACTGCATCCTGCATATCCCTTGCACGGTTGATTGCATCTTGCAAGGTGGCAGGTTGGTAGGCCCTAACCACCCCTCGTAGGGGTTCTGACAACCCTTCTATAAATAACATGACCAACCTAGTCATGGAGAGGTCGTTGAACATTACTGCAAGCCTCTGGAATTCTGCAACATAAGATTCAAGGTTCCCTGTTTTTCGGAGCTGGGTGAGCTCACGGAAGTATATCTCAGGATCCTTCCTATCAAATCTTTCTATTAACCTCCGTGTGAATTCTGTATAAGAGATGATGCTGGCATGTCCCAGAGTGGTCATACCATGTTGCCACCATTCGTGTGCTTCTGCATCCAGATGAAGTGTGGCGTACTTGATGGCATCCTTCTCCCTCATGGGATTGAGTTGGAAATATGTATCCAGTTTCTGTACCCATGACCGTGCTAAACACTTCGACGATCCATCAAAATAAGGAAGAGTTACCTTCCCCACAACTTTCTGCAGATCTACGTTTGACTGATGGCCCCCATATTTGGTTGCCTTCCTTTGTTGTTTGCTCCTCATATAGTAAAAGTCATTAAGGTTCAGGGTTGCTTTCACGTTGGGAGGCAACGTATCATATTATTTCATCCAGGCGGTAACTGTCTCTGCAATAGGTGAATGGCAGTCTTGCTCCTTGGAGGAGTCATCCAAAAATAGAGGCATGGTTGGCCGACTAAAAGGGCTGCTTCGAGTATTGATATACTCCTGCGGTGGACCATCCCCACCTGAATGGGAACCTCCTTCCCCATTATTGCTTTCCACATTAGGTTGCCCACTCTGTGCTTTAAGGAGTTCTATGATGGTGGCTTGAGTTTCAGCGATCTTTTGTAAAGCATCTTCAAGTTTGGTATTTTCGTGATCACCCATGGGTCTTTCTTCTCCTTCGTTTTTTCCTTGACTCCTAGCCCTTTTTCCTTCCCAATTAACAGTGATACCCTTCCTTGGCATCCCACAGCTGGCCAAGATGGGGCTCCAATATCACTGTAATAAACTTTACCGAGTAATTATAAAATCTGCTGTAAAATGAGGATGCATAAATACCAACAACGAATAGACATGAATAAATGATATTCCTTCCAACAAGAATCAACTGAGAATTTTATTAAAATTTTCCCATATCGCTTCATAAACAATGCCATATGAGAGGCCCATAACAATAATTCTCAACGTCCAGTTTAGAAAACAGATCACTGGCGCACTAACATTTCAAAGGATCAAAACTGTAATTCCAAATCTGTCTGCGCAGACAGAGATTACTTAGGAGCTGTGCGCAGGGTGCCACGGCTCTGTAATGCTACTTGGGTGGATCGTTGGCACTGCAGGTTTCAGCGCTCGTGTGGCCAAACAGAAATCGCTTGGGGACAGAGTGACAGTGTGCAGAAGTGTTGCCTGAAGCGTTGCTTGGGCAGATCAGCCTACTCCAGCACTCAGCGTAGACAGAGATCACTTGGTTGCTGCATGGATGTGTTGTCCTGTACCTGCTTCCTAGGTTGGCGCAAGGGTTCCTTCTTGCGTTCAAACCGCGCCTTCCGCGCTCAATCTATAAGTTCTCTGCGTGCGGGAATATGGCAGTCATCGTGGGTGAGTGACTCACTACAACGGACAGGGGATTTGGCCTCTCTTCCGCTTCAAGACATTTTCTTAACAGAGGATAATGTGAACTGGAATTCTCAAGGAAGACAGCGTGCCAAAGAGATACTCTTGGTTCGTTGACAGGCAGCTAATGAACCTTGCGCAATCGATCACCTCGCTAGCTCGACTCGTAGCCACTGGATCTGCGTTCACTCCAAATCAGCCGCAGAAATCCCTGCGAAGGATACTCAATTCATAAACTTGAACTAGCTGCTATCATATGCATAACCCTTTTCAAGAACAGGAATGAAAGAAAGTGTTCCAACTAGGGTGATAAGAATGATCACCGAAGTTGTGTTTGCCCACTAGGGTGAAATCGAGTTTCACCGAAGAGTGACTGAGGGTCTCACCTGAAACCCACGACTTGAAAACTCGCTTGAGCTCTCAAAATATCCAAGAAAGAGAAGATCAAATTCCATGGCTTGCTTTCGTTCTTCCTTCTCTTTTTATAGATGGCTATTTGGAAAAACCACGGGCAAATACCTGGGGTCAAAACAACCAAAAGGAAAAACCAGGAGAAAATACCTGGGGTCAAAACAATCTAAAAGGGAAAAACCATGGGCCAGAGCCGCTTATTTACTATTTTATTTATTAGTCTTCTACCATTAAGACTTGGTCCAACCGGTTAAACGGTTGGGAATATTACAAAGACACCAAGAACTGGTTAAACCATTGGGAGACCTACCAAAATGTTGCATTGAAAAACATCAATAACATTAAAAAAATTGTTACTTTTAAGTTCAAAGAAAAAATGTGGTGTGAGAAAGATCTAGCAGCTAAAAGAAAATTAAGGTATTATAAAGAGGTCATCAACCCCACTTTAGAAGATCAAAAGCATCTCTCTGTTTTAACTAGCTTAAAGAAGAAAATTAATATAGCCAAGATTAGAACGAACTCTCATGAGCTCCATAGTGAAATAGGTAGTTGGACAGTTTCTAAAACACCATGGATGGAAATGATCTGCCATCTCTGTGAGAATATGAACATCAAGGATGAAAATCACTTCTTCTTAGAATGCTCCGCGTACAACCACATTAGAGCTCAATTTCATAATCTTTGTTGTAATACTGACCTTCCTAGCCTTTTAAGATGTCAAAATTATAGTGAGCTCTCCAAGCTTTTTGAGTATAGGAATAAAATCTTAAATCAAATTAAATAACTCTTTTCTTTAAGTCTCATAAACCAAAAATTGGTCTTAATGCATGCTAACCACCATCATCATCATCATTCTCAATTAATAATTAGAAATAAAATAAAATAAACTTTTTTGAAAGTTTATCATCAAAGAGATATTGGATAAATTGAGCGAATGGAATTAAATATACGATATAATTCCCTAAATAAATTTCTAATTCCCGCATCAATTGACCCTACTGAATATAACCCCAAAAAAAGCTAAATATCAATTCATCCAACTCAGCATTTGCGCATATCTCATTGGCCCAAAAGGCGTGAATCAAAATGCTGTGACAGAGATAGATTTGTGTTTAATATGTGCCTTTTCGGCTAAGTTATAAAAGTCTTAGTGATCATTAAGTTAGCTTGTATTTAACTGGCATATACACTTGGATGAGTGGGAAAGTGGTATGGTTTGAGGCCACAATTGCTAAGCTCTCAATTGAAGAATTCATTTCTTATTATTAATGCTTATGATCATTGAAAAATGTAGAACTAGGATTTCTGTTAATTTGATTTTTTTAAATTAATGGATTTATAACCCGAGCATTGTGCCTGTCATTGTTTTTACGTTTTCAAGTTTCAATTTGACACGCATACAAAATACTTCTTTTACTTGCTTCATTTTTCTTTTTCTGAAAAAATGTAGGGCCTTAAAATACTTCGAATCACGAAATGGTCTGGCTATTTGCAGAATACTCTGTTCTGGAGGCCACTTATATAATCTTTGATGTCACTGCACATACACAAACCGAGAAGAGACACACAGCTTCTCTTCTCTCATGTAAATCCCTACTACACCTCATACATACTCGCCCTCAAATCTGAGGCTGCTTTCGCAGCCCCAGAAACAGATTACTTGTCTCTGCACGTTTTACAAAATGATGAATCTCCAACTGCACATCAGTGACAGCAGAAAGTACTTTCGTCTCTGCACGTCTTACAAAATGATTGAATCTCCCACTGCAGTTAAGGGATTTCCATCTAACATCCGAGCTGAGGGAAATTTACATGCAACAACAAAGAAATGATCGCTCATATGATGAAGGGATCTTGATGAGAGCTCAAGTTTAAAGAGGGCGTTTCATGCACACTCTGGTGGAGGCGTGGAAAATCTGACTGAATCTTTGCAGTAATCGTAAGTCATGTATTTCTCGTGTACCCATTTCAGTTTCAGCCTCTGCTTTGCATTAAGAGAAGCGTAAACAGGCTGATCCCACCACGAAGAGCAGTTTGTTTTGGAGGAATACTGACAGGCGTCAATGCTGAAATTCTTGTATGTAGAAATGAAAGGCGCGTGGCTCCAATCGGTCTTGACGAGGCCACCTTGAGTAGCCCAATCGTCTGCGTTCCATATTGACGAGTATACACCCATCGGTTGAGTTTGAGGATATGGGACTCCTCTTTTCTCGTTGTTGGAAAATATCCGTACGGGCACATCATCCACAAAGAAACTGCTTCCATTCATCCAACAACCAGCTCATCAGACACTGTAATACACAGACTAACAAGGCATGGCAATTATCGTATATATACTTACACAACTTGCTGGCGATTCCAGAGAAAGGAATAGGAATGAAAGTCTGCAGTTGGGTCGAACCATAAGAAAATACGCTGCTCTCTGTTGCCAACCCCTTTTGAATAAACGTTAGTCTGCACAGCGTACGGCTCCCCCGAAGTGTTCCCCAAAAATTCAAAGTCGAATTCGTCATGCTGATCGCCTTGGGAAGACATCTGCAATATCACCAAGTATAAATTGAATCATTGATCAAAAATAATAAAGAAGCCAAGAAATGCAATATAAACTGATCTAATGTATGGCAAATGACAGTTACATAGAATGCAGTAACAGTGCCAGCAGAGTCCCCGGGAATGAGCTTAATCTGCACATTCGCTTTTCCGAAGATGTATGTGCTCTTCGAAGCAAATCCTGCACCTGCAAACACAGCAATCTTAATGAGACTCGACAGATGCAGCAGAAACACAATCACTGGTAAAAGCATAGAATGGGATAAAAATAGAATAGATAAATACCAGAAATGTTATCGAGCTTGAGCTGGAGCAACTCCCCTTGGGACATAACATGATCAACAGCCCAACTGGGGTAGAAGAAATCGTCGAAGGACGCACATCGAGAACCCACGAGAAGGCTGCACAACGTTACAAAGATACAAAGAAGAGAGCAGTGCATGACACGCCCCCCTTCTTGACAACCTACGAATGCCATCCTCAACACTCGATTCGACTGGACTGTGTATCAAGCCAGTGGAAATGAATCAGAGTTCAATGAAGGAATAGCGTGACCCACAAAATTTATAGGGTAGGGAATGGTAACTTGACTGGCACTCTACTAAACTTAACTGCGACGGTAAAAATCGCTCATACTCGATTTAAATAATGTTTTTTTTGCCTGTACGCACTCCCATAATGCCAGTCTAATTACAGTAACGGAGACTCCTTTTTCTCAAAATTTACCACGATGTTGCACCTATTTGTCATTTGATACGAGTGCCATTTGTCATTGTCATTTTCCGTGTAAATGTGCATTTTCTCCGATACTGCTTCGAGCGGAATTACATTTTGATTATAATTACTTTGACTTTTATTATTAAATTTAAATAACCGCAAAGAAAAATAATCAAAATATAACAGCGGTCAAAAAAAAGTTACCCATGTCATTTAACCACTGGTATTATGTGTCAGGCATTATAGCACCCCTGCAGCATATTGACCAGTTTGCAGGAGGATTAGGCATAGATGAGACAAATGAATTAATAAAAGATATTAAGTCCAATCACTCAATCCAGATGGGCACACATTGGGTGGAGAGACGTTCACGTGTACACTCATGAGGGCCTGCTGCTGCCTACACCACCAGGCTGGCTTGTTACGAGGAGATAAAAGCCCAATTCACTTCGCCTGTTGCGGCCTGCAGGCATCTCGATTTAAAGCCGGTACAACTAGCTGATTTTTCGTGATATGTTCATCCGCACCCTATATGCATTGCCGTGGAGATGACGTTAAACAGTCAACATCATATATATATATATATGTCAGATCTCTGCAGCACTTATAATTAAACTAACTGTTGCGGGATACATATGGATTGGTGGCATTAGTTTTATGGTACCGTAAATCTCTTTCTTAAACGGCTATATAAAACTGACGAGGTATGGCCGCGCTGTTGCCAGCTATTTTACTGTCACAAATTCACTGCACAACACCTTAACAGCTGTATGTTACGTTGTATTTACCCGCTGCCGATGAGAGAATGAGTTCGGCACTGTCCTTATGTTATCCATTTTCTTGACAATCACTGGTTCATGGAAATGAAAGATGGATCATTCCAACCAATTATTTATTATTAAATTGGAAGGAGCATGATAAAATGATGGAAGGCACGGTGCACTCGTGAGATTCCGTCAAATCGCCTTCTGTTAGTAAAACTGATGAACAAGCCACTTATTCAGAAGATAACTGAATAAATAATTTGAAAGTGACTGATTTCACTACACTTTAGTGATGCACCTGAAAAAAAAAACCGGACACTCGAATAATGTTTACTGCACACAAACCACGTGAACTTGAAATTCCAATGCATCTATATTGTTCGTAAATAATTCATTTTTTTAGGCGGCCTGTTTTAAAACATATACTAAATTTAGTACCATTATTTAACAAGAAGGAGAGGGGAATTTTGTCTTTCATGTTTGGCCTGCTTTTATTCTTTAGAGCATGTAGAGTAGGGAGTATATTGGTTCAGAACACAAAGTAGCGAGTATATTAACCACAAAGGGTAGCCAAAATCTCACTATCCTCATTCATTAAAGTAACCGCAACGGTACATGAACCAACCTTCAAAGTTTATAGCTATGTTGTTGATGATTTATGAAAGGGGGACTTATAATTCATTAGTTTCACTAACATTTATATTATAGAGAGAGTTGTGCTTTAGAAAGGTCACTTTTTTTTTTTCTAATTTAATTATTGCAATATTTACTTTCTATTCTATATTTATTTTAAGTTAATTCACTAATATTAAAGTTTAAAATAAAAAACTTTATCTACAATATAATAATTTTATATTGAAATTAATTAAGTTGTCATATATATATAAACAAAGTGGTGTATTTACAATTCTCTAATTACAATAATGCAACAACTCTATTGCCACAACTGTCCATCTTTTTTAGACATTCAATAAACAATGTAATTTCTCTAGGTAAATTAAATTAAATTCTGAAAAATATAATATAGTAAAATTTTATTATAACAAATTGCTAGAACACACTCCAGAGCTATACTGGCAACCCACAAGGATCTTACAACAATATAATCAAGCATATAATTGACACATTTTTTTCTCATAAACATAGAGAAATATTGAAACTATTCAAGAAACAATGGACACAATGCTTACCTAGAAACTCAAATGGAAAAACCAACTCAGAATGGGGATTCATTATTTCATTTTTGTAATTTGTGGTTACAATGCTTTCATTGCTCTTTATGTGTCACCTTCTCTTGTCCAAAAGCCCCATTGAGAATGCAAGTGAACCAAGAAATAATGAGAGATGGGGGTGAAGGGAAAGGTCAACAACCATGATCCTTCATTTCCCATTCTTCAGTCTTTTCTCCTATTTATGTTTCTTATTTCATTTATTTCTCTATTTTTTCCTTCTATTTGTCCGATTCACTTTTTCAATTTGCATTGTTTGCTAACTTTCATAGATATCCTAATTGGATTGCAATTACTAGCTCTTATAGATGTTTATTAGTTTAGATCAATTTTCGATCACATCTCGCCATTGAGATTTGTTTTGGTCTTCGAAAGCTTAAAGGAAACCAATCTAAATCAATGTGTTTTTTTTCTACTTCTCTAGAACATGGCTCTAACTTTGGCTTTGGTTCTATGTCACTTGTTCCTGTAGTGAAAAATTACTCACTAACTCCTAGTTCTAAGCAATCTCCAAATCCAAATTTTCATAACCAACATCATTTCCCATCTTTACCTATACTAAAGACAATCCTTCTAAACAATCAACAAAGTCAAGTTGAATGTTGACCAATAAACTATTATAGATATTCCATTGACATTTTGCCACAACATATCTAATAAAAACATACTTAAAAATAACAATATTATAAATCGGCGTTTTCTATTACAGAAAAAAAAACATACTTAAAATCCCAAAACTATACTATGAGTGTTATTTTTCTTAGAATTTATGTATGCAATATATATAATGTGGAAAATAAATAAAAAACAAAAATACAATCACTCACAACCATAATAACAAAATATATGATCTGGAAAACCCTTACAAGAGAAAACTCAACTAGAAGGTGAGGTTGTTATGCTCCCTATTTTTCTAAAAGGAAATGGATGCAAGTACAAATGAGTGAGACATGTGCCTCATGGGATACTACAATGCATAAACTCTCCATGTTTTCCCTCTCTCTATCCACTTTCAACTACTATGGTCATCTATGGAATAAAATGCACTTGAATAGAATGAAATCCCTTTTCCTTCTAGTGGCCCAACTATAACACAACCTAATCACCTACTAATGATTAAGTTTGGCTCCTTCAACTCTTAATTAGAGTTAAAATATTGAATTTTATTAAGTCTTCTTCATCATGGTCATGCGGCTATCCCATTTTCCATGAATAATGGGGTTGATGTGGCATCCTCTTGAATCGTGGTGGTCAAATAGGAAGGTCAACTTTCAGGTGGCATAATTTTTGCATACACGCATTGTTTGAAGTCTTTATTGGAGTGTTGGAAAGGTATATAAGTGTATAATAGTGTAATGGTTTCATGTTTAAGAAAAAAATTAACCCTAAAAAATACCATTTAATTCCTCAAAATAATTCCAAAATTTTTTAGACCACAATTCTCCAAACTAGGTCCTATCAGTAACAATGGTCTTATGAGTCAATCACTCCAATTTTTCCACTCCAAAATCATCAAGCTGGATAAAAAACAATATAATGATCCAATATAGGCCATACCTTTCCATTTTAGGAATTTAATGATCCTCAAGAGCTTTTATTGAATGAGGTCAAGAAAATTTTCCTCTATGTTGACTATGCCTGGCCTTGTATTTTTCTTATGACTTCTATAGTGTCTCTTATACCTATTTATGGATCTGTCTAATCTTTTCAACATATTTTTCTACCCTTAAGGCATCTACGTGAGATCCTCCGTCAATTATCCTTGTTTTCAAGCAATGTCCATAGGTGAAGCTAGAAAATATCCATAACAAGTTTCAAATGGGGAATCACTAGTATTTGGATTGCCCTACTATAAGAGAGTTGTATGTATACCATATTTTTATCTCGAGTCTTTGAATGTTTCTGATTATAACCCCTCAAAATTTGAACAAAATTTCTATTAACTACTTCTATTTTCCCATTTTTTTGTGAATGGAATATAGTAGACCTATTCAACTTCATGTCCATCTTCTCCCACAATGTAGTCCAAAATACACTAAGAAATATTGTGTCCCTGTCTCAAACAATGCTCCTTCACATCCCAAAGTGCACCCAAACTTGTCGAAAGATCAAGTTCACTGATTCTTTCCCACTAATCTTTTCATAGGGCATGAAAATGCACATCTTACTGAATTTATCAACTTTCGTGAATAAGTAGCCATGTCCTTTCCTGGTTGTTTGTAAACCTCCCACAAATTCCATGGATATTATTTTCCAAGGATGAGTGAGTATAGGTAAAGAATGGTATAGTCCATGTTTCATGTTACTATGCTTGTTGGTGCAACAAAGCATACATCCTTTTATGAACATAGTTATATCTTCTTACACCCTAGGCCAGTATACATACCTCTGCAAATTTGGAACTGTCTTCCCTACACCAAAATTCCTTGCAACCTTGGACGTGTGAGCCTCTCTTATCAACTACGGTTGGTCAATTTTAGGAACACATAACTTATCTAGCTTGTATAGAAAACCACTCTAGATATGGTATTCAATTCTGTTTTCACCATCATACACATGACTCTCACCCTGCAACTGCTAAAACACTTCCTTACAATCCTCATCCTTTGTATATGCCTATTTATATTTATCATAGGTGGAAGGCTCCATATGCATCAAAGTTTCCAAAGATGTGATCTTTGATGTGGGTGGCCTTGAAAGAAAATTGATGTAAAAATCATATCCATGTGTAATGCATGGTCTACCATACTATAGGTTGGGCTTGCAAGTACTATAGTAGTTGGTGATATGTGTTGATTACTGTTTTCTTTCTCATCAGATAGAGTTTCCACTTTTTCATAACTTGCACCAAAGCTTAGAGCTCCTTATTATATGTAGGGTAGTTCTATATTCGACATATAAGTTCATGGAAATTAATTGGAGTGATTTAGCTTAATTTCAGTTGTATATATACAATATATACCACTTTTTTTAAGAGTGTTGTATATATACCAAATTTTCATTGCAATTCTTTGGATCCTTCTTATTGCAACCCCTTAAAAGCTACACCAAATTCCTATTAACTACTTTTGTTTTTCCATTCATCTATGGATGGAATGTTATAGACCTCTTCAACTTCATGTCCATCTTATCCCACAATGTAGTCCAAAATTCAATAATAAATATTGTGTCCATATCTGAAAAGATACTTCTTGGTATCCCAAAATGCACCCAAACCAGAAGAAAATGTTTGAAACTTGATCATTTATAGTGAAAAAAAGCACTTCAATAACATGATCGTGAATGAGCTTTTTGATGAAGTGTATTTGTAGCTCTATGTGTTTCTTGCATTGATGTTTCTGATCTTGATGGAATTATTATTGTCGCACCATAGGGTGGTCATATGTTGCTACAAGAGTCCGTTGATAGTTCAAACATTCAATTACCAATAATGGGAAATCTACTCAATTAAGATCCCAATTATATTGATCCTCACTAACTCCTAAGTTCCTAAATATCTTAACACCCCCCCCTTAAGTTCAATAACATGATCGTGAATGACCTTTTTGATGAAGTGTGTTTGTAGCTCAATGTGTTTTTTGCATTGATGTTGCTCGATATCATGGGTGATCTAGATGGAATTCTTATTGTCACACCATAGGTGGTCAGATGTTGCTACAAGAATCCATTGATAGTTCGAAAATTCACTTTCCAATAATGGGAAATCTACTCGATCAAGATCCCAATTATATTGATCCTAACTAACACCTAAGTTCCTAAATATCTTAACATCCCCCCTTAAGAATAAATTGGTATAGGATTGAAATATTTGCAAGTGTGATACAATAGGAGAGGAAGGGGGCATTGGAGTCTATTCCCCATAATAGATAACTTCTTGAAATCCTAACATATATCAAAGTTTGGAAAATTCTCTTTTGTAAGATACTTTATGAAAATTTCTTGCAACTTGAATATTTATAGTGAAAAAGAGCACATCAAGATCATGATCATGAATGAGTTTTTTTAGTCAGTGCATTTGTAGTTCAATGTACTTGTTGTGTTGAAATGGCACCCAAAGGGGGCTTCTGATTTAATTTCCCCTTAATTAAATTGGAAGAGAAAATGTAATTTCATTTCATGATAACTTGCATTAGTTAACTAAGTCATAAAGACTAAGTTAGATTAGGAAATTCGAGTTGAGGGTCACAAAGGATGAATGTAGAGTTCTCCCATGATTTTAGGGGGTCCAGTTACAGTTATTTGTGAGTTGTAATTAGTTAACTTAAGAAACTGAGTTAAATCATTTTAAATAGTTTAACTGAGAGATGATCTAGTGAGAGGTCCAGTGAATTAAATCTAATTTAATTCACAAGTAGTGATCAATCAATTAACCGATAATTTGCTGTAAATAGTTGTTGCATGTCATTTCTAAGGAAGGCCCAGTTGAGATCGAGGTTAAAGGGATGATAACTATCAGTTGTATAATTAGGAAATTGTACAGGTCAATTATAGAGTCATGTGGAAGCCTATGATGCATTGCGCAATCAATTCCATGTAATTTTCTATTTACTAGGGCGAAAATTCCTCCAGAAATGCACGAGAAAGGTTGGTTGAGCATAGGCTGAGAATTGGTTAAGTACTTGATTCATTTTTCCTAGATCAGAATGAGACAGTTGGCAAAGTGTAGGAGATTCTCAATGAGAGAAAATAATTGTATTGTTTCATGGTATTTACTTTATACAATATACAAATAGTAGAGTTTTAGGCAAGTTTCTTTCCCTAGATACATATTGTATTATGTGTTTGATTGTCTCTTTCTCTTGTTATGTGATTGTGTGATCATTTTTTGTTTCCAAAAAATGTAGAAGGATTCAATATCATGTTTTAGTACATTACAAGATAATTTTGAATCCATTTGTTATATTTTATACATGGTATCAGAGTGCCAAGAATCACAATAGAAGAGAAGAACAAAGTTTGTTTTGAACAGGTTCGAATTTTCAAATTTATTCGTCAGGACCCAACGACAAATCAAGATGTCTTTCAATGGCTTGAGACTCAAATATGCCTTTGAGAGAAATTTGAATTACATAGCATGGAAGGGCAAGATGGAGGCAATGCTTGAGGAAAATAGACTAAAGGCTTTCATTGATATTGATATTCCTCTTCCCGCAAAGTAGATGCTCAAAAATTTGATGCACGGAAGAAGAATGTAGCAAAGGCGAGAATGATCTTGTTAGAGGGAGTTTAAGGTCATATTGTCTCGAGTATCCACTGGAAGGCGACTCAATATGATATGTGGAAGGCCTTGACATATCTATTTCAAAATATCAGCGACCACAGGAAGCTAGCATTGAAATAAAATCTCATGCAGATCAAAATGGCGAAGGGTGACACGATCCAAAAATACTTGACGAAGTTCACTTAGTGTCAAGATGAGCTTGGAAGTGTTGGGATAATGGTTGCATCAGATGATTTGTTGAGCATAGCTCTTCTAGGCCTTCGCAAGAGCTGGAATAGCTACCAGGAATTGTTGGGTGTGGAGCCTGATTATCTTGTTTACTTTGTATCATAGCATTGGACCCCTGTACCTTAAAAGGGGTGGCAACGCCGCCCGTAATTAATCACTGTCGTGGGGGGTACCGAAGCTAAAAACAGATGTAAAATTTCCCTGTAAAAGTATAGTAATTTCTAGTCAATCTGGGCCGTTCATTAGGCAAATGATCTGACGGTAGAAGTTATGTTTAGATTAGGGTTTTTTTCCCTAGAAGGCAACCCCTCGTTTTTTATGAGGGCATTTTATTGAGGTTGTGTATTGTATGTGTATTCTCGGAGCGAGAAACAGAGAGGGAGACTGTGAGAAAGAACAGAGGATATTACAGCGGATCTGCTGTAGGTTTTGTCTTTTCATTTTGCTGGATAATAGAAAGGAAGGACTGGCTGTTCAGGGTGGACGTAGCCCAAACTGGGTGAACCACGTATATCTGTGTCTCTTTGGTTTTATGTGTTTTGTGTGCGTTTATTTTCCGCATATTTTTATGTGTTGCATTGCTTCATAATATATAATTTTCTAACAACTGGTATCAAATCTGAAGGTATATTTGGCTGATAAACTCGTAGGAAAGAAGGGTTCCTGGTTCGAGTGGGAGCAATGGCGGACGATGGTAAGTTTAGGGTCGAGAAATTTAACGGCCAAAACTTCTCGCTGTGGAAGATGCAGATGGAATATTATCTGTATCAGAAATATCTATACCTACCATTGAGCGGAAAAACAAAGAAGTCGGCGGCCATGACAGACGCGGAATGGAACATTCTCGATAGAAAGGCACTCAGAACAGTATGGTTGTGTCTTGCGGCGTTAGTCACCTTCAATATTTCGAAGGAAACAACAACAGAGGTTTGATGCAGACGTTGGCGAAACTATATGAAAAACCCTCGGCCTCAAACAAGGTATTTCTTATGAAACGACTATTTAATATGAAGATGTCAGAAGGTGGATCTGTTGCAGACCATTTAAATGAATTTAATACAGTTACCAGTCAGTTGAGTTCTGTAGGGGTAAACTTTGATGATGAAGTTAGAGCTTTGTTATTCTTGTGCTCATTACCAGAAAGCTGGAATGGTTTAGTTATGGCCATTAGTAACTCTGTCTCTAGATCTAGTACTTTAAAGTTTGATGATGTTGTCGGTGCTATCCTTAGCGAGGAAATGTGATGGAAAAGCTCCGGTGAGACATCGGGTAATGCTTTGAGTGCAGAGTCTAGGGGAAGAAGAATGGAAAGAGGAAAGAGCTCGGGATATCGCAGTAAATCAAGGAAAGGCAGATCCAAGTCCAGATCGGGGATAGTGTGCTGGAAATGCGGAAAGAGAGGACACCTAAAGAAATACTGTAGATATCGGAAGTGAAAAGAAGGAGACACATAGCAAGAAAACAATCATGAAGCAAATGTGACAGGTGATGTGTTACGAGATTATTTGATTCTTTCTTTCGAAAATGTTATTGATTCTTGGGTTGTAGATTCAGGGGCTTCATTCCATGCCACACCTGATAAGAAATATTTTCATGACTATGTTCAAGGAGATTTTGGACAAGTTCGTTTGGGTTATGATAAACCCTGTAAAATTGTTGGAATGGGTAAAGTTATTGTAAAACAACAGAATGGAAACCAATGGCTACTAAAGGAGGTAAGGCATGTTCCAGATATGAAGAAAAATCTGATTTCAACAGGGCAGTTAGGCAGTGAAGGTTGTGTGACAACTTTCACAGATAAAACTTGGAAGGTCACCAAAGGAGCGCTAGTAATAGCAAAAGGTGAAAAGGTTGGTACATTGTATTTATGCAATGGTATTTCTAACTCTGTTAATGCTTTAACTTCCAAAGGAGCAGATGCAGCATTATGGCATCATAGGCTCAGACACATGAGTGAGAAGGGGATGAAAATTATTCACTCAAGAAATTTGCTGCCAGGTTTGAAGAATGTTGATTTGAATTTCTGTGAGAATTGCATTTATGGAAAACAGAAGAGAGTTAGATTTCTCAGAGTTGGGAAAGAAAAGAAGAGCGAAAAATTGGAGCTTGTGCATACAGATGTATGGGGACCTGCTCAGGTATCATCTCTCGGTGGCTCTCGTTATTATGTTACTTTTATTGATGATGAAACTAGAAAAACATGGATTTATTATATTCAGAATAAATCTGATGTATTTGATACTTTCAAGAAATGGAAAGCTTTGGTTGAGATTGAGACAGGAAAGAAGTTGAAGCGTCTCAGATCAGACAATGGAGGTGAATATTGCAGCAAAGAGTTTGATAGGTACTGTTCAGAGCATGGAATTCGTAGAGAGAAGAAAGTTCCAAGAACACCACAAGAAAATGGTGTGTCAAAAAGGATGAACAGAACAATCATGGAGCATGCAAGGTGCATGAGATTGCATGCAGGATTGCCTTTACAATTTTGGGCAGATGCTGTAGATACTGCTGTTTATCTAATAAAAAGAGGGCCTTCAAGTTCCTTGGATGGTGGTATTCTAGAGGAAGCATGGACAGGTAAAATGGTAAACTACTATTTTTAAAGCCTTTTGGTTGTGAGGCCTTTATCCATATTAATAAAGAAAACAGAACAAAGCTTGAGGCAAAATCAAAGAAATGTACCTTTATTGTATATGGTGCTAGTGATTTTGGTTATCGCTTATATGATTATGAAAATCACAAAATCATTAGAAGCAGAGACGTAATATTCAATGAAAAGGTCTTGTATAAGAATCAGTTGCAGGAAAAGAAACAGGAAAAAGAAAGCAAGGAATACACGGTTCTTGATGAGATAACTGAAAAAGTAAAGGTGCCTGAAAATAATAATAATCAACAACCACAGTAGCAACAACCACCACAACAGCAACAGGCACCTCAAACACCTGAAAGTGGTGTTAGAAGATCTACCAGGATAATTAGACCCCCTAAACGATACTCTCCTTCATTATATTATTTATTGTTGACTGATTCTGGTGAACCTGAATGTTATGAAGAAGCAATGCAGGTTGAAAGCAGGAAGAAGTGGGAGCTAGCCATGGAAGAAGAGATGGACTCCTTAATGCATAACCAGACTTGGGACTTAGTAAAGTTGCTTGCAGGTAAAACTACATTGCAGAATAAATGGGTTTACAGGTTGAAGGAAGAAGATGGAGGAAAACAGAGGTACAAAGCTAGACTTGTGGTGAAGGGGTTTGCACAGAAGAAAGGTATTGATTTTGATGAAATATTTTCTCCTGTTGTTAAGATGAATTCAATCAGAACTATCTTAAGTCTTGTAGCGGCGGAAGATTTACATCTTGAACAGTTAGATGTAAAGACAACATTTCTCCATGGAGATTTGGAGGAAGAGATATACATGCAGCAACCAGAAGGATATGAGGTAAAAGGGAAAGAAAAATTGGTGTGCAAGTTAAAGAAGAGCTTTTATGGCTTAAAACAGGCTCCAAGGCAGTGGTATCTAAAATTTGACAAGTTTATGTCTGAACAAGGTTATACTAGATGTCACTCTGATCATTGTGTTTATCTAAAAAGGAAAAATGATGGCGGCTATATTATATTGTTATTGTATGTAGATGACATGCTTGTTGCAGGGTCTAACATGCAGGAAATAAATGTGCTCAAAAGAAAATTGGCAAATTCATTTGCAATGAAGGATTTGGGAGCTGCAAAACAAATCCTTGGTATGAGGATAACTAGAGACAGGAAAAATCATAAATTAACACTGTCTCAGAATGAGTACATAGAAAAGGTGTTGAAAAGATTTAATATGCAAAATGAAAAACTATTTAGTACACCTTTTGCTAGCCATTTCAAACTTAGTAAGGAGATGTGCCCCAAGACCCACGAAGAAATGGAATATATGTCTAAAGTTCCATATGCATTAGCAGTTGGAAGCTTAATGTATGCAATGGTCTGTACAAGGCCTGATATTGCACATGCAGCGGGAGTTGTAAGCAGGTACATGAATAATCCAGGAAAAGAACATTGGATGGCAGTAAAATGGATTCTCAGATATTTGAGAGGTACCACAAATCAAGCATTATGCTTTGGTGGTTCAAACATTGCTCTACAGGGATATGTTGATGCGGATATGGCAGGTGACAGAGATAACAGGAGGAGCACTACAGGATATGTATTTATTGTAGGTGGAACAACTGTTAGTTGGGTTTCAAAAATCCAAAGTGTTGTTGCACTTTCAACAACAGAAGCAGAATATGTTGCTGCTACAAAGGCTAGTAAGGAAATGATTTGGTTACAAAGGTTTATGGATGAATTGGGTAAGAAGCATGATATGGGCACGTTATACAGTGATAGCCAAAGTGCCATTCATCTTGCAAAGAACTCATCATTTCATTCCAGGACTAAACACATACATCTCAAGTACCATTTCATACGGTCAGTATTGGAAGATGGAGAGTTGATTGAAGCTGGAAAAGATACACACTAGCCAAAATCCTGCAGATATGCTAACAAAAGTTGTAACCAGGGAGAAACTGAGAATGTGCTCAGTTTCTATTGGTCTTCAAGGATGACGATGAATATGAGAAACAGCCAGGTCCAAAGAGGAGTCATTATCCAGCAAATGAAGCAGTGATGGAGTTGCTACAATCAGTCTCCAAGTGGGAGATTGTTGTGTGTGGAGCCTGATTATCTTGTTTACTTTGTATCACAAAGATTGGACCCCGTATTTGGGGTATGGGTGCACAAGCGTCGTACTAATCGTCGAGGTGGGGTCCCAAAGCTAAAAACAGATGTAAAATTGCCTTGTAAAAGTATAGTAATTTCTAGTCAATCTGGGCAGTTCATTAGGCAAATGATCTGATGTTAGAAGTTATGTTTAGATTAGGGTTTTTTTCCCTAGAAGGCAACCCCTCGCTTTTTATGAGGGCATTGTATTGCGGCTGTGTATTGTATGTGTATTCTCGGAGCGAGAAACATAGAGGGAGACTGTGAGAAAGAACAAAGGTATTACAGCAGATCTGTTGTAGGTTTTGTCTTTTCATTTTGCTAGATAATAGAAAGGAAGGACTGGTTGTTTAGGGTAGACGTAGCCCAAACTGGGTGAACCACGTATATCTGTGTCTCTATGGTTTTATGTGTTTTGTGTGCTTTTATTTTCCGCATATTTTTATGTGTTGCATTGCTTCATAATATATAATTTTCTAACAGGAATTTGTGAATGGGAGGGAGAAGCTACCAGATTGGGGGATGACTATGATCTGATTTGGTATAAGAAGAAATTCGACGGACCACCAAAAATGGATCCTCATCAAAGACTGGTGATAGGAGAACTGTGCCTTGGATGGAAAGGTGAAGAAAGGAAAAGGGAAGGTGTCCCATTCCAAATCGGAGTCTGGCGAGGTAGGAAAGAAGCGAGACTTTTCAAAAGTAAAATGTTTCAATTGTCATGAGCATGGACATTACGCCACAAATTGTCCACAAAAGAAGACCAACAATAAGGCCTCAGGAGGAGCATCAGGTGAAGCACTTGCTTCATAGTTTGAGTTGGATTTCGCTCTCATTGCATGCATGGTGTCTTTGGTGATGGGTTTTGTGTGGTACTTGGATAGTGGAGGTTCATTCCATATGGCAAGAAACTTCAGTATCTTGGAGGAGAAGGGTCTCCATATGCACATCGAGATGGGTGATGATGAGATGTATAGTATTACCAGTGTAGGTACAGTTAGAGGGAGTCAGGTAATCCACTCACATTAAAATATGTCATGTATGTTCCTAGTTTAAAGAAGAATTTGGTTTCTTTTGCTATGTTGGAAGATCGTGGCTATGATGTGATATTTAGTGAAGGAAAGGTGTTCCTTTGTCACAAATCCATGAGACAAGTGAAAAAAATTAGGGTTTGAGTAAAGAATCTCTATGAACTGGATGTAGAATATTGTGTGACATTGAGCACGAAAACATAGAAGGTGGAGAGTCGAGACATCGGTGAGTTATGGCACAGGAGGTTGGGTCATCTACACCACAATGCTTTAAATATCATGCAACATATTTCTACAGGACTTCCAAAGGGTGCAATTGCACAGAGGGATACATGCAAAAGGTGTACATTAGGGAAGCATACCAAAGCCATATTTCACGATAAGGAAAGTCGAGCCAAGGAGATCCTTGAGATACTTCACTGAGACATGTGTGGACAATTCTCGACAACTTCCACAACAAAGCACAGGTATTATGTGATTTTTGTTGATGATTTTTCAAGAAAGTGTTGGATTTTATTCATGTAAAAGAAATATCAGACATTCTCCAAGTTTTGTGAGTTCAAGGCACTTGTCGAGACAGATATAGGGAAGAAGGTGAAGGCTTTAAGGAGCGACAATGGTGGAGATTACATGTCTAACGAATTCACAAACTTCTATGCCTCAAAAGGAATTAGAAGAGAATTGATAGCACCTCATAACCCACAACAGAATGGGGTTGTAGAAAGAAAGACATAACTATTGTGGGAGCAGCAGGGGCTACGTTTCATGATTAGGGCCTACAGTTGCATCTATGGGTGGAAGCATGCAATACAAAAATATTTTTTCATAACAGAAGTCCTCATCAGATACTTGGGATGGTTACAACAGAGGAGGCTTTTTCAGGTAAGAGACTAGATGTATGGTATTATAAATTTTTTGGTTCATCTGTTTATTCCCATGTAACCAAAGATGTCAGGAAGAATCTAGAGCCAACAACAAATTTGGTGATATTTTTTGGGTACACTGATATCCCCCACAACTATCGAGTGTACTTTCCAACACACATGATAACGGTGGTCAAAAGAGATGTGAAATTCAATGAAGCTAAATCCATGTGCACTTCCATTAAGAGGGAGCTTGAGTTGCATGCAGTTTAGGAGCTCTTAGCTCCAAAATAAGAACCTCAAGATGTGGATCAACCACAAGTAGAGGAACAAAGAGTGGTAGAAACCACTCATGCAAAGCCATATAAAAGAGATGGAAGGAAGTGCACCATAGAAGTTGATAGATTATTGCTAGATGTGAGAGATAATGTGGGAGCACCCACATCATAGCACAAGCAGAGAAGGTGCCCAGAGTGTTACACTGGATACATGGATTTTATGAGAAAATCTATTGATATAACCACCCTCTTTCGAGGAAGCAGTGTAGAAGCCAGTTTGGGTTGATGCCATGGTTGAGGAGTATGACTCCATTATAAAAAATAGTGCATGGGAATTTATTCCAAGACTATTAGGGAAGTCAGTTGTAGGATCTATGTGGGTCTAAAGGCGAAGCAGGGAGCAGATGGGAGTGTGGAGAAGCAGAAGGCTATATTTTCAGCTAGAGGGTTCTCTCAGGTGGAGGGGATTGACTATGATGATAATTTTACACCAGTCGCAAGGTACTCATCTATTAGATCCATCCTTGCACTTTTGGCGTAGATGGGATGGCAGATACATCAGATGGATGTAAAGACAACCTTTCTAAATGGATTTATTGAGGAAGAGGTGTACATTGAGTAGCTGAAAGGTTTTCAAACCTTAGACAGGGAGTCGCACGTGTGCAGACTCAAGACAGAATTGTATGGGCTAAAGCAAGCACCTCGTTCCTGGTACACCAGGATCAACAACTATTTCACTAGGCTGGGCTTCCCCAAAAGTGAGTCGGATGCGAAGCTATATCATATCGTGTTTGATGGTAAGATTCTGATTATTGTACTTTATGTCGATGATATAATATTGGTAGGTGATGAGCAACTCATAGAGTCTTGCAAAGAGGATAATGCAAGAAAATTTGAGATGAAGGACATGGGGCTCTTGCACTATTTCCTTGGATTGGAAAAATGGAAAAGAGATGGGGAGATATTTGTGTCTCAGGTAAATTATGCCAAGGAGATTCTGGGGAAGTTCCACATGGAGGGCAAGAAACCCATGGAGACTCCTATAGCAGGAAATTGGAGGAAGGAGGATGTTGGAACAGGGTCTCCTAACAAGTTGCGAAATTGGTCCATTTTGATTATATTTAGTATAGCGCAGGGGTTTTGGGGTGGGTCAAAGCCCCAAACGCATTGTAATGGGTCAAAGGGTAAACTAGGGATCTGAAAACCATGGGTTGAGGACCATAGGAAAGTCAGAGCTAGATTGTTATAAATAGAGATGTATTTTGTATCGAAAAAGAGAGGATTGGATGAGCTATTGATGCGATCTGTTTCTTAAGCTATCTATTTGGGTTTTGGGGGAACATAGTCCTGCTAGCTATGTGTGCAGAGCTCCTAGTCTAGCTGTGTGCGCCAGTTGGGAAGGGAATTGTAAGGAAAGGTTGATGAATGAATGAATGCGAAGGATTGATATAGATATAAATCCGTGAGTACTGGTGTATGAACTGCTGATAATTAATGTGTTATTTATTTCTGGCTTCCTACTGCAAAAGTCTGTGTACTGAATGCTTGGATCTAGATCTATTCTGCTCTGTTTAATTAATGCTGTGTTGATGTTATGAAAAGCATATAATTGTAGATCTAGTGCACGTGGATGCAGATAGATATATACTTAACCCTACGAAGAACCAAGGTAATCTGAACAGAACGCAACCCTGATTGCCTTACCCTTCCTTTCTCAAGGTGCGGAAACTTGGTTCCAGCACTCATCCATACTACTTCAGGTAAGACTGTGACCTGCGAAAGCAGGTCACTGTCGAAAGGGCCAGTAGTATAGGGGTTTGTTGGAAAACCTTGCACACCGAACCTGGGTCAGGGCCCCTCAAGCCAACAAATGGTTCCGTTGCCAGGACTGGAAGAGGTTTGAGAGAGGAATTGGGTAATGACAAGAGAATACTGGAATCCTGAAAGAAAAGAGATCGAGGATTGGTTCAAAAGACAGATCCAGGAGTTCGCAGTAAAATAAAATCGCAGTGAGAAGTTAACGACGGAAAGGTGGAAAAATAGGTACGTCCTTACTGAAAGCTACGAAATATTTTTTGTGAATTTTGCAATTGAACTCCAAGAGTGGCTGGCCAGACCGGTGGAATTCTAGAAGTGCTGGAAGGACGAGTGGGTCAATTTGTGGACCCCGGAGTTGCTCGAACAGCTTGAGAAAACTGATAATACTATCAAACGCACGGTGGATCACTGGGTGGATAGTGTGCTGGGAGGATTTGTAACATAATTTGCTATTGATCAGTTTGTATCATACTTTGAAGCTGAACGACGATTTTTCAAAGGATTCCGAGGCAAATTCCTGAGGACATTACCATTGTTGATCAAGAAATTACTGTGCAAAAAGAGAATTTTGTGTAGTCATACGGACTAAATGGCCTCGGATTTAGACGGGAGCGCGACCCATAGTGGTAAGTACTATCGAACCAAACTTGACGGAAGAAGATCTGCCTACAATCCATTTCAGGAACCTGCTGCGCACGACCCATCGGCCATATCACCACCTCGGACGCGTAAAGGTAAGAACTCTCCTGTACCACCACCCCCCCTAGACAGTGATATGGCTGCACATTTGAAACTTCCTACCTTCAAGGGGGTGGGAGACGAGGATATGGACCAGTTTTGGTTTGTGGCAGTCTCTATCTAGACTGCGTAGAATGTGGCAAGTGACACAATAAATAGGGTACAACTGTCTTTAGCATTCAAAGACAGAGCTCTAGATTGGTATATGTAGTACGTTGCCCAGAATGGGACTGCCCTCATTCAAGATATCAAGGATGCTCTAAAGCAGCAATTCCAAAAGCCGAAATCTTATTCCCAGCTGGTAGCAGAAGTAAAGGACTTCAAACAAGGTGCGTCTGAGTCAGTATGGGAGGCTGATCCGCGATTGAGGAAAGCAATTAGGAAAGGAGGGTTCGAGTACGATGATAGACAACATACGGAGTGGTTCATCGCCATGTTGCTACCTCACCTACGTACGCCGATGAGTCATCAAACCTTTGAATCACAAGAGAAAGCTATGGAAGTCACGATGAAATTAGAAGCTACACCCTAGGAGGATACATCAGTAGGGGTACAACAAATCCAGGAACAACTTGGGGCTATGCATATGGAGATACAAAACCTGCGAAAAGAATGGGGAAATGAAATTTTCATAGATATTTGGTGCATACATTGCTGGGTGTCTGGCCATACGAAGGATCAGTGCCCACTACTGACTGATTATATGCAATCAAGAGTGCCTAGCCCGATACGCCCAGGGGTAAGTAGGGAACCTGCCCTGTTGCGACCAGGATCAAACAGATCTGTGCTATGGTGTGATGATTGCCAAGTAGAAGGCCTACATGATACAAACCATTGCCCTCGGCTGGGTGCGTACGTCCTAGAACTAAAGCAACAATGGTGTTGATTCTGCCAATCAGTGGGACATGATGAGCAGAACTGTCGAACATATGACTTAATGATGGATCGTGGGAACTTGTATCGGGTGCAATAAGACCTTGCATCACCAAGATTAGCTACGTACTTTGGAGGATCACTGGCTTGAGGCAGAGCAGGTCGGGGAGGAAGCGCAGGCCGGGGACGAGGTCAACTAATCTGTTATAACTGTGGAGAAATAGGGTACTTTTCTAGAGAATTTCCTAATCCCACCAGGCCATCGTGTAAATATTGTAGGCAGATAGACCATGAGGTAGAAGACTACCCAATTTTAATAGCCAAGATGCAGGAAAAGCAGCCTACCCGTACACAGAATGTATAGAGGGTTAAAACTGAGCTACGTGAGACAGACCCAAGTATAAAAGTCATGAAACGTAGTGGGTTGGACACCTAGGGAAACAAAGAAGGGCTTGTCTCTCAGAAGGGAGTGTTTTGCAATGAACCAACACCATTGGCATCCCCCGAACAGCCTCAGATCGAAGAAGGAGTTGAGCCCTTTTTAAAAGCAAGTCTGAAGTTGCTAAGGAATTCGCAGGCCATAGGAAATCTCCTAGCATTACTAAATACCTGTGCATCTCGACCCACCTTGATCCCTGAGACCAAGGATGTACACAAATTGTACAGCGATAAGAAACGCACCGGGAGAGAAATGCGGTTAACTGCACAGATCAGAGACTATGAAATGGATCAGGTTATCTTAGATCTTGGATCGGATGCCAACGTCTTACCAAAAAAAACATGGCAACGAATGGGAGAGCCTAAGTTGGAATGGTCTACTATCCAGCTGTGAATGGCGAATCAACAAAATATCATCCCTCTAGGTAGGTTACCAAAATTCATGGTGGACATCGTAGGGGTACGGGCCATAGTTGATTTTGAAGTAATAGAAATAGTAGAAGATGCAAACCCCTATCCCGCGCTCCTTGGGTTGGACTGGGCAATAGACATGGGAGGTGTCATCAATCTCAAGAAACGCAGCATGGTATTTACAAACAAAGGTACGCATGTCATAGTACCACTAGACCCAGTAGAAGGTGCGCAGTACATAGAGCCAACCTATGAAAATGAGGAATTGGATCACATTTATAAGATAGCTGCGCAGGATGAAGATCGGATTAACCCCACAAATGAAGGGATGCTCTGTTGGGAAAAGGACAGTGAATGTTTCTCCAACTCCGATGAAGAGATGGAGAATTGGCAAGGTCGGTTGCATGAGGTTTCAGCGCTGCAAAGCCTGTGGACCATCAGGAATATCCGTCGCATTTCTACTACAGAAAGAACCTCACCCTACCAAAAGGACGCAGGCGAAGATCAACAACCTTATGAACCGAAGAGTCCTATGGACCGTAGGCCAGAAGCATTACCGCTAATGCTATGTGAAACACCTATGCACAGACTGGTATTATTCACAAGGGAAATACTAGAGTAGGGTGATCCTGCGCATAGGGACCCCTGTGGCCAGATGGGTTCCGAGGACTGTTGACCTACGAAGATACCTACTGTGGAGCAACACTCAAGAATGCGATCAAACCTTGCTCGGATGGAATTACCAAGGTACCACAGCCCTAAGCATGCGTAGGATTGCAGACCTGTCTAGAAATCAACGAAAATCTCAAATAATAAATGACATCAGGACGTATGACGCAGCCATCTCAAATAGGGACGTCCTGCCTGCGAGCGAAATGAAGGCCTCAACAAGACTGCTAACCAGCTTGAAGATAAACTTTACCTTGAACCTCACTCCAGTGACATACAAGCATCATCTCTAGTCTGACAACTCATGGACACAACCTTGGGTATGAAGGATAACCATCGGCATGTCCCGATTTCCTAAGAAAAGACCTCCGCAAGTATGAAAAACAGGCGGCAGGCTATTAACATAGCAATTAATGAAAAGAACGGTTCGCAGGATTAAGGGTACGTGTCACAAACAAGCTCCCTCACTAATTAATAATTCTAGAGAGGGCATGGATGGATGGAAAGCTTCGCGCCGGGCTATTTATTCACCCTGTCATAGGCTTTGGCTATCTGCATTCTGGTTTTTTGTGGCCATCCATACTCTCTGTAATGCTCGTCTCTTTGTCAAAAGGATGGACTCCAACCTACCACAGGAACTGCTAAGAGGACCGGGGGATGCCGAGTGTAGTAATAGGAGTGCGCACGGGCTTCCAAAAAAAGGGATTATCTGCGAACCACACCCTGCAGGAACGCTACGGTACTGGGGCCTGCTGTGACTTCTTCGCCATTTCCGAACACCGCCTACTAGAAGCAATTTATGTCTACTCCCTCATGCTGCCATAGTTCGCACTTTCGACCCAATTGCTGGGGACGTTCAAGTAGACTTAGCACAACTATCTAGTACAAAGTTACAAGGACTATCTTCCAGAGTGTTGTGAGAGGTTCAATGCCATGACCGAGACCGGCGGCAATAGTATGACATGCCCCCAGAAGAATAAACCCAGCGGATTTCCATGGTCACTGATGCTACGTGTATTATTCAGGAGCAACTGGCGTAGGGAATTCAATTGGACGAAAAGGCTACGCAGCTATGGATGGCAGTACAACAGCATCCCACGCTTCAGCATGTCCAACATGAATTACAGTAGGCGGAAGCTCTTCTGGAGCAAGTCTGAGCCTCCACACCTTCCCCCATTTCCACGCAACGCCTATACGCCATGGACAAGATTGAGGACCTTCGCCACTCCAAGAAGGTTGTTCGAAAATGATTGAAGCCTTGGTCTAATACTACACTATAGCTTGCACACGATGCTCATTCTGCCATCGCACGTCTCCACCGGCTGTTAGAATGAGTTGCTGCGGATGTATATGGGCCTGCTTCTCTGGCGCTGGTCAACATTGCGCAACATTCTGCGGCCCAAAGTCAGGATGTACTCCCTCCACTTGTCCATAGTCTGGCTACCTTGCACGCGCGAATAGACACTACACCAGTGTAGTGACTTGGGACGAGTCACAAGATTGTGTTGGGGGACTGTTGGAATGGGGTCTCCTAACAAGTTGCGAAACTAGTCCATTTTGATTACTTTTGATTATATTTAGTATAGGGCAGGTGTTTTGGGGTGGGTCAAAGCCCCGAACGCATTGTAATGGGTCAAAGGGTAAACTAGGGGTCTGAAAACCATGGGTTGCGGACCATAGGAAAGTCGGAGCTAGATTGTTATAAATAGAGATGTATTTTGTATCAAAAAAGAGAGTATTGGATGAGCTATTGATGCGATCTGTTGCTTAAGCTATCTGTTTGGGTTTTGGGGGAATAGAATCCTGCTGGCTATGGGCGCGGAGCTTGGAAATGATTAGAGTTCAATAATTGGTCTTAAAAAGAAATAATTTTACTCTATTTGATCTCTAAATAACATAATATGAACTTTTTAAGTTGCAAGAATAATGTTGGATTTATTTGATAGATAGTATGTTGTTTTTCTTCGTTGTAGTCAAACTATTTTACACCACATTAATCAAGGAAAAACATAATAATTAGTTTAAAATAAATTTTTGATCCAAAGTATTATGTGTGTGATTTTGGTATATAATGTGGCTCATAGCATAATGTTAAATTGTAGCAAGAAAATGCTTCATTTGACTTGTTCCTTAGTCAAATGAGGAAATTTGAATTTCTACTTCATCATGATGATTTGTCAAGCAGTTAATAGAAGTGACATTGAAAAATCACTCAGTTAAGTCAGTCAATTCGAATTTGCGGGCTAGAAGTAGAGTTGTGTGCATGGTGGTTGCTAAGATATAGTTATCTAGAGGTGTTATCTTTAGTGAAAGTCAGCCATCTAAGATCTAGTCTAGAATACAGTGAACATGACTTCAATTGAATAGTTGTAATTTTTGTTAACTCATTGAACTCTCAGTTAGCTAGTAAATTTACTAAAAATAGGCCTATTCATGCATACAATTCAAATTGCCTAGTGAAGTGGAGGGGAAAAGGCACGATTGTAATTGTATTTTTCGAGTGTACAAAGTTTGGGGCATGCAGGTGAGTTATTTTCCTTGGGATTTTCTCAAGGAAATATCAATATTGAAATGTTGGTTGATATTCAAGGATTGAATTTGTCATTGTAATATATCATTGTTCTCATCTGATATAATACAAATAGAGGAGTTTTTCCCAGTTGGGTTCCCTAGTAAAAAATGTGTTCATTGTGATTGAATGATTGCATATGTTTCTATTGTCAGTTTTCCTTCCACAGAATTTAGTAGAAGAAATTTGTGGCTATTGATTTCAGTGTGATTTCATTAGTAGCTGAAAATTTTTAGTTATTTCAACATAGTATTAGAGCCTTGATTACATAGACTCGAGGGAGAGTGGATTAGTAGTAGTATTTGAGAGAGAAACAATTTTTTTTTCTTTATTAGAGTTATATCGCACCCTACATGAGAAATTCAAAGTGTTATAAAGTAGGATAGCTAAGTGTTTAGTCAATTTACAACACCCTAACTTATGTGCTTTGCACACATGCAGGTTGGTTGTGTATCGGGAGTGTCAGAGCACTAATGTGGCCCTAGCTTGTACAAATAATATTAGCATGTGGCCACAATACCCTGCATAATGCGTTAGCCAAGTCAGAGTGTTACGCATCATTTTTTCACCATTATGCAAATGACCACCAATCCAGATATTTCGCTATTTGATGAAGTGTTCCAAAGAATTTCCCTCCAATGTTAGAAGCAAAACATCCCAAAGACAACAATAATCATGGATTACATTGCTTAAAAACCTATTTTCAAGCACTTGCGCACTTTTCCTGGTCATTACATACGCAAGCACAATTATGATCATTATGGCCTGTGCATGTTAGGTCCCTATATTACTAGTTTAGTCCCTTATTGTTACTAGTGTAGCCCCCTTATTGTTATTTTTTTACCCCTGTAACCCCAATATTGTTATTATTGTGCCCTTACATTATTATTAGGTCGGCTAGGATTATATTGTGGCCACATGGACTCCTATATATAGAAGGAGGTTTTGGTCATTTGTATCATCCAAGAATTGTTCATTTATGTAATGTATTGGAGGTTACCCCCCTTAATGTGGCTGATTCCTAACGCGTTGATATCTCTTTTCTTCTATTTTTGGAGTTGGTTTCATAACATTTGGTATCAGAGGTTTGGATTCTAGTGTTTCACTACTCCAAACAGGTCATCGTGGAATTTTCTCTATAACTTTTTTCTACGAAGGTTCAGAAGCTGAAATTTTTACAGAGCGAAGCCAAAATACTAAGTAACATCATGGAAAAATTTCATATCTTGGTTTGCAATATTTTCGGAGATACAATCTATGAAAGTTAGGGATTTTTACAAGCTCCTGAATTTAACCTAAACGGGTCATCCGAGAATGTTCGCGATAAGCTTTTTCCTATGAGGGTTCAGAAGCTGAAATTTTTACAGAGAAAATCTACAATCCTAAGGAATGTCGTGGAAAAATTTCAGAGCTTTATTCGCAATATTTTCGGAGACAGGGTCTATGGAAGTTAGGGAATGTTTAGGCTCTCGAATTTCATCTCAAAGAGGTGACCATGGGAAAATAGTCATAACTCTCTCTTTGAGCATTGGCTTGGAATTCTGTAAAAATTGGCTGCAAGTACAGAGACTGTAGTTTCCTCTGTATCAATTTCAGAGCCGAAGGAGGAAACATTGACACATGACATGCCGTACAATGTCGCTCTACTGAACCAGTCCATAATTAGGTCATTGTGGGAGATTGAGCATAACTTTGTCTTGAAGAATCCAAATCAGGTGAGACGTGTGGAAATTTAAAGAAGCTTTAGAGGGATACTACAGGGCCGAATTTCAGATATTGAAGATTCGAAATAACAGAGGTAATTAAGTTTCAATATCAAGCTCCTCAAAATCAATAAAAAGGTGTGTATTTTTTTTTTTCGAATTGCATAAGTCTTGTGTGAAAAATCTATTTGAATTGATTCCAAGAGAATATTATAAAATAGATATCAGTATCTGGTTATAAAATGCACCCTAAAAATAATTCAACACCCATCAAGCCTTTGGAAGGCTCTACTATGACTCATGAAGAAGAAGAATTGCAACATGACATATCATAATTACAAGAGAAAGTGCACCAAATTTAGCTCTCTCAAAGAGCAACAAAAAATGAAATGGAAGTTTTGAAGAAAGGGGTGGAAGATAATATGGATGGTTTGAAGAAAGGCGTGGAAACTAAGATGGATAGCATGGAAGTTGGCATGGACGTTAAGATGGATGACATGAAAGACAACATGGAAAACATGAAGAATGATCTAAATGCACACATGGAAGGTTAGACAAAGTTGATACAAGAAATGTTTCCTAATGCCAAAAAGATAGTAGAGGAAACTAACGATGAGAAAAAAAAATGTTAGTCGTGATTTCATAAACTCTAATGTTGGATGGAAGAACCACCATATTCCAAATATGGATATGAGGAAGTTTGATGGCAAGGATCCTGTAACATGGATACTACAGATGAAGCAATATTTTTATCTCAATAATGTGCAAAACACATAAATGGTACGCATTGCAACTTTACATTTAGAACAAAATAAATTTGTATGGTATCAATGTCTTTGCTCTCGTAAAAAAATTGTCACTTTGTCAATTTTTATGGAGGAAATGATAGCACATTATGAGGATACAAAAAGAAACACCTTCTTTAGCCGATTGATAAATCTCAAAGAAAAGGGTTCAATGGTGGAGCACATTGAGGACTTCCAAAAATTGAATATAAGGGTAACTGATATTCAAGAGGAACAAAGGATTGATGTCTTCATGGGGACTTTAAAGGATTACATCCAATATGAAGTTCAAATTTGGGAACCTGATTCATTGGAAAAGGCATTCAGGTTGGCAAGAAAAATTGAATGTAAAATTATGGCAACAGGGAAGCCTACCACTCACATATATAAAGATGGAAGTGTTGCTACTCCTAGAATTCCACAACCTAAAAGGTTGACACCACAATAATTGGAAGAAAAAAGAGAAAAAGGGCTTTGCTATAGTTATGATAGAAAATACACTAAAGGTCATAAGTGTGTTGAGAAGAAATTATTTTACATAGATTGTGAAGAGGAAGAAGAAAATGAACAAGAATCTTCAAAAGAAGAGGATATACACCAGGAACCAACCCTAGAAGAGGAAGAAATGAGTCTGACCATATCGTGTAATGCATTGGCAGGAATTACCACTCCTCAAACTCTCAAGATAGAAGGACATATCAAGAAGAAAAAGGTAATAGTGTTGATTTATCCGGGTAGTACCTGTAATTTTATTCATTGTAAGGTAGCCAAGGAATTGAATTGTTTCCTATACCCAGCACCAGAATGTCAAGTGATGGTTGAAAACGGAGGAACTATAAATTTTTCTGGAAAATGCCATAATATCAAGCTAACCATGGGGGAATATATATTGAATAGACAAATTATTTCCATTCCAATGGGAGGTGTTGATGTTGTATTAGGAGTACAATGGTTACAATATTTGGGGATGGTAGCTTTTAATTTTGAAGAAATTTTCTTGAATTTTTTTTTTCAGAAGGAAAGGAAGTCGAATTATGTGGTATCACAGGAAAGCTGGGAAAGATAATATTCTCTAATGTCATGAAAATTTTTCTGAATAAATAACAAGGTGTAATTGCACAACTATGCTCACTAGAAGTTCCAACATCGAAATCATCTATTTCTGCAGAACTCCAAAAAGTCTTGGACAATCATTCCAAGATGTTTGAAACTCCCAGAGGACTCCCACCTATTCGTGATCATGATCATGCTATTCATTTGATTCCAGGAAATGTTCCTCCAAACATCAGGCCTTATAGATATCCTAATGTCCAAAAGAGAAAAATTGAACATATGATTGCAGATATATTATAGGCTGGTATAATTCAACCTAGTCAAAGTTCTTTCTCCTCTCTAGTAGTATTGGTGCACAAGAAGGATGGATCATGGCGCATGTGTCTAGATTAGAGGGAGCTCAATAAGCTCACCATTAAAGATAAATTTCTCATTCCTGTGATTGATGAATTATTGGATGAATTACATGGAGCAATTTATTTTACCAAGTTGGATCTTCTCTCAGGATACCATCAAATTAGAATGAGGACTGAAGATATTCCGAAAACAACATTTCGAACTCATGAGGGTCATTATGAATTTTTGGTCATGCCTTTTGGCCTTACCAATGCACCTTCTACATTTCAAAGGTTGATGAATTCCATTTTCAAACCCTTCCTTAGAAAATTTGTGCTAGTATTTTTTGATGATATACTAATCTACAACAGGTCTTGGAAGGATCATGTTCAACATGTTCACAGGGTGATGAAACTATTGCAGGAGAAAAAATTGTATGCAAAAACATCCAAATGTTTCTTTGGAGTACAAGAGGTGGAATATTTGGGTCATATTGTATCTCATGAGGGTGTTAAGGTAGACCCTAAAAAAATTAAATCCATTAAGGAATGGAAAGTTCCCACAACCATTACGCAGTTGCGAGGATTTCTCAGGTTAACAGGGTACTATCACAAGTTTGTTAAGAATTATGGGAGAATAACAGCACCTCTAACAACATTATTGAAGAAATATGCATTTTCATGGACTTATAAAGCAACTAAGGCCTTTGAACATCTTAAAGAGGCAATGAGCCTAGCACCGGTCTTAGCTACACCCAACTTCACAAAAACCTTTATTATGGAATGTGATGCCTCAGGAAATGGAATTGGTCCTGTTTTAATGCAAGAAGGAAGACTGTTGCTTTTGAAAGTCGTCCAATCAAAGGAAAGTATTGACAGAAAGCTATTATGAGAAGGAAATGTTAGCAATAATACATGCACTAAATAAATTGCGACCTTACCTAATGTGAAGACACTTCAAGGTAAAAAATGATCATGATAGTCTTAAACACTTTTTGGAACAAAGAATATCTTCAGAAGAGCAACAAAAATGGGTCACAAAGATGTTGGGTTATGAATTTGAAATAATATACAAAAAAGGGAAGCTAAATGTTGTTGCAGATGCACTCTCAAGAAATAATGAAGAGGTGGAAGTGTTGCTTTGTGCCATTTCTATTATCCAACCAGATTGGATAACCGAAGTAAGGGATGAATGGAAGAAGGACGAAGAAGTGTGGACACTCATTCAAAAGTTGCAGCAACATCCTAGTACATCTGATACATTTAGTTGGAAAAATTATTCCTTATGGTACAAAGATCACTTATATCTTTGTAAGAATTCCCAACTAAAACAAAATATTCTTTTGGAATTGCACGCTTCACCTTTAGGAGGACACTCGAGATTTTTAAAAACTTACCACAGGGTGAAGAAATAATTTTTTTGGGATGGCCTTAAATCTGATATTCAAAAGTTTGTGGCGGAATGTTTGTTTTTCCATCAAAATAAATTTGAGACAACTAAGACCCCAGATATTCCACAACCTTTATCCATTCCAAGTCAACGTTGGGAGGAGATTTCAATGGATTTTATCACAGGTTTACTTGAGTCTGAAGGAAAGAGTGTCATAATGGTGGTAGTTGATAGAATTAGCAAGTATGCACACTTTTGTGCATTATCTCATCCATTTAAAGAAAATACATTTGCTACTACATTTATGGACATAATTCAAAAGCTACATGGAAACCGAAAGATTATTATGAACGACAGAGATCCCATTTTTACTTAAAATTTTTGGACAGAGTTATTTTCTTGTTTGGGTACTCAATTAGCTCATAGCTCATCTTTTCATCCTCAATCCGATGGTCAAACTGAGATAGTGAATAAATGTTTGGAAGGATATCTTTACTGTTTTGTATCTGATAAACAAACAAAATGGGTCAAGTGTTTACCTCTTGCTGAATGGTGGTATAACAATTCCTTCCATACTTCACAAAAATAACCCCATTTATGGAACTTTATGGATATCATCCACCGTCCATCACATCATATTTAAGAGAAAATTCTAAGGTTCAAGAAGTGGAAGATCACATCGAGCATCAAGAAGAAGTTATCCAACTCTTAAAGGATAACCTAAATTTGGCACAAAATCGAATAAAACAATAAGCAGATCAACATCGTAGTGAGATAAGTTTTGATGTAGGAGACTAGGTATTTTTATGGCTACAACCATACAAAAAATTGCCCTCAAGCAACCTAAGAAGGATACTAAATTATCACCAAAGTACTATGGTCCTTACAAGGTGTTGCAAAAGATTGGTACTATGGCATACAAATTGGAGCTTCCTGCTTCTTTGCGAGTGCATCCAATTTTCCATGTTTCATGCTTAAAGAAGGTTGTAGGTGAAAATCTTCCAGTTCAAACAATATTGCCAGAACTTGATGAGGAAGGAAAAATCATATTGGAACCTGAAGCGGTCACGGAAACAAGAACTAGACAACTACGAAATCGATCAATTTTAGAGTATCTCATCAAGTGGAAGAAGTTACCCACTGAATATTCTACATGCACTAGAAAATTTGGCCCAATTTCCGACGACCACTTCGTCGCTATTCCGACACATAGTTGTCGCAAGAGCGACAGTTCGAGGACGTGAAAAACGTGGTTTGCCATTACGTCGCAATTCCGACACCTTGACAAAGTGTCGCACTACCGACACTTTTTCCGTCGCTTCCAAAAAAGCGTCGCTCTTCTGATGTTTCCCAAACCGTCGCTCTTCTGACGTTTGTAAACTATCGCAATTTCGACGAAATGTGGTCTGACATTTTGAACGTCGCTCTTCCGACGTTTTTATACCATCGCTCTTCCGATGTTTGTAAACTGTCGCAATTCCGACGAAATGTGGTCCGACGTTTTGAACGTCGCTCTTCCGACGTTTTTATACTATCGCTATTCCGACATTTTTAAGCTGTCGCAATTCTGACGCCGTACAAAAGTGTCGCAAGACCAACGTATTGCTAAAGTGTCGCAAGACCGATGCTTTCCAGAAGCGTTGCAATACCGATGCATTCCAAAAGCGTCGCAATACCGATCCTAGGAAGAACTGTCGCAATATCGACGGAAGTCACAAGACCGACGAAAATGGAAATCGTTCAAGACGTCGGAAGACCGATGCTTACAAAGCATCGGTATATCGATGGCGGGTTCAATTTAAAAAAAAAAAATGAAACTTTAAAACAAGACTGTAAATCTCCAATATTTGTTATGAATTGTGGGCGTTCCAATTGTTATGAACATAATTCGACCGTGAAATATTAATATAATAAACCACCCCGCAGCACTTCGACTATAAACAATCATATAAACATGGCTCTGTATTTCAAAAAACAGGTTTAAAATAGAAACAGGGAAACATTTTTTTTTCCAATTGTTATGAACATAATTCGACCATGAAATATTAATATAATAAACCACCCCGCAGTGCTTCGACTATAAACAATCATATAAACATGGCTCTGTATTTCAAAAAACAGGTTTAAAATAGAAACAGGGAAACATTTTTTTTTCTAAGTAAAGTCAACCTATTAATAGTGGGAATAAAATTAGAGCATGAATGAAGTCAAAAACATTGCCCAGAATTATGGCAAATTTGTCATCAAAAAATCAAAAAAGAAGACTTCCCTCATACGGGGAAACCATTCTTGAACGTTTACAGAATTCAAAAATATTATAGAGGTCCAGCACAGTAATATAATCTAAAACATGCCCAATTAAGTGGGTCGCGAAGCAAGAAAACCAAATTAATCAAACTACTCCTCTGGTGGTTCCTCGACGATTCAGCACCATCCTTCGGAAGGTCCAGGATCACTAGGTGTTATCTCCACATTCACGCCACCGCTCCCCTCCTGAAGGCCCGAATGTTGGCCGGCTTTTTCTGAGCTCAGACCCGCCGGACGGTGCATTGTTCCTCCACTTGGGCCTCCTCACAGAAAACCATGGTGATTGAAGCTATGATTCATGGGTGGTTCAGAGAGAAATTAAAGGAAAAAAGCGCAGTGCTTGTCATGGGAGAAGCCGATGAAGCGGTGGGGAAATGAGGAGTAGGGGAGCCCATACGGTGGCCAGATCCTAGAGCACAACCCTGCCCACTTCTAGTGTTTGGATAGAAACCTGCGTAATAATCACTGGACTGGCCGGAAGATGACTCAGTTGAGGGGCTAGAGGGAGTGTGTAGGGGTTGACCTGTAGTGCTCCCCCTATGGCAACGCATCCTTTGACACAGGCGAGGAATGGGTGTAGTCTCAGCAGTGGGCACAAGACGAGACGGAGAAGCAGGATTCCAAGAAACTGAGGAAGATAGACACAGACCAAACCGAGAGAAATGAAAATTTGCACCAAGGTCTAAGCAGCAGTTCAGCTGGCCACTTCTCCTTCTCGTCACAGTGAGCAGGCAGTGTAACCCAGCAACCGGAGAGCATTTGCAATTCAAAGGTTGCGGCTCATTTGAAAAATCATAGAGAAACGCGATTTTATCGACCCGACTGCAATGGAATCGAAGAACGCCCGTCATAATTAATCTCTCATTGATGAGAGCTGAAGGCCGGATCATACTGGAGCATGCAGAATCGCTAACAAGAGTGGAGGTCCGATCTTGAACAACGTTAAAACTTAATGAGATTTGAGGTGAAAACCTTGGAACTTAAATATCGGCTGATTGAACAGCGTTAAAACTTAATGTGATTGATATGAAATTGCCACATCCATGTCCCATCGCCTTAAACACCATCAAATGCATCCGCATCCGGGAACAGGGCAAATTTTGATTGAGGACACGTGGCAGAAATTGATTGGAGCGGATCTTTGTTTGGGCCGCTTGCGCAGTGGAAATCCAGACCCGAAAAAGATTAGGGCGAATTTGATAAGAAATCCTCGTCACAACTCTCTCTCCGTACGCCAGCCCAAATTCGGACCCGAAAAAGATTAGGACGGAATTCATTTTCGCGTCATAAAATTGGCCGACGTCAACAGGCTATTTTGGAACGCGAATTTGGTTATGGTTTATCACCGTTTGAAGTCCGGAGGGCTCCACGACTAAAGGGTTCGTTTGAATTTTTGACAAAGGTTTTGTTATATATTTTATTTTATATAACACAAGGCAGAATAGTTTTATTGTTTGTTAAGGTCCCACACTGGTTTTGGTAATATTTTGTTTTAAATGCGACGTATATATATATATATATATATATATATATTTCATATATATATTAAAACATTTATAAATTGTGGACCCCAGGAGCATTTTAATAGATTTGTTATTTGCATAGTTTTGTTATGTTTTTAATATATGCGTTGCATATAAAAGAAAAGGGCTGTGAGCCTGTTTCGGAATGTAGTTGTAAAGTTTATTATTACACACAATAGCAGTGTAAGTGTTTTGAAGAGCACAATAGTGTGTAGTTTTAGAGACAGAGAAGAATTTTGAGTGCACTGCGTTTTGCAGCAGTCACATTTTGTAATCCCTCTTAGTGAGGAAGAATTTGTAATAGTTTTTTTTTGAAGGAATAGAAATTTTTCAAAGTGTTGAACTCTGTTTCCAGTGAAGAAATTTCAATATTTTCTTTGTGTTAGAAGAGGAGAGTATTACTCTCTCCATTGTTATTCTAGAATTTTCAAATATTCCAACACATGGCTATAAATGAAGGAGATTGCTACGCATCAACATCAACATGTTTTCAAGTAGGAGCTGCCTAATTTTGTAACAAACTTCTCTCTGGATGTCAAAATTTGCAAACACTGAAGATTACTCAGGTGATGCCTGAAATTTCCATTGAATTCCTATAAGAATCTTAGATTTGTGACATAAATCCTTTTGCTAATATATTAGCTTACTCCTTTTAATTTTGTCTCATTCAACTAATAAAAAATGTTTCAAGGAGTATAATGAAAACTAGATTATGTGTGAAGCATAAAATAATCATTGATGCTAGACTTGGAAGTTAAGAAGTATAATAAGAAGTAGATACACTTCTCTAAAGAATAATACCATTTTTCTGAATCATAATACAATCATTGATGCTAGACTTGGGAGGTCGAATAAGACGAGATAAAAAAATGAAAAAGGCATTCCATTACTTGCATGAAATATGAGTACCGCCTTTTACCAGTATGCTGGGAGCAAGGTCTAGATTTTTACTGGCATCGATTCTTGTGAACTCAAATTTCACTAAAAACATAGTTTTTTGTATGTTTTTCAGAACATGGTTAAAAATGATAGTGCATCAAAATCTATATTGTTGGGCCGAATACATAAGTAATAAAAAATTCTCTTTACCAATTTATTCGCTTCATCAAAAGCCTGATCTTCACATGTGACACTTTTGCTAGGGATAAATATCAAGTGGGTACTAACATTTTAAAACTTGGTTCACGGTGAAGTGCCCAAAAGGCAAGTCTATCAAAGCATCTGCGACCTGTGTCATTTCATAGTAGCAGATGATTTGATATCATAATGGAGGTGCTCCAATTCAAGAAGTGTAGAAGAGGCAGGAGCCTACAAGGCAAATCCAAACTTTGGAGAAAAGCAAGGCAGATCCTGGGAAGAACAAAGAATTTGGGAATCCGGGATCTCTTCGAGAGGCCATGATACCAAAGGTTTGTCCTGTTTGTAGATCTTTCTCATCTACATCCAATATAGCCTTAAATGCCCACATAGATCACTATCTATCAGGTGAGTCAAATGCTAAAAAATCTGGAACAAAGTTTTCCAAGCCTAAAGTGAAGGTGAGAAAAAAACGATCAATCCTAGATATAATTGCTGCGGCACCTGTTTGCATGCTAGAGGATTTGGATTACAGTACTAGCAAATAGCAATCGACTGTTGATGCACATCCATTGCCTTTGGATCAACTCAATCTCAGAGACACCACCAAGCAGAGGCAACATCAATGCAAAGATCTCAACATTTCAAAATTAATGCAAAGATCTCGCGTAGTGGTAATGCATGTATTTCAAAAGAAAAAAATAACAATGTACATTCTAACCCATTCTAATAACCATTGTAGCAAGGGTTTACATCTAATTAGATCCAATCCATATATCGATGGAGAAAAATTAATATAATTACATTTTCCGTAGCAGAGGAAACTTTGCGAAAACATAAAAGGAATATAAAAAGAGGATGTCAAGATGTTTAGATGAATCAATACAATAATTATTTGTGCTTAGTAGACACAAAACTGTATTATTAATGCATTTTATGTAGAATACTAAATGGATTTGTCGAAAATTTGAGATGCAAACTGTAGTCTCTACTACGTTTGGAAAATTGGAGGTTTATAAAAGATAAACTGCGAACAAAATTGTACCACTATGATAAGAAGCTGTCAGAAGAATTCCTTCTGCTTCAAAAACGTGGAACTACCTTAAGAATGATTATGGTTGATATAAATATTAGAGCATGGCAGTTAAATGTAGTAGTTATGCTAAAATACTGAATAACAGCTTGAGAGTGCTCTTTAGATACTGTACGAATGCACCAAATTAAGGCTGTACCATTACTAAAGATAAATGGCCAAAAATAGTCAATTTTGATATCGTGAAGTTATGTATTTCTCGGTAGAAAACTGGGGATAGGATGGCAAATATGAGAGAACTAAGTTCCAAGGACTAAAAAAACAAGGCCAACATAGTTCTGCCTTGAATCAGAGACAAAACAAAGCTGCCCAAAAAAGTGTTTGCCACTGTCATCACCCCGAGGAGCGCAAAGTCAGTTGATGGTGCCAACCATTTGACAAAGCAGAGAGAAGATTCATGGTGCCAATGGTTGTAGCACAGTTTGTTGACGTGAGCCATCATTGTAACAAAGCAGTTGATGGTGCCAATTGCTGTAGAAGTCCATTGAGAGTGCAACTACTGTAGTAGAGCAGTTTGAGAGCACCCATTGAAGCTCCTATATATAGCAGAGTCAACATTTTCCTATTGAACAAGTTTGTATAGTCAAAGCCACAGCAAGATCAGATAGCCATGATCCTAAATGAGAACCAGAGCCAAAGCTAAGACAGATTCACGTTTAGCAGAACAAGATAGCCATAGCAAAGGATCTGACCACAGAACCAGATCATGAGAGATAGCAAGATTCTTGCTTCCACTGTGGAAATGTAGAAACTGTATAAGGGCTTTGCTTCCAACATATTTCATTGTGACAGTAATTGCCATGGTGTTGTAAGCGCTCATTAGTAGAATCTTAAAGCCATTCTGGAATTATTTTAACCTGGAGAGGGTTTTCTCTGGTTATAAATCCTCATGTTCAAATTCCATTGTGGATTGGTTGTGTTTGATATTATGTTTTTACTGTCTGCAGTTGAATTTTCGCATAGAAAATTATCAGTCTAAAGCGAGCAATTTTGTGATGTTTCTTTTGCTTCCTATTGTGAAGTATTTCGCTCAGAACTCTACTCGTTGTAACAGAGGTCTTGGGCATAGAACAGGGGACTTGGGTTTTTTGGAATCAAACTTCAGGTTAAGATGCTCATCTGAAGAATGGCACAGTGAGCCTTAGCATGGAGTTGGGAGTACCAATTTGAAGTGTAGGTAGGGCATTGTACAATAGACCAGTTAGATTTCTGGACCCTAATACAAAAGTTTCTTCTTCTTTCAAAACGTGTTTCTCATTTTCTGTAACCAATGTGGGTCCTGTTCTTGTTTCAATTGGGGATGGATCAACATTTGTTATTGCTCCATATGATTACACTCTGGGTAGCCCTGGAGGCTATTTTGGGGTGATGAGTCCAATAGGTCTCAATGAATTGTTGCCCTCGCCGAGGAATACTATTGCAATGGAATTTGATACTATTTTGGATGTTGAATTCCATGATCCTAATGGAAACCAATACCTTTAGCTCCAATACCTGTTCAAAAAAGAGGGTGCCATAGTCATTCATGCGTGCAGAGAGGGTGAATTGCAGGCATTACAACATGAGGTGTTGTTGTTGTTGCATTAGCCACCAGATTGTTTGTTACAAGTGCAGAGTATTGAAAAGGACAGACAAATTTAGTTAAGATATTGTGAAATTGCCTCGGAAATTCACCTACAAATAGCTTAGCAATGCTACGAAATACTTTTTTTGAATGTGATTGATAATCGATAATTGTAAGCAAGGGTAATCCCCTTGTGAAACCCAAATTTCTGAGCATTTTCTAAAACCTGATGACAGAGTCATTGTAATGAACAAGCCCCTAGGTCCATATTACGTCCAAATCTACCAAGCACCAAGATCTATAAAAAAAATCCCCAGTATCTACGAACTAAGAAGAAGAGGCAGAAAATGTATTCTGCTTACTTGTTCGAATAGTGGTTGGGGTTTACCACGACAAAAATTTGACAGAGCCCATGTAGCATTTCTTATCATTGAAATTCTGGCAGTATCACTCAACTGGGCAAGAACCTGCCTCAGAGCTCCATGATTGAGGGCAAGATCCCTAAATGTTGCAGAGTCTCTAGCAATATTTCCCAAAGCCCAAACAGCCTTACACGAACACCAGTTGAATTCAAAGTTGGGTACTAGTTTTTTAAATCAAATTCCAAAATTACAGACATATAAATATAGTTGGGAAGAATAATTTTATGCCTCTAAAATAAACGTGCTACTTGTTCTCAAACATTATCATTCCCAAAGGTAAGAAGTTCCACAAATATAGGCAGTGCCCCGTAATCAATCACAACCTTTGTATTCTCAGAGGTTCCTGAGACTATATTAGTCAAAGCCAAAGCTACTTCAAACTGCATTATCAATCACAAGGTATCACCATCAAAGCTATAATTTTAATATAACAATTTATCTATCATTGAAACTATAATTTTAAAATAGATACACCTAGTGATATAGACACCTAGTGAGATTAGAGGTTAGGAAATTATAATAATAATTATTACAAGATATCACTCACAGTGCAGTTGATTGTTCATTGTCTACTGTAACTCTAATTTTAAAGAAGACACACTCAGTGATATAGACAGCACCAAGTGAGAGAAGAGGTTATGAAATTATAATGAGAATTATTTCAAGATATCATATTACTCATAGTACAGTTAATTGTTTATTGTTTGGTGTAATAATTGTTTATTATTTATAAACACAATCAAACATATTATGAGGGATGGTGATGAAATTGACAACAGTCTCATAACAAACCATAAAGGGCACATCCCCTGGCAAGATAGACTCTGAATAAGAAAGAAAGCAAAACAAAGTGATTACTTACAAGATCATAGGCTTCCTGAAGAACAAGATCCAGAGCAGCATCTGTAACCCCTAAAGCAACACCTCTCTCTGCAAGACGAATCGCTACATATTTCATATGTAGTCTAGCAAATTTTCTGAGCTCATCACGAGAAAGAGGATCAAATACAACTATCTCATCAAGTCTATTCAATAGCTCTGGCCTGAAATCTCTTCTAACCTGCAAAAATATTCAAAGGAATGTCAAAGCACTGCAGCCAACTTCGTGATAAAATTATATGAAAAATATGCATACAGAGAGTCTAGGAGAATGAAACGGCATGTGTATTGGCAGTTGCCGAAATGCAGCAACTAAAACGGTAGGTGTATTGGAAGTTGCGGAAATGCAGCTACTAAAACGACAGGTTTGTCGACGGTTGCAGGTGTGTGGATTGTTGCTGGTATTTTCAGACCAATTCCATGGAAATATACCAGAAACCAGTGGTATGTCAAACCTAGAAGGTAACCCGAGAGACTGTGACCGTCAGATTAAACAAGTAACAGGTGTCGTGCCTAGATAAGAAGTGTTGACAAAAAAAAATTGATCTCTTTCATAACAGAAGGCCTATCGGCCTAAATATCTAGGACATGTGGCACTCCATGATAAAGACACATGGTGTGTGGATTTGAGTTTTTGAGGTGGTCAAGTGGGCCGAAAATAGGTGAAATGTGGCACCACTCAGAGATTGACATGTGCCAATTGGTACAAGTGGTAGACAATTGGTATGCTCAAACAACGAGGTGATGCAGGAATGCCATGAGGGAGAAAATATCAGAAAAGCCCCAAATCTGGAGAACTAAAGCTCATCACCAACATGAGATTGACAACTTTACATGATGTAACCTATGAAATCGTAAATGGAGAAATCATAGTAACAATAAAGTAACCTATGTAACAATAAAGTCGGATTCATCCTGGGAGTGGTAATGGGAGAAATCATAGTGAACAACGGGAAACATGCATAGTTGCTTACAATCAAATAGATGAAAAAGCACATACAAAAAACCTAGATAATAATCATGAACAAGCTTAATATTGAATTATGAACTGTAAAGGAACTTACAAAATGTGACATTACGAACCTGGTCAAGCGCACAAGCAAAAATATCCTGGACATGACCCTAGTTGACAAGTTGTATTGCTCATGATGCAAGAGTATTTGTACCTGCATTGCCAAGTCAATCAAAATCCATCATTATCTATACAATAAATACAACTAATTGATGTAGTATTTTTTACTCTAAGATGCATTCTTATGATAATGTTAGAACATATGTTGAAAATGTCAAAACATACCTGAATAAGCTCCTCTTCGTTTCAAGAACAATTTATTGGAGTTGCGTGAACTTGGAACAAGCCTCCCAGGATCTGAAAGAGTAGCAACTAAGTCAACAGTGACTTTTTTGTTGCTACGCTGGATCGAGGGAGGTTTGATCCAAGATTAAATCACTCCAATAAATTATTCTCTACTAAACAAGGCCAACCACGTGAAGGTGGAAGCTCTTATGGCCCCTCCCTCACATCACTCTCAATTCCCCAATACCCAATCTATATTTCATTTTTTACTTTCATGAGCATAAAAAAAAATATTCAATAACTAATTAAAAAAAAATTCAACAAAAAGTACGCAAGGAAACATTGAAATTAATGCTTGACATAAAAATAGTATGATCAATGAGTTTTTTATATAACGAAAAAAAAGTTCCAAGTATGGTAACGTTTGTCTTATAATAATACAATATTTTACATTATCAAAATTTCCTTTTCTTCTTCCTATTTCTAAAGCTCCTAATTACATCATTGATATCATCGTTCTCTGCTCCTGTTTCGTGCCTTTCGACCCGCACTGCTGACCTAGTTATGTAGTCACGATGTGTAGTCTCAACCAGTGACGAGGCATCACCTACAAAAACAGATAATATTAAATTTTAATTGTCAGTTTTTAAATATCATTGAACTAGTTCAGTAATATTAATAAAAAAAATTTCAATGAGATTATTTACCTGGTGCACCAGTTGTCGCCATTGGGACTGTTTCCCTGTCCTCCTCTCTGGTGGTGAGATCCTCAAGGGAAACATTCTCTGTCATTTAAACAAAAAACGTTATAAGGACAACCATCAAGGTATAATTAGAAAAAATTATAAGTGGAAATTAATTACCGTCATGACCCTCACTGATAGTAGCATTGTCGACCTGGTCCCCACAACAATGATCAGGTTGCACGTGAGGAACATCTACATCTGGGTCTAAAAATGGGTTATTTGCCTCGTCGGTAGTGCTGCTCCCCTAATTTAAACAAAGTTGTTAGACATTAAATTTATGGACGAAAACAAACATATTGAAAGGTTAATGTTTTACCTTATCAGGCATTCTGGATCTTGGGACTTGCCCCAAGCATCTGCGATGTTCAACTACGGCTTGATAACTAAAATGGAAAGCGATATTTTTATCTTCCTCTGTAGTTTCTGTTCTGAAGTCATCACCCTACATCACATATGATTGTGTATTTTTAATAATATTTGATAGGATTACAAAAACGTTGGAAGGTGATACAATTAATTATAATATGTTTAGCTACTTAATTACAATTCTCATGGCTAATTTCAAGTAGCCGCCCCAGCCTAGCTTGTGATGGCCCTTTTTTTCAATCCTAGCTTTGGTTGCCTTCGAGGTGTCAGGCAACCTATCATTAAAAGATTGAAGTCAGATATGATGTAGCACACTTTTATTTTAGACATAGAGAAAATTAAAACTATTGAATTAAAGTTGTAATTTACCTTGCGGGTCCAGTTGGCATTTTTCCTTCTTTCTTTGCCCTTTTCTCTTTTTCGTCATGGATGAGTGCTCTCCACTCACTCTCTGGAACTGTGAGAGGATGCTCGTATCTAGGGTTAAATTTCAATTGCATCCTATAGGTGTCCCTAGTATATTTCAAATATTTGTCGGCTACCCGAGCCACCGTTGTTCTGTCAAATGTGCTGACCCCAAAAAGGGCTTCCAGATAATCTAGAAGTTCTTTTTTTAGGTTGGAATTCTAGGAATTCCACCTTGTGCGTATGGTTGGGCCAAAAATTACCAACGCATGGCTCTCCAAAAACCTGTAGAACTCATTGTTTCCTACACAGAAAAAAAAGATATTATCATTAATTTAAAAATAAAAATCACGATAACTATGTTTTAGATAGAGTAAATGAAATAGTTAAAATATTAAAATTTACCTGGGAGTTGTACGTGCTTTATAGGGACACCTTCATCGTTCACCAACAATGTGCCATTAATGGTCCATGTGGAGCTGACATGTGTAGCTCCCGGAAATGCAATAATGTAGTTGGCCATATCAGCCTCATCACTGCCAACACATTCAGCGGTTGGCTGGGTGTCTTCTTGGGCAGGGTGTGTTTCTTGGCTGGCACCTAAAGGAGTAGAAGGTGTACGAGAGGGTTTCTAGGCAATATCTTGCCCTTGTGTCCCACTACCACCAACAACGGGTTCAACAAGTGTCAGAAAATGCTACATACAAAAGAACTTTTTGTTAGTTTAGTCAATGTAAAAATTAAAAATCAAACTATCACAATTCATCTCATGCAGAACAAAAAAAATATCCTTTTGAATTTTTATTATTACTTGATATGTTTCTAGCTGGGTCATACGTTTTTTATCCTCTTTTCTGTTTCAGGGGTTTGAGGTGTGTCTATCAAAGTATCAAATTCCGACCTTGCATTTCGTGCCTTTTTTCGCAACAAGAGAGCTGGAGATAGGGATGAAGAAAGCTCTTCCTCATAGAGGGAATCATCAGGCATACCATGGCTAGGTGTCTGCATATTTGAACAAAATTAATATTATTTTAATTATGTAAATAACTAAAATACCTGAAGATAGAGCAATGCTGGCACTTTACATGTTCTTCCGCTGGCCTCTTTCCGCGATCATCCCGTCTCGGGGTTGTTCCTGCACTGCTCTGATCAGTCTGCCACATTGCAATAAAATTATAAATGTAAAAACTTGAAAACAATATCTAACTTGAAAACACAAAATGAAAACTAAAATAATTTCTAATAAGACACCGGAAGACAGAGTTAGAGTTTCAAATATGCCTTGCATTGAATTCAGTCCTGGAAACATGTTATTGCACATTAAGGCACCCAAACAAGAGACGAGTTGACAATGAAGACCTTATTGAATATATTGTTGGAGCAACTTCTAGTAAACTTGTTGTGAAGACCTTGAGGAATTTTTTGGAGCAACATTGTTGAAGCTGATGGTATAGCATTGTTGGAGACGATCTTGAAGGGCCTTGAAGTGAAACTTTTGGAGCAACTATTGAAAAATCCTTAGAGCATTTAAGTAAGGCACTTTCTATCTTCCATCACCTTTTTCCTTTCAATATCCTTTAAAATATTTTTTTGATATTTAATGTTTGAAATCACGTTATAATTCCTTGATTATATGTGTTTGGGGACTTTCCCTTTGAAATTACCCAAAAATACCCTGGCAATTTTATCTTCAGGATGCATGTCTGACCCTATTGTTCAATATTTTGATTGATAGTAGTAAACATAGAGAGTTAGGGGGCTCTTGACTTGGTTTGGTTGGGCCATTATATCCCTAACATCTACTAGGGAGAATCCCCCTTGAGTTGGAGGAGAGCTAGCCCGAAGTGAAAAGAGGTAAGTGAGGTGACAATGGGGCTATTGAATTACACATGGTATCACACTTTAGCTTTAGGACTTTATCTTGAGAAGTGCGAGATTTTGCTATATCAATTCTCAAATTGTTTACAACACTATTTTTAAGAACTAATAAGAATTGATGTTGAGGGGTTTTTGGGTATAAGAAACAATACCATTTAAAAACTAAGGTTCTTAGTCCTTGGCATTCCTTCACCTGGGCCTAGGGGCACACACGAATAATTTCACACTAAACCATGCAAACTTAAAAGTAACTTAACAGATCCATAAAGTAATAATAATCATAATTCCTAATTTCCTATTGTACGATATAATGCAAATTATTCAAACATGAAGCAATGAAGACATGCAATGTTTGAATTTCAAGATTGATGAACGAATACAAGAAGTTAGAAACTACAACTTTTTTTCAATACTCTGTGTCCTAACTCCAGGAAGGAATCTAGTTTGTAGTACAGAACATGCATCATGTATTATCAATTCTTAATTGACAACAACTAAAGGTCATCGACCTCATAAATTCCTTCCCATTTTGTGTTTTTATGTTATATTCCTTATAAAAGTGTCAAATTTCTCTCAAAGTGAGCAACCACTGAATAAAATAAAAAATAGTTGAGATATGATTGAGAAATGGTCATTTATTTCTTGAAATGATCTTCACGATTTATTTCATTGTTTTTCATCTCAAGAAACAAGAAATGACCTAAGAAACTATCGTGATGTAATATAAGAAACAACATGGTGCAATGGCCATTTTCAAAGCCAAATGATGTCCATTGAGGACATGGCCTTTATTTGGTTCCTGTTTCATAGGAGTTTCGGGTAGAAATGGAACTTTGTTGTACCATTTCTAGTAGTAAAAAGGGAAAACTTTCTTTTTCCATGGGAAATAATTTACCTTTCCTTTTTCAAGATAATCTAAATCACAAAAAATATGAACTATACTGCACACATTCTTGGATAATGTGAAAGTGGAAAAGGAATACCCTACACAAGTGATGCACACATGTACATTTGAACAATAATAGATTTTTGTAGTTGAAATGCAATGCTTGTTTTCATTTAAATGTAGGGTTTTTAAAGCAGGGAGAAATAATGGCTGCCAAATTAATAAGCGTTTCTTTGGGAAAAATTTAAATCTTGTATTGAGTGATGAAGATAATAGAGGGTATTGAATCTTGATTCTTGACATTGTGTTTAACTTGAATAACTCAAATGATTATAAATATCAGTGGATGAGTTCTTTTTCAAGTATGTCACTCAAAACTCTTATGTCAAAGCATTGTATGATGGCTAGCATTTTCTTGTTTCCCTTTCTTCAGTTCAATGTAAAAAGTATATTAATATATTGGAGCACGAATGATAACTACAATTGTTTGCTCTGTAGTATATCCAGCCCCAAGATTATGAAAATTTTTCTCAAGTGGAGCTATTGGTTATTGATGAAGCAGCTGCAATTCCATTTCCTATTGTAAAGGCTCTGCTCAGGCCATATTTAGTGTTTATGTGCTCTACTGTAAATGGGTAATAATTATAAATGAGCCAACCACAATCACAGATTTTGTAACCATTCGGTTTCCATGGATAGTGATGATGATATTAACCCTATATATCAGTGACCTATATCTATATGAGAATGATCTCAACATTGACCTTGATATGGTTGTATGGATGTGACCTTTGGTATGTTATCAAAAAATCCCCAAATATCAGAAAAGCCCCAAATCTGGAGAAAGAAAGCTCATCACTTTCGATTTGGAGTACTACCCTTGTGATAAAGTTGATGAATTTCGATCTCCCATTCTCTACCACTTTGCACTTCACCTTCAATATAGATCAGACCAAGGGAAATTCGTTACTGGGTGTTGAGATGGATGAGTTTGTAGAACTAAAATCCATAGCTTAAACTTCATGAAACTGGTGGAGTCAAATTCTTGCAAGCACAAACACATCTTACACATCCTCTTTGAAACTCATCCGAAAGAACATTGGAAGACATCTAGAGAGAACCCTATAGCCTAACACAATCTAATGGAATTGACCAAAAAATCCCAAATAGAGTCAACCATACTATAGGAGGAAGGGCCTGCAGTACGAACTTACCATTTTGCAAGAGCTGAGGGTGAATGCTGTTCTGCAAGAGCTGAGGGTGAATGCTGTTCTGCAAGAGTTGAGGGCGAATACTGAGGGCGAATGTTGTTCTGCAAGAGATGAGGGCGAATGCTGAGGAAGAATTTTGTTCTGCAAGAGCTGAGGGCGAATGCGCGCGTGATATCAGACATTAATGTAGTTTTTAATAAAATCATTTTTATGTAGCGCACATTTGATTTTTGCATTTCAAATCATTTTTATATACATTTGATTTTTGCATTTCTAATACAAGTGACAAACAAATTTCTACAAGAGGTTGAAATTTTGACTAGAATAGCCATGAAAGACTAATTAAAATGGCTTAAAATGCAAGTGGATCTTCAAAATAAATGTAATTGAAGGTTCTCCCCACTAAATTTTTGCAAAAATGCTTACATTATTTAAGTTATCTAGGATGTTTTTTTGTATTACACAATCTAAATTAAATAATGAAATAGTTGGGTAGTCTTATTGTTTCAAATTAGGACACAATTTTCAAATGGTGATGAAGTTTCATGTGATGATTAACTGAAAATATTCTCCTTTCCTATCATTGAAAAACTATACAAGGTTCATGTTGCCACATGAAACCCTAACTCATGTAGCAGCATAGGACCAGTCCTCCATTTTTCCCGTCATAAGGCATTTTGCACGTATTTGACGACTAGAATTTGTGGATTCCCGTTTTTCGTGACGTGCTAGGAAGGATAGAAGACTTAATTTTGACGTTTGAAATTTTTTCAAAAACGTTCTTATGCCCTTTAATTTCCACTTACCAATAATTTTGCAACACTAGTCCTCTTCGCAATTGCAACGCTGTACTCAAAAAGTAAGGAAAGTTACTTTTTTGGCTTACTCAATATTAAAAATTTAATAAAGGAATTACCACTTATCATTATTGATATTTTAAAATTAGAATCAATTTAGTTTTCCCCTTCCTATTACAAAAAGTTCACAAATCCTTTCTTTTACATAAAATACCAAAGAAAGAATAAAGCTCGTTGCCCTGCAAACTTCCAAGGTTGTGATTAGTGAAGCAGTAAAAAAGTATGGCTATAGCACTAAAAAATTAGAATGCCAATCTGCCCCAACATGAAGTAGTGTTAATATAGCTGGTGGCTTGGCTTGATGGTCAAACAGTGAATTACACAAGCACAAAATAAAAGCTTTAGGCGTTTAGTTCCTTACACTCGCACTCTCAAGGCATGACTCGATGATGCTGCCACACAAGAAAATGTCCAATGGGGACCATAAAAATATGAGTATGAGATGGTTACTCACGATGAAATTCGACACGAGTGTGGATAAGTATGGGGGAAAAGTGGTGCCCCCAAGTACAAGTGTTGCAAGTGATGAAATTCGATTTTGAGGAGTGGCGAAGTGACCCTTCTTAGATAAAATGTATCCTGGTGAAGTATCAAATCACAAAAAACTAATAGATTTGAGGGCTCGATGACAGCTTTCCAACGGTACAGACGGTTTGTCAAACTGAGCTACGGTTTGGCTGCAACAGGGGAAAGAGAAATCGGGGGTTTCTATTTTAATAAGGCATTTTCCCTCCAAATTCACTCATTGGCAAGTGTAGCTATGGTGAATATAGAGAGGAGAGAAGGCCTTAAATATTGCAATGATCGTAGTGAAAAAACCGACCATTGGAATCAAGATCCATCAATTGTAGGTAAGAGGCCTAACCCTACTCTTTCAATTAAAATTTCAGTTTAGGCACTCAGAGCTCATGAATAGGCCAGGTCGCACTTTTTGTGGTTTGTTCTGCGACCTGGGTAGCAGGTACTGGGCAGAAAAATGCAACCCGTCTTAGGAAATTACCTGAAAAGTGCGACCTGTCAGAGAAAGGTGGTTTCAATTCTGTTTTTGGCTGAGATATGGGATTTTTATGGTTGAGGGGTATAGGTGCCCCCAAGAATGTTGTGGTCATGCCAAAATGTATTTAGAAAGAGGGAATATAAACACATTTTTATGATGTGGTGTGCCATTTGTTTTTGTTATGGTAATGTAGTTTGAGAAAGGGAATGGAGATTATCAATATCTTTTGGTACTGCATATATGAACCAAATGGACTTAAGTTTCTAGGTTGGCATACATGGTGTCACTATCCCAAAGAGAGGATTTGTGGATAATGAACTGGTGCTCCCCTAGAAAATCGATAGGTTAGTCAACAACAATGTCTAGGGGACTGGGTTGTTGAACTGGGGTCAAAGAAAGATAATATTTGGGTTGAACAGGCAGGGTAGCGACTGGGGGATTGAAGTACCAGACGGGAATCCCCAGGGTCAGGTTAGGAAGAGATAGGGTAGCCATGACAGGTACTGAGAACACTCCGGGAGAGGAAGCTAGGAACGGTATCTGATAAAAGGGGTAATGGCCAGGCGAGATGGCTCCGAGATGGTTAAGGCTTGGAGGAGCCATTCCAGGAGGGTAGAGAGGCTCATGGATACCAGTTGTAGGTGAAGGGCTAGGAGGAGGAGGTCCAGAAGGCTGAATAGAAGGGCTAGGAGTAGGTTGCAGAGGGCGAGGCTGCTGACTAGCCAAAGCAAGCCTCTTGAGGGAAGCCCGAGACGATTACATCATGCAAACATTCAATGAACTGGGATCAGAGAGAGGAGGAGGAAGACCAGGGAATGTACCAAGAAAATAGGAGTCTTTGTAGACTTTGGGTGAGACACTAGTCAAGGGATTGATGATTTTCTTATTGGCCACCGAGGATATTCTGGACTTAGGGGAGGTCTGAGACTTTGGTTCATAATATGTCAACTGGTCGATGGTGACTATATTTCCATTATTGGGAAAGGAAATCTTGCGGTGAACCACAGATGGTACAACAGACATTGCATAGGTGTAGCTACGACCCAATAGAATGTTGTAATCTAACTGGGCATCTATGACTTCGACGTCAACGCAAACAGTCTTTCCCGCAAGAGTAATATGACAATTGTGGAATAGGCTAATGGGCTGGGAGGAATGTCCATCCCACGCTTGGAGAGTGATCGTGGAAGGGGAAAATTCAGGTGATCCAAGTTTCTTCCAAACTGAAGCGGACATCACGAAGGTGGATGCCCCCTCATAATTGGTACACCGAGAAATGTTGGCATTCTGGACCTTGACTGGGATTTGGAAGGCGACGAAAGCAGGGAGAGGAGGATGTTCTGGCTGGTTAGCATCGAAGATGATCAATCAATCATATGAAGGATCTACAACGCCCATGGCAGATAGTAGAGCTTTTCGTTGTGATGGGCACGACTGGAGGAGTTCCAACTTTGAGATGGCAGCAAGAGATTGCGCCAAATCATCTACTATGTTATAAGAATAGGCAGCTTTACCAGAAGTAGAATTTCAATGTGATGGTCCCTGAGGGATCTTGGTATGAACCTCTACCTTAGGTTGAGGGATCTGCAAAGGACCATTAGGTTTCCAGGGAAATTTTAAGGATGGAAGTTAATCTTAAAGTTTCGAAATCTGGTGAATCTTAATGGTCCCCAATATGTAAATTTTAATTTTTTTATGATATTTTTGTAAAAATATTTAGGTTTATAATTATTTTATATTAGTATATATAAAATTTGGAAATTTTTAGGATAAAATAATTTTATACTATAGACTTTGGGCGAATCAGTTTTCAAAAAAATGGAAATTGGCGAATCTTTTTTCTTGAAAAAACATGGAAAATTAGCCCACCTGCGAATATTAGCCCCTAAAATTTTCCATGTAGGTGTCGAAAGAGGCTCTATAGAACCTAAAGAAAGTGGCTCAGGGATAGACGTAGCGGGAGGCTTGTTGTAATGATGGGACCGAGTTTGAAGGTTGATGTCTATAGGTATAGATTTGTTAGATTTCATCATGAGAAGTTGGTAATTAGAGGTACCAAAAGGAAGAGGTTCAGTGGCCACCTTCCCTTTAGGTGGTTGGGTAGCCACAAATCCTTGCAGAGGTAAAGGATTAGTAAACACAGTTGGTTGACTAGGCCCAAAATTCGGAGGGGCAGAAGGGGAGGATTTCTGTCCTCACAATGTTGCTTGAGTCTCCCACATCTATCGCATCTGTGGAAAAAGAGGACAATCGTGAGTGTAATGACCAAAAATACCACAACAAGAATAAGGCTTATTCATTCGAACATTCCTGTCCTACTTGGGCTAAGTTCCCTATTGCTGGTTAGTAGTGTTAGCTGCAGTACTTTGAGAATTAGGTCCAGGATTACTGAGGGAAGATTTATTTTGAATGCCTTTCCTATTCTTTTTAGTCGAAGGAGGATTAGTCGTGCCTTGTTGTGCATACACCTGCCCCTAAGGGGGAAATGGCTACTGTTACGGGGGTTGAGAAGGCAAGGGGGCCTGAGGTGCAAATGCAGGAGGAGCTGGCACACCAGGCTGTGGATACTGATAATAAGGAGGTTGGATAACATTGTGGTAAATAGGTTGGGCAAAAGGAGGAGGCATGCCATATCCTGGATACATGCTACCGAGAGGGGGAAAAGTGAAGGAGGTGTTGGCCCCTCCCTGAGGAAAACCATAGACCACAGGAGGTTGAACATATGGATGAGAGAGAGCTCCAATTATACCGTCGACGACATGAGATGCCACTGGTGCTTTGGCACCACTAGGTCTAAAAAGATCAGGTAGAACGGTATAAATTACATAACCCGAGGACAAGCTCTAATGTCTTGTTTCCCTCTGGGACCAGAACAAAAACTCCCTTGGTCAGCCCCATATACAATGCAGAAGTAAGAAAATCCAGAGAGATATTGGACATACCTTCTACCATACCATTACCATGCAGTATCCAAAGGCCCTTCTCTCCAATATATCTAAGCCTTTGATGCCATAGCATGGTATTTTCTCCAGAGACTGCTAGGATTTCCACTCCACTTTCAGGAATCACAGAACTGTTGCACCCATCAATAACAGTGCTACCGTATATCTTGTACAGAGTTCCAATCCGAACTCCCCACATTAATACCAGTGCTCCCTGAACCATCTTGCAGGTATCTTTCTCGAACATTGTTTTTACACATGCATCATCCATCTTACTTACAGAAATCAAATTTTTGGCCAATGCGGGAAAATGCAAAACACCAGGAAGCGTTCTAATCCTTCTACCTTGTAGCTTCAGCTTGAATTTTCCACGTCCAATAATTCCAGCCTTCCTATCATCCCTTAAGAATACATCACCACCATCATACTTCTCATACTCGCAGAAACACTCCCTATGGGGAGTGAAGTGAAAGGATGCACCTGAGTCAATTAACCATGCCTCATGATCTACATGTGTATTTGAAGAAGAAGCCAAATACACATCCCCACCTTCATCTGAGGTGGTTTTTGCCTTTGTAGAATGAGCATCATCAAGTCCCTTTCCTTTCTTGGGAGCTTTAGATCTGCAATACTTTTTATAGTGCCCTTCCTTTTCGCATTTCCAGCACACCTTTACAAACTTTCCTGGAGATTTAGATCTCCCTCTAAATTTAAATCTCTGACTCGATTTTTTTTTTTTAATGTTCTAGGACCTTCCTCGTATAGATAAGGCATCTCCATTCTGGCCCTCCATATTTCTCCGTCTCATTTCCTTCGATAGCAAGGCTGAGACAATTTCATCAAAATTCAAGGTAGTTGCATTGCTACCTATTGAAATAACCAAACTATACCACAAATCTGGTAGAGAACACAAAAAACTAATGCACTTATCTTCATCTGAGATTTTAATATCAACAGATGAAAACTGACTTACCAAAATATTGAAGGCATTCAGATTCTCTGTCACCGAGTCTCTATCCTTCATCCTCAGGTTATACAAATTTTCCGCAGGAACAATTTATTCACCAGAGACTTAGATTGGTAAAAATTCCCTAGCTTTTCCCACAAAGTCTTCATCGTATCTTCCCCAGATACATTCAACAATATTGAATCTGAGATACACAACCATATTGTGCTATTTTCCTTTCGATCCAACTTCTTCCAGTCTTCATTTGACATTTTCGTTGGTTGAGTACCTGAATCTACCGCGATCCACTGATCTTTGTCCACCAGCAGATCCTCCATCTTGAGCTTCCACAACTCAAAATTCTGACCATTAAATTTCTTGATCTCTATATTTCCACTGCTCACCATCTTCTTTCACAGCAAGAATCGGTCTCGCAGATCTCCCACTAAATAGGGTCTACCATAGGCCTAAGAAAAAAACCCCTCAGCAACAAAGGCATCCCCTTGAAGCCGAAAAAAATATGATACCAAATGTAGGTTTTAACCCTGTACATAAATTATCTACAAACGAATCTTAAAAATAGAAAATAAACAATAGCAAAAGCATAAAAAATAAAACCTATATACACAGATATTTTCCCCTGGATCCAAAATCGAGACTACCAGTTTGATTTTTCATTATATTCATTTTAGTGTTACAACTAATATATATATATATATATAATCCAAAGCATTCATAAAACCCAATCCATTAACCTCGGATTAGAACATAATGGTAGTTCCCTTGACCGGATATACAAAATACCAGGGGATGAAAACCATCATGCGCCAAAACCATGCGCAAACCCATGCACAAAACCATGGGCAGGTCCGCCCACCAAAAAATAGGGTCCAATTTTTTTTTTCCCAGGGCGTTGTCGCTCTCCCTATCACCCCCCTACTGCGCCCAACACAACGTACAGGGGGAACTATCGCCCTCCCCCCGGTAACCCCCTCGCGTGGAAAGAATATAACACATACCCAACAAATATGAGGTGTATTTTTGTATCCTACAAAGATCACCCTATCTAAAGTGGACTCCAACTTTTTCTTGTTATCCTTGGAGACATGACAATAGACCTTGGATCCAAAAATGTAAAAGTGTGATCATCCCAAGAATTTGATGAGGGCTCTTATTCTACAAATAAACATATGTATTGCATGCTTCTTCCCACATGTATAGTGGCAGTCCTCGATCATGCAATATTGCTCTTGCATCCCCTACAATGCTTCTATTTTTCCTCTCATCCACCCCATTTTGTTGTGGATTGTTAGGTGCAATCAACTCCCTTCTAATACCCTCCTTGGCACATTTATATTTGAAGGAATTAAACACATACTCTCCTCCATTATCATTTCTCAGGGATTTAATTTTTTTTCTAGTCTCATTTTCAACTAAGGCTTTTAATTCAACAAACTTTAAATAAATCTCATCTTTCTTCTTTGTGAAATAGATCCAACATTTGCGGTAATAATCATCTACAAATATCGAATAATACTTGTGATTTGCAACTAATATTGTAGAAAATGGTCCACACACATCTAAGTGAACTTGCTCCAGGATGGCTCCAATTCTATTATCTCGGCCTTGTAAGGAGGATTTAACATATTTTCCAAGAGTGCATCCCTTGCAAACATCATGTTGATCAAGGGTGAATTTTGAAAGTCCAACGGTGATTTGCTGCATTATTTTCAAAGCCCCATGGTATAGGTATCCCATGCACCTATACCATAACTCTCCAACATCTCAGCCTTGAACATGCTCTGTCTTCCTTTGTAATGCAGCGCATGCATCCACCTTTAGCTTGTAGAAATTTTTAACTCAAACTTTAATTTGTTTTACTTGTTCAGTAGCAACATGCTTCAGATAAGTTTTCCCCTTACTAAATACCACATCATATCCATGGTCTTCAAGTACAACTATAGAAACTATATTTTTCTTCAGACCAGTCATATACATTACATTCTTACGGTGACTATGTCAATCCCTTTGGTACTATACCTCCCATTATCTCCAATTTATATGTGTAGTTGTAGGTCATTTTCCTCCAAGCTGCTAAAGAAATCCTTATTTCTTGTCATATAAAACGAAACACCATGATCTAAGTACCATACACTTCCTCATACAACACTTTCTATGCATGTAATGAGGGTGAAATTCAACTCTAATTGTGATGTGATAGCATCTCCTCCTGCAGCCTTCTTACTAGATTTCTTGTGTGGACACTTGGTTGCATAGTGTCCGTACTCATTGCAGTAAAAACATTTAATTTTACTGAGATCTTTCTTCTTGCCATGGTTCTAGCTGGAGTCTATCGTGCCTTGGGCCTTCTTGTATTTGGTTTTCTTTCTTTTGTTTGCCAAATTAATTTTTTCTTCCTCATCAATTTTGGATGTGCACATCTCTAGTGTTTTTTCTATTCTCCTCCTGCATCAAATGAGACACATTAGAGATTTTTTGAGGTCTAAATTGGTCCTCCAAATAAAAATGTACAATCAAAATAAACTTTATAAGAATCGATAAGATTCAAGATGATGATGTCAACCATGGCAGATGATTCACCATTTTTGGAGTAAAAAAGTAAAAAGGTTAAAAATTAATAAAATAATAAAATAAATTTTCAACTTATCTCCCTAAATTTTTACTCACATATCGAGTGGGAGTACTCGTTGGATGAAAAATTTAATTCTTCATCCAAGGAGTACCCATGTTGCATAATTTCGATAGACCCTCCTACACGAAAAATGAGAAATACATGAAAATCACTTTTTTTCATGTATTTCTCATTTTTCATGTAGCAGGGTCCACCGAAATTATGCAACATGGGTACTCCTTCGATGAGGAATCAAATTCTGCATCTAATGAGTGTCCCCGCTCGAAATTTGAGTAAACCCATAGGGAGATAAGTTGAAAATACGAGTTGAAAAAATAGTTTTTTCTTTTTCCCTCTAAAATTTAATGATGTAATCTAATATTGTTTTATTATTTCCACTATTATTTTATAATTTCCTCAGGAGGCTCGTTTTAGACCTCAAAATTCCTCTAATGAGAGTCTTTCCCAATTTAAGAGTTTGTCTCTTCCATTAACTGAATCCTCATAGTTGTTTCAAGATTTTAGAATGCCAAAGAGTGCTAAGCTCACAATTTTAGAAGATGGAACATTCTCTCCAACTCCTCCAAGTTCATCTCTCACATCAGTGCATGTGGATATTTATTAAACAACAGTTTCATTTTTACGCATTCAAATGTCCCTAAGCTTATCTCTCAATGCCAAATTCCTAGCATCATTGCTGCTTTGGAATATATCTATGAGGATTTTCCACATTGAAAATGAAGTCTCCTTTCCATGCCAATTTGAAACCACATGATCTCTTATTCCCTCCAGAATAATCCTTCTGGCTTTTCTGTGTGTTTCTTCCACTGAGCTAGTTTTTGTGCATTTGATGTTGCTAGTTTTGGAATATCAGTTTGTGTGTACTCTAATACTCCATTGTCATCCATCACAAATTCCATCATGTCTTTCCAAGCACAAAAATTTGAAGTTCCCACCAATGCATAATCAAGCCCCAATCCATTGAAAGACATTGTTCTTGCTCTTAAGAAAATATTTTGCAAAAACCTGTTATTCGAAATTTTTTTGAGAGAATATTTGGAACCTAGTTTCTATGTAGTCTTCAATAGCTCCAATACCATGCAAAAGTAACTTGAAATTTGCAGCTGTGCCTAATGAATTCAAACTGAAAACAATAGACACAAATTTCTTCTATTCAATCTATAGAAGGGAAAACATATAATAGAAACACATGCAATCATTCAATCACAATAAACACCATATTTTTACTGGGGAACCCAACTGGGAAAAAGCTCCTCCTTTGTTTATATTATATTAGATGAGAAAATTAATTTACTGCAATGAAAACTTCAATCCTTGAAGCTCAACATGCACTGCAATATTGATCTCTTCCTCCTAAGTATTCTCTGACAAATACATAACCAAATCTAGGTCTCCTACTCCTCCTATTTCCTTGCCCAATTCTTGAGGAAATTAGCTCCTAAAGAATAGGAAATTCTCTTATTTACTTGTGCAATTCGCAAGAGAAAATCCTCACCTGCTACATGCAAACAATGCACACTCACTAGTATACAATAATGATTACAATGATGATTTTTTCCTTCACTCAACTAGGCAATTCAAATTCTATGCATGACTAGGCCTATTTTTAGTAATTGACTAGTTAACTGAGAGATCAGTGAGTTAACAACAATTACAACTACTCAATTGAACTCCTATTGATTCTATTCATGACTATAGCTCAGATAATTGAGTTTCACTAACTATAACTCCACTAGATTGCTATATCTTAACAATCAATTCATGCACAACTCTACTCCTTGCTCAAAAAATCGAATTGACTGACTTAACTAAGTGACTTGGCCATGTCACTCCTGCGAACTGCAAGTCAAGTCATCTTGCTGATGTGAAATTTTGATTTTTCCCATTTGACTAAGGCACAAATCAAATGAAGTATTTTCTAGCTACAATTTAACACATTTAACACATACTTTTTTATAGTTTAAAAACAATTTTTCTTTTTGGCTAAGACACAAATCAAATGAAATCTTTTCTTGCTACAATTTAACACATTTAGCTCATACTTTTTGGCAGTTTAAAAAAAATTATTCATATATATGAGACTGAGATTAATATATCTATTATTTATCATTCTTAAATATATTTAATCATGTATCGTGAAATTTTTTTATTCAATCAACTGAAGATAAAAAACCATACTCTATTATATTGTTGTTTAATCATTTATCCCTGAATAATTTAATTTGATCAATTAAATTTAAAAAGAACCGTACTCTATTATATTGTTAGAGAAATCGAACCCTATTGAACCGAACTCAATTATATTGTTAAAGAACTCCAACTCTATTACATCCTTGTGAGTTATTTTATAAGTGTTTAAATCTGATTTTCTGGATTTTCACTATAACTCCTATAGGTAGGGCCCACACTAATGACTCTTACTCTCTAATTTGGGTGGGGAAATATCTTTTTTAATGAATGCCCCTAAGCATAGATAATATATCTATGATAAGCAATAATTGAAATCATTGAATCATGGGTAGTCCGGAATTCTCCTTGGCATCTCAGAATCTAGCGTACTTCAAATTTCATAGCTCGTTGTTGGGCCAGAATTGTAATCTACAGATAAATTACACTTCCCTAGATAGGTGCTAATGTAGAACAATAGGTGAAAGACTATACTACCATTTCTCTTAACTCAGAATAGATACACAGAGAGGATTGGAGGCTTGCTTGTTCAGTCGCTTCCAAATGGCTCCTTCCGTCGCTTCTGTTGCAGCTTCAAATTCAAGCGGTTTGTGGGATGAATGCTTCCTACAAGAAAAAAACAATGAAACAATAGAAGATGAAATAATATAGATATCTATTCAAGCTATTTAGCTAAATCAGTAAAGCATACACTACATTCATCAACCAAGATCTCACAATACAGAATATCTAAGTTAATACAGATGCATGTAGGGAAAAATAAGAAGTACTCTTTATTGATGATAGAAGGAGAGGTTACAACCTAGTGACTGATTTGAAGTGAACTTCCAGCCAAGTTCCCAAGCCTCATCGTAGCATAAAATCTCTCCAGCAGTAGCTTCACAAATCTAGCTCTCAATTGAAAATTCTCCAGCATTTCTCTACTCAAATTCTTCCTTTCCAAACACTTAGATCTGTGTTCAATTTATAAATGAAATTTAGGTTTTTTTGCAATCAATAACTTTCCAAAAATAGGCAAGACATGTTTCCAATCATGTAGATGTCAAATGGACACTTGGATCTGAAGCTTGACACATGTAAACTCTTCTAGAAGGCATTGGCCAAGTGGAGATTTCAAAACAATGAGAATTTCGCTCCCAATGTGACCAATGCACCTGTGGATATCGGGAAGTGCTTTACAAAGCAGCCTTGCATGGGGCTATCTGCATATGCAATGCACTTAGGCCCCTTAGAGCCTGTGTTGGTGAGCTCTCATATGCCATATAATAAGCTTCAAACCATGGAAACCCTTGCTTGATGAAAGTATTGCTTGATTTGTCTTGTTTATTATCTTAGTGCATGTAGCAACTGAAATGATAGGGAGTGATAGAACCTTGATTATTGGTCTTGGAGATGATGTCCTATTAACCAGGTCATTGGGAATGGTGCCCAAATTGACCTGTAACAATTGCCCCCTAAAGCATGAGATCCAAATAATAAGAACATTTGATTGAGATGCTTTATACTGTGATGAGCTTGGAAATGAAGTGGAGTGGTCACCTACATCAGTATTAAAATACATTGCATTATGATATATCCTCTTTTGATCATAATTGTTGAGGGTAGGCATTCCCATGTTCAACACATAAAACAATCTAATAACATGTACATAATTCAGAAAGTCGTTTACATTGGAATGTTGCCTAGATGCAAACATGCCTACAGATATAGGCCCATGTTTGGATGACAATCTGTATGTAATTTCACCGTACAGATGATGTGTACAAAAATCCTGAAATCGTAGCCCGGATGGATGAAACTAGATCTGGGGTCTTCTTATCTCGTTCACTCGATCATTTGGGTACAAGTCTAGCCATGCGAATATATGATTTGTCGTCGAACATGGAAAGACATCATTTGATTACCAGCCAATGATGTGGGTTGTTAAAAAATGTGAGAGAACCACCATTAATGTCAATGGCCCTCAAGGTACTGTAGTACATTTCGTAAGGCGTGAATAGATGATTTTATGTCAAACGCCAAACAAAATATTTCGGTCAAAGGTCCAGAAGAGAGGATCTTATCGATGCTGTAACAAGCCTCATGGTATCGGAATCTGATGTTTCTAAGTGAACTTCCTGGATATTGATTTTTAGTCGACAGGAAGTCACCTTATTACAAAATAGGAGTTACTGATTTCAGAGACAAGGGTATGACTTGATATAGAAATTTTCAGGGATGACGGTCATGAAAATGAAGGTTTACGAGTATTGCAAATGGATGAGTTTTTAATCACTAGATGACTTCTCTTGAACATATCGGTGACACTATGATGAGTTGGCAGCATTGACCCAAAACCGAAGTGAAGGTATGATAAACCATAGGTGTGAGTGAACCGTCAAGATGATTATCCAACCCAAACAGTCACGGACATGAAGTGAAAGAAGTGTCATGTTCAAGAGCGACTTTCTACCAAAAAGAAACTTTTCTTACTTTTCCAAAATTTTCCCTGGTCATTTGTCGACTGATACCTCTTTATTTTTTAACAAGCTTGAGGAGGGTAACATTTGTTTGATCTATAATTCAACCCTTCGAGCGAATAAAGTATCGCTATTTAATAATTTAATGAATCTAGCGATGAATGAAACTTGATTCTTGCCATGATCGATAAGCCTGTCACTATTTTATGTTTTAACGAGCTTAACGATAGTGATAGCCCGATCCTTTTTCATATTTAGAGAGTCTGAAAAAGAGGACGAAAGAGAACTCCATAAAGTACTTTTTCGTAAATTTTTCTCTCAGATCTGAAAAAGTGTAAAATAATATCTGAAAGAACCTCTTTGGTCATGTTTAACCAAGGTATTCCTTTTTTGTAAATAATCCATCTCAGTCCGGAAAAGGGTTAAAATTATACTAAGTAGATATCAATTCATTTACTTTAACGAGCTCGAAAATACAAGTGCTCGTAAATCTTTTCACATTATCAGAGTCTGAAAAGAGCTGAAAGAAGACTCCATGGGTTCCTTTTTCGCTGTTATCGAAGCTCGAAAAAGAGATAAAAGTGCGCTTCAAATCCTTTTTCATTTTTATCAAAGCTTGAAAAATAAGAAGAAAAAGTATGCTTTGTGGTCAGGTCATTATTTGAATAAATCTGCATGACTAATCTATTCATCAATTGTATTTCATGTTCAGAACAACATCAAATGGATTAAAAATACCCGTTTCATGATAAAAACATAATAAAACTATAGTCTTGCAAACAATTAAATGACTATAAAAAGCAGTTTCACTATTCATTTCTACCATTCCATAGTTACCATTTGCATTTTGGAGCTCTGAACCTGATTTTTCCCCCGAACTTTAGTCGTTGATTGCGGTCATTTCTGTGGATGGATTTCATTTCCGTTTGATCCATGTTAGTGCAATGATCCTCCTCTTCCTTTCAGTATTCATTTCATTCCCATTCTTTGCAAATTTTTAGGGTTTTGAGGCCCCTAGGGTAATTTTTTCCCAAAATGAGGGCAACACACCCCTGAATGTCAAAACCTGTGTTTCATAGCAAGTACAGTGAAGGGTACCTGCATGTGCAATGCACTGTCTCAGCCAAGGGAGTGCGTTGGGTGCAGTTGAAGTTTTTGGTTTTCATGCTGTGTCCAAAATTTGCCTAGTTTTTTGCAATGAATGGTATCTAATGGATCTTATGGTTGATTTTAAGGTTTCCATCGGATTATAATGACAATTACATGGAGAGAAAGATAACATGAAGAAAAATATATGATTTCTTAAATGATTCGGGTACTGTAAGAGCCTTAAGAGATTGGGGGCTACTTAAGTACTTCAAATTGTCGGGAATGAGGCAAAAAATAGAACTCTTGGAGTTCTTAGTTCGAGCATGGGATCCGGTGATAGAGGAATTTCATATAAAAAATCAAGTGTTGTCCATAACAGTTGAGGATGTGTATTTTCTCACAGGTTTGTCAAGGAGAGGTTTGCCAATTTCTCTCACAGGGTCTACTGTTGGAGGAGAGACAATGTGGGATTATGTTATGAAATATTGCTATCTAGGGTCAGAACCTATAAAATATGGAAAAATAAACATCTAGGATGTCAGGGATTTGAATTTGAGAACCATCCTTTTCACAATCGCTAAACTTACTGGCACCGTTACACTCCATGTAGCGAACAGATCATATATGCAGTATGTGTTAGAGTGCTTAGAGCCAACAGTCTTCAACTGGTCTGAAGCTTTTTTGTCTCAGATAAAGGAACAACTGAATAAAGCAAAGGGAGGAAGGACGAAAAATTTCAATTATGGCTCCATCCTTATCTCCTTCGCTTTGGAACGGATTCCACTGATGCAACCACAACATGTAACATTGGATATATCTAGTCCTAGAGATCCTCAAATGCAGAGATGGGTAGAACTCATGGGTCGGCATGCAGGCCAATCGATCGTTGTGTTCTTGACTGCATTCTTCACCTGGTTCTGGCGACAGATCGTCGCCATCAATGAGTATGCATACGCAGGTGTCGACTTCCGAGGAGATCCAGGTATAGTATTACTAGAAGGCGCTTAGTGAGGTGGAATGGGTAAGAATGATTCGACCATATTTTTTGATTTTTATAAGGTTTATACAATGTTTTTGTGTTTTGATTTCTTTCCAAGACTAAACTAAATTTTTTAATGTAATGCAGATATTGGTCACGTTCAACCAGTAGAGAAACTAGAGCACGAAGCAGATGCGCCATCAGAGAGGGATGTCGGGAGAGCAGTCCTTCAGGACCTTGATATGGTTGAGACTCTAGCTGAGCTTCAGCAACACATAGAGGGATTAACCTTTGGGATTTCGGATTTCCTGCTCGAAGAGTTACCCACGCGACTACAACAACACACTATTGGGGTTCCTAACCGTTGGATGTGGTTGCTTTGTAGGATTTCTAGATATATAGCATGTTACCATGAACACCATTAGTTTACTTGTGATATTTTGCATACATTTCGAGGTCAAATGACCAATGTGTCTTGGGCACAAATTTTGTAAAAACCTATAACTATATATCTATGTGTTTTCAAAGTTTTTCCTATATTTAATGCACAATCCTATTCAATGATGTGAATGTTTTATTTACCTATGTCGCAAATGTCTATCTAAAATTTGATTAGCTAATGAATCAATTAAAGTGTTTAGATTTATGGAAATGTGCTGATATTGAATGAAATCAAAATGTCTTTCCAAAATTTGAACTCTTAGGAACAATCTAAGAAGTGTTGGATTTCTAACAGAATAAATACTAGTAATTTGTAGTACCACAAGTTGTGAGTCTAACCTTATAATTATGTGGTTAATACCAAATTAAATGGCATCAGAGAGAAGTTCTATCAACGCGCTATATTCAGCAATATTATTCGTCGATCTACCAATACAAATCCCTTGAAAACTCACTAACTCGCCGTTCGGAGAGAAAATGGGAGCGAAAATGGCCAATGCTGCAGAGGATAGATTCTGTGTACTATGACTAGCACCATCAGCATATCCAACAAATGGTTCTGAAGATTCAGTCATCTGCAATGAAATGTAAAGTGAATTACTAACGTTAAGAAAACTCTAAAAACAAATTAAGATAGTGAATGCAAATCAACAACATATAAACAATATAATACAAAAAATTACTATGCTCATGATTAAGCATAATAACATTTCAAATACAACCCATTTCTAGGCTGTGCCAATGGAATCCCATCGTAATCAACTAACTCGTAGGAACACTTAGCAAGAAATTTTTTGACAATATAGGGGCCATGCCATAATGGCTCGAATTTCCTTGTACCTATTACACAAGCTTCTTGATCGTAAAGAAGGACCAAGTCACCCTCTGAGTAGATGCAAGGCTGGACATTTTTGTTGTATTGTGCCTTTATACGTCTCTTATGTGCTTCATTGGCTAATTGAGCTTCACGACGCATTTCATCTAGATGGATGAGGTTAAGGAGATGCACTTCTTATTCTGTGGTGCCAGGTAACAAATCTATCGTGAGTTTTAATGATGATATTTCACATTGGATTAGTAAGATAACTTCCAGACCATCCGGTCGTGTTTCTCACTGAGGTTCGATATGCCCATAAGGCGAAGTACAGGATCAAGTGCCAGTTCCTTTTACGTACTCCTATCATTCGTTGAAGCATTCATTTAAGAATTTTGTTAATAGCCTCAACTTGTCCATTTGATTGTGGATAATAAGGGGTAGAATTATCATGTGACAATCCTAACTTGGCAGTCAATTCAGACATCATATGGTTGTGAAAATGCTTCCCATGATCCGTAACTATTTCTTGTGGGACCCCAAACCATGCAATAACATGGTTGAAGAAAAAAAATGCAGCTGTTTGTCCTGTGTTGTTGAATGTAGGCATCGCTTCGGCCCATTCGGTAAAACAGTCGACTGCGACAATAATATAACCATTCCCCCCGGACGAAGGAGGGTTACAGGTCATGAAGTCAATACCCCATTTCGTAAATGGTCCAGCAGAGACAACAGGATGCATTGGCGCTGGTGGTTTGCGGATTTTAGGGTAAAAAATCTAGCATGCATGACAACTTCTAACTGCGAGGATACAATCTCAAAAAATAGTAGGCCAAAAGTAATCGGCGTGGAGTATCTTCTGCGTGGTAGCATATCCTGATAAATTTCCACCACAAGCCCCAGCATGATAATCATTTAAGACTTTTTTGGCCTCCTCATGAGTGAGGCACCTCCTTAAAATGGTATCGACACCATGACGATAAAGTATATCACCGACGATTAGATAATCTTTGGCTTGGTATCGAATATGTCGCTGATTAGAGTGAGAGGTATTAGGTCGAAATGTTTTTTTTTGGAGGTAAATGATGAAATATCCATACCAATGATCAGATGATTCGATCAGAAATAGAGACTCGTTTGGAATAGATGGTTCCGACGTAGTAGTAGTACTATCAGAGGGAAGGTCACATAGAAGCTTAGCCAAAACTAAACACTTCTTTGACTTGGATTTGATGAATTCCAAATCAAATTCCTGCAAAATGACAATCCATTTTGAATATTTTCCCCCCAAAAATTGACGTGATAATATGTAAGTCATGGGGTTGCAATCCAAAACTATTATTGTTTTTCGGAGCAGGATATAATGGCGAAATCTTTGGACAGTTTGAACAGCTGCCAAGGCAAGCTTTTCTACGTACGAGTACTTAAATTTTGTATCATTGAGATTACAACTCAAATAATATATTGGATGTTCAATTCCATTTTCTACTTGGACCAAAACCATAGTGATGGTCATTTCAGCCGTGACGATATACAAGAAATAATAATTTTGATAATTAGGAGGATACATTAATGATGCTCGGACAAGATGGTCCTTGAAAACATCAAAAGAAGCTTGCGCAACTTGGTCCCAATGGAAAGGAACCCCCTTTTTCAATAATCGAGTAAATCCTTTAGCCATTTCGGCGTAGTTTGGAATGAACCTTCTCAGGAAGTTAACCTTTCCTTGAAGTTTCTGTATCTGAAGTAAGTTTGATGATGTAGACAAATCAAGAATGGTTTGTACCTTCAGTGGGTCTATTCGAATTCCTTCTTTTGAGACTACAAATCCGAGCAATCAATCAAAACCAACACAGAACACACATTTGTGTGGATTAGTGTTGGCAGCGTAAGAAAATGGCTCTCAAATTCATCGGGTGATCAGTTCAATTTCGTGAATGCGTTGTTAAATCATCTAGATATGGTTGAACAATGTTCTTGATGTCATTGAAAGCATAATCCATTGCTCTCTGAAAAGTTGCCCCAACGTTCTTTAAACCAAACAGAAGTTTCCTATAAGCGAATGTGCCCCATGGATAGATGAATGTTGTCTTATGTTGGTCATCTGGGCGGATATTGACTTTATTGTAGCTGGAAAATCCATCCATGAACGAAAAAATCTCGCATCTAGCACAATCATCAATAATTTGGTCAATAAAGGGAGTAGGATAGTTTTCTTTTGGACAAGCCTGATTGACATCCTGATAATCGACACACACTCTAATGGTTCCTTGTTTTTTCATAACAGGAACAATATTGGAAACCCACTCAGTTAGCGGAACAGGGTAAATGAAACCAACACGCAAAATTTTTTCAACTTCTGCTTTGATGGCAGCAGCTTTCTTTGGATGAATAGGATGAAGCCGTTGACATACCGATTTGACATCAGGATACATATTGATAGTGTGTTCAACTATACTAGTATCTATGCCTGGCATTTCCTCGTAAGACCAAGCGAATACGTCACGAAATTCACGAAAAAGAGAGCGATATGAATCAAGTTCTGATGGAGAACAAGATACACCGACATGAATATTTTCTACAATGCCAGGTTTGGTCAAAATATCGATAGAAATCGTTTCTTCGATATTAGATAAATTTCGCTTAGAGTCAATTGCATTAATCGGAAAAGAATTCGAAAAGAAAGTTTTGATGGATGGATGGTATATTTCACTGAGATTATTTTCTTCATGATCATGAAGATGGGAACGATGAAGATAATATTCCCGTGGTTCTCCTTCTGACATCATAGCTTCCAAAATATTTTCATCTGTCAAAAATTTTGAGGAAAATGGATCAGATGGAGTACCAAAATCTAATGAACGATCAACCCAAACACTCGGCGATGCTGATTTCATATTTGACGCCAAAGCCAAATAAAATGATTGCTATTGTAGCTCAATAGGGCTGGCGGTAAAACATCATCCAACATAGAAAAATCAGAATCACCTGTACTCTTCCTTAAGCCAGATAGAGTGGAAGAGATCATGTAGAAGGTCTCTATGCTTGCAATTTCTGCCGACATCGCGAGCGGCGGTAATGCAAAGGTTCCCATAAGAGTGGAATCCTTTAAGAGTCCTACACCAATGTTCTGGATTTCTAGTTGGGGTAAGTGAATATACGGAACACTTCCAGTTACCTGCGAAGTAGAGGAAAAAAAGGATAATTGATTAATGACTGTGATTGTACCTTTATGTGGAAAGGCAATCATTCTAAAGTATGTAGAAACAATGGTAGTCATTGCATATACCCATGGTCTTTCGAGTAAAATATTATAGTCAAGGGGTCCGTCAACAACCTCAACATCAATACTTACTGTTTTTCCCCCTAATTCAGCTTGCAAGTTATTGATAATACCACTAGGTTTATATGTTCTTCCATCAAAAGCCTTCAACGTCATTGATGACTGTAATAATCATGGCGAGCCAAGTGACTTCCAACAGTTTAGAGACATAATGCACGTAGATGCTCCCTCATTAATAATAATGCGATGAACAAGGTGATTGAGAACATTTACTTGGATGGAGAATGCATATTCTGCTGGTAATTATGGCACATAGCCCGTATGATTAAAGACGACAAGATTAGAATCAGTCGGATCAATTCCACCAATAGCCAACAATAAAGCTTTTTTCTGGGAGGGAAAATTTTGTAATACCTCAAAAGTAGACATAGCTGAAGGGGATTGAGCCAAATTTTCAACTATATTATAATTTTTTGTAGCTCTTACTCGAGGATTATATGTCGATTTATGAATTACTCCCTTTGGTGGCTTAATTGTCAATTCAGGAATAACATGAGGTGGTACTGAATTATTAGATGGATTTGTTGTCGAGGTAGTAGGTTCATCAATGGCTAGACTACTTATTCCACATCGACACCAAAATATCTTGTGAAGGTTTTGTAGTGAATAACATTAACACTTGGGAACTAGGAGCTGGATCCGTAGTAACCAAATTAGTGTCTAGATTTGGAAATGGGTTTATCAACACAGCTGATGCATGAGAAGTCTTAATGATTTTTGAGACTTGAGCACAGCGAGGACAATCCCTAACAAAGTGTTCCTCGTTACAGATTATGCATGGATAATGAGGTTTCCGTGGTCTAGACGGTTGATCAGATGATCATTCCTACGGGTTAGAAGTTTTTTTTTCTTTGATTTCCCCTTTTTCTTACCTCCTGCTTGCTTGTCACTTTTTCCTTTGTCAAATGACACGACGTTAATTTCGGAAGTAGGAGCAGGATCAGATGCCGTAGTGTGGTGTGTGTTTGTAGTGCCTATCAAGCTGTCTCTGGCTTGAGAGTCCTTTCTTTGAGGAGGAACATTGAAATTAGATCTCGACGCATTTGGGATTTTTTCATAGAGCATGCTAGACAGAGTGTAAATCAAGTCTAATATTGGGCATGAGCGATAAATTGCTCTTCTGTGACGACGCCACCTTTAGCCACATCTTCAGTTGTAGATGGTAACAGGGACTTAATGAACCATTCAGCAAGGAGATGATCGGGAACAAATGTCTTAACCATTCGTCAACGACGACGCCACTCAAGAATATGATTAGAAATGTGAGTAGAATTAGTCTGTTTGAAATTGGTAAAGAGTTCCGTTCTAGTTTCGTATCTGATCGGTGACTGGAAATGGGTCAAAAAGACAGTAGCTAAGGCAGTGCAATTATCGAAAGAAGCTCTAGGTAATTCAATGTACCATTTAGCTGCCGAACCTGTGATCGTATGCTGGAAAAGACGTAGTCGAACAAAATCATAATTCAAGGAATTTGTTGAACACCATAAATGACAAGTCATGACATGAGTCGAAAAATCTTCTCCAGGGTTTCCATTGAATTTAGGAATGTCGGAGGGTAATTTATGAGGTATCACCGGCCACCAAGGAGCATAATTGATAGGATCATTGGTTAACCGGTTTAAATTTGGTAATTCTAAGGTTGCGACAAAAGACAATTGTCTATTAAGGTCAGGTTGAGAATAGCTAGGGCAAGATGGAATTACTTGGGCAACAAGTCTTTGAGCACCAACCTATGGAATTTGATGCTGGTAACTCAAATAGGGGTTGTTTTGCATAGCAAACGCTTGAGAATTCTGTTGACAAAAACTTGGATATGATACTTGTTAGCCCCCCTATAAATTTTTGACAAGCAAACAGGGGGCTAAATGTTTTTGAGCCTTCAAGGAATGCATTTCCCTTGAAAACGCATCATCCTTGAAGCCTTTTGCATAGTTCCCTGCCTTTGTATGTTTCCCTCTGCTGTCATGAAGTTAATAAGCCTTGCTGAATGATAAAGTTTTTCTCAAAAGGCCTTATTTCGCCCCTTATATCTCTGCAGAATTCCCCCGCTTTATCTTTTTTCCCTTTTTCCCAAAGTCCCCTTTGTTCCCCCTAAATTTCCCCTTACTCTCCTAAATCTTCCCAAAATCCCCTTGAAACCCCACCTTTATCCCTTGATTGGTTAATTTTCCCCTTTTCCCCCTTATCGTTTCCCTTTAAACGGCCTTAAAATCAATTAAAATGGGCCAAAACCCACTTTTGACTTTATATTAAGGCTTAAGCCCCTTTCCCGCTAGCCCCAACCACTTTCCCACATGTGCCCTTAGCCTAGGACCAATGCTTAAGCCTTAAGCGCTAATCACATCGGAAGACCGGAGCAGAACGTTAAATCCTGTGTAAACACCGAAAAGTTCCGATGCGATTGTATTATTATACAAGTCCGCCGCTATTGTTCCGCACCATTGATCTACCATAGATCGGACGGCCCGCGCTAATCGCGAATGAACGCAATCGCAACACTTGTGTTAAGTCCTTCGATCACTTGTCCTTTCTGATTTGGTGTGAGCCGTTGATCTGGTCCCTAGATCCAATGGCCAGCGCTCAATCGCGCTCCCCACCCATTCGCAATCGCAATTTCCAGACGCGCGACCCTTCGCATCCCCCGATTGCGATCTCCTGATTTCTCCTCCACCGTAGGTCTACCTCCAAATTGGATGATTGGTGCTTCATCGTACCCCGCCAGTCGCCTCGTATTCCCTCTTCCGCATCCGCCGATCGCGATTCCCCGATCCCATCCTAACTGTCCATCCTCCCCTCGATCCGACGGTCATCGCTCACTTCGCCCAATCGAAATCAGAAGTTTCGATGTGTGCCACCCCTGTCCCCCCTCCGATTGTGATTGCCCAATTCAATCGCAGCCGTTCATCCGTATTTGAAATCAACAGTCAAGATTTGATCGCCCTCCGCCTCCGGCTGGGTCCCACCTCGTCCTGTTTCATTGCCCATTTCCTGTGCATTTTGGGTTTTAACCTAAGTTCCATATTTGCATTAAAGTCTTATGTAGCACGTTCATTTCGTCCGTTTTCATATATCGTTCCGCTGCATCAATCTTTGCCGTTGATCTTCGCTCCGAGACCATGATCTAATGTTCTGCGCTGCATTTCAACCGCCAAACCCTATTATTCATGGTTTCACCATTGCGTTACATTTTTCCACCATTGTTTAGTAAAAGGCCTCCACTCTACCCCCGCCGCACTACCATTTCATCCATCCTTCCATTGCACCGACTTTCTTGGTCCAGTTGCGTGTTCCACAGGGTACAGAAAGCAGACACGCCTCCATAAATACGCAGTATGGATACAACGGAAAGGTTTTCACTGACAGAGGCATGGAAATTAATATGTGACAGGTTTCTCTACATCAGCATAATTTTTTCCTCCCAGAAAGGACGGGTTGCCCATACTGTTTTTATTCCATATCGTGCTCCAGAGGAGATCTCCGCCCGGAACGCAGTCCAAGGATATCAGAGCATTTATTTCTCAAGTATGGCAGATCATTCCGTTTTTTATTTCCATTTTGTTTATTCACCAAAGGTACTACGAAGTACAACAAACCAAAATGCATCAGAGACATACCTGGAATTAATGAAGCCTGACGAAGACCATTATTTTCTCCAAAGTGTGCCAGAGATTAATGCTCAGAGTTTAAAACAGAATGGGCTTCGGCCCTCTCCTTCTTTTCTGAGTTTAATGTTATATTTAGTATTCTACCTACCTCCTCTGTTTTTTTTCAGTTATAAAAACTATGAGAAAACTATTGTAAAGGTTGTTGATGAGATATCAGAGAATTGCAAGCAGTTTCTCTTGAGATAAGTCTTCTGTGTATAGTCGTAAGATAGGCTGAGGAAGATGTATTCAGACTGAATGACCAAGCTATTGGCTATGTTGTACCTGATTGGTGTTGATGTTTAATATGATAAGCACATTTCATTGGAACCTGATCTAAAGCTGCGGTGATGTTTTTCTATCTCTGTGTTTATTTCCATTACATTTCATTTCTTCTGGCTCGCATCAGAAATTTGGCATAAGATTCGCCCTTGTTAGGTGCCTTATGTTGCTGCTCTCCCAGCCCTTTATGTTTTCTGCTGTATGTGCTATCTAAGAATTAGTTTCGATTAATTTAACCAGCGCAGTGGATGTCGTTGCCTGCTCTCTGATGTATGAATTAATGAATCTATTTCCTAGATGTTCTTGTGAGGATTTAATTGGATGAATTGGGAACACTGGGAGGACTGAACTTAGTCTCTACCTCACTAGGATCTTTTTCACTCCAGTTACCTTTCTAAGATCCCTTAAGTTACCTTTGAGAGTGGCCCTTGATTATGTCCAAGCAGGTCTGGAGTTAAATGACCTCTGACCTGATCTATAGACAGAAAGTGGCGTCTTCTCTTCCTTCTCACTTTCTCTCCTTAATGTTCATCTCACCCTCATATTTTAGGATCGAAGACTTTATATGACTAGCCCAACTGAAAGCTTGCATATTGACAACAAGTAAATCCTTTCTTGACTCCATTGCCCAATGGACTTGGTATTACCTGGACTATTTCTCCTTTGCCTAAATTCCTCTTTGCCCAGCCTTGTCTCATGCTGAACCCTTCCTTCCTGATTCCCAACAACCAAACTCACAATCAAACAAACAAACCCCGTGCACATAACTAGCCTAACATCTTAAACTTGAGCCTCAAAGACATATACCTTTGACTCCTATAGAGAGATCCCTCTATGGGCCTAAGAGGGCTAGATCCTAAGTTCTGAAAGTTGTTCTGATGTTGTCTCATCTTTTTGTCTTACCAACCTGGCCAAAACATGGGAACCCCAACATAATGGCGACTCCACTAGGGACTTTCTAAGTTTTCCATCCTACTACATCACAAGAACCTCAGTAAACCTAGAATCTCTGGTCAAGTTGGTAGTGAAACACTTACACCTACATTCCATTTACCTCTTGTGTGTTTTACCCCATACTCTTAGACAGAGTCTGGAAAGGGCCAGGTAGCCTCCATATCTCACACTCTTTCAGAGGTGACATATCTGGTTAAAGCCCTCCCAGTCAATCTCTGGTTAGAGTTTGTTGCGCTTTGGAGATATCCTTGCAAGAGGGCATCTCATAAGCACTGTGGTGGATAGTGTACCCTTCAAACACACCTTAAACCTTCCACCTGGTGACTCCATATTCCCAGAACATTGAAAAGACTCAACTGGTGATCAATAGGCCTGCTGATTGTCTTGGTTTCACATTAGACTACACTGGGAGACCAGCCTCCATAGCAACATCAACCACAATAGAAGTAACAAGTAGGGTTAAGCTGCCTTGTTAGAAAACAACATTCTGGCGTTCAGGACCATTTACGCCAGAGATTATCCCAACCCAAACCCACCTGAAATAGTTGATAACCCTGAGAGAATCATCAAAGGATCTCCTGCACTTGAAGGACCAACTATTTCTAGTCACATTCATAGAGCTAACTCTGCACCAGAAGACCTAACAGCTCTATCACATTTTCTCTCTGACCTAGACCTACCTAATAGACTACCAAGGACTAGGTCATTCAATCATCTATACCAGCCAGACCCTGAGTTTCACAGTTCACCATCTCATAGTGGTCAACACACTAGAGATAGAGGAACCCCTCCATCTACACCACATGATATCCACTTCATTCAAAACTTGGGGCTCTCCCACCCTAGATCTGCTCAACAAACTTCTAGTGGTCCTAATATCCCTGTCATCCATATACCAACTTCTCAAGTTAACCTTGTACCCCATCAGAACATTATCATGGCAGCCTAGTATGCACCTCTGGTTTTACCTCAACCCTTGTTACCCTTACCCAATGATTATCAGTCCAAAATCCCACACTTCACTGCTAAAGAATTCATCACAGCCGAACAACATGAAGATAAGATGGAGGATTATTTTGACTATATGGAAATTTATTATGAAACAATCAAAATGAGAATCTTTGCCCAAAGCTTAGGGGGTGATGTAAAGAAATGGTTTAAAAGTTTACCTCCTGGCAGTATCCAAGATCTCCCTGCGTTATATCAAACCTTCATAAACAAATGAGAAGTTAGGGAAAACCCTAGTCGCCAGCTCCTAGCAGACTACATGACCCTTAAGAGGAACGTGGGAGAGAGCGTCCATGATTACACCACTAGATTCAACAACATTTACAATGCTCTCCCTCCACACATGAAACCTCCTCAAGGTATGGCCCTAGCCAAATATCCTGATGGATTTGATGCTGACATGACCTATGAGCTTAGAGATAAAGAGTATAACACATTGGAGGACATGCAAAAAGGAGCAATAAATATAGAAGCCAATCTACTTGAGAAAAGAGCTAAATTAAGAGCTGAGAAAAGGGTAACATACAGGGATGACAATGTAGCTTCCACATCTGATCCCAAATATGATAGATTGTCTAAAAACGTGGAAGAGCTACAAAAAATGATAAAAAGGATGGTTGTCATAGTTAGCAACCAAAACAGAAACCAAAACTAGAACTAGAACATTAGAAGAAACAATGTTGCTCCCAACCGACAAAGAGAGTCAGATCAACAAGTTATTCCCCCATTTCAAGAAAAAATTTTAGATGAAGATGAGGGAATCATAGAAGAGTCTGAAGAGAATACAATAAACATGTTTGAAATAGAGGAATCAATCCATAACTGTGATTCAGAAGAAGATCAACCCTCACCCTCATATTGGGATGAGGAAGGATTAGAATCTGAAGCCTACAGACTTGAATTTGAAAATGCTATAATGAAAGTAAGGGAACAATATGAACTTAGGAGCAAAAAGAGCCAAGATACTTCCAAAACCAAAGCTCCTGATACCACCATCAAGAAAAGGCCTGACAGATCTTCTAAAGCAATCTCTGAAAGTAGCAAATCAGCAACTGAAAGTTCTAGAAAAGGTAAAGAAAAGGACAACCAAAACACTGATACACAAGGTAAAACAGCTAGCAGCACTAGCACTACAGTTAGTGCTCCTGATAAAATAGTTCCTGAACCTGTACATAGTGAAAAAATACAAACTGATTCAACCACTAAGGTAGTGGCTAACAAAACATAGTTAAACATTCCAAAGAATCAGTCCACTTTCAATTTGGAGAGTGAGATTGCAAAAATCAAAATCTCTGTCCCACTTTCTGAGCTGGCCACTCAAGATGTATATAGAGGCCAAATTTTGAAAGCCTTGAATTTAGAGGAAAGAAATGATACTGTAAATCTCAATGATGATCAACCTGCCCTCCTGTTTGGTCCTAAGATTGAGGGAAAATTTCAGGAGGGGGTAGTACCCCCTTTTTATATCAGTCTAAACATTCATGAAAAGATTCTGCATAATGCCATGTATGATTCTGGAGCATCACACAATTTAATGCCTAAAGTAGTAATGGAACAATTAGGCCTAGAAATCACCAGACCTTACAAAGAATTATATTCATTTGACTGTAACAGAGTAAAATGCCTAAGCCTGATTAAAGACTTATGTGTGAGTCTTACCCAGATTCCTGCTAAATGCATGGTCATGGATATTGTGGTGGTAGATGTACCACCTAAATATGGCATGTTGTTATCTAGATCATGGGGAGCCAAGCTGCAAGGCATAATGCAGATGGATGGATCATATGCCACAATCCATATATTTGGCCAACTCAGGAGACTGTATAGAGAGGCTCAGATGAAATTCATAGTCAGTAGCCCCGAGAAACCTGAAAATTCTCCATTATACTCTGTACACACAGACCTGGATTCTTTCATTCTTTACAACGATCAATCCTTAGGAGAACCAGCATCAGAAAACAGGGATATTAACAATGACACAGAGCCCCTGGCCCTTAACATAATATCTTCTCTAGACTCTGAAGAAAATGATGAAGAAAACCATGGGCAGAACACTAAAAATGAAACTCTGAGTGAGCCAAAAACAGGGACAGAACGCAAACAGCAAACTAGCCAACTCTCTGATCTCCACACTCAATCTGAAGAGCGAAATAATCCCCAATCTAGTACAGATCCTACAGTGCAACATAATGACGAACCCCTGTGGGAAATGAATTTCGATGGGTCCTGTACTAGGAAAAATGCTGGAGTAGGGGTGTGGCTACAAAACACAGAAAGTAATTACGCAGAAAGCCATGCTATAAATCTGCATTTCAAATGTACAAACAATATTGCAGAATATGAGGCTCTTATCCTGGGCTTAAATATGTTAAAAAAATTAGGAGCCCGTAGGATAGCCGTGAGGGGGACTCAGAGTTTGTCATAAAACAAGTAAACGGTGAATATACGGCGAAACACCCCAGGCTTAGAGCATACAGGAATGACGTAGTGGATTTATTGAAAAACTTTGTAGAATACGATCTGGTGTTTGTCCCTAGGGGTCAAAACGCTATTGCTAATGGATTAGCTTGCATGGCTAGTTCATATCCTAAGACTCCAGCTGACCAACAGATCATTATTCAAACAAAATTCAGACCTGCAGTGCCAGACAATGAAAAATATTGGCAGGTCTTTGAAGGAGACAAACAGATTGAATATTTTCTGGTGGGCAGAAATGAGTTTGAATTTTCTGTTTCAGACTCAAAATTTGAGGACAACTACCCTAGTGAGGATTCCCCAGATGAACAAGAAACACCCTGTAATATAGAAATAAACACTCTTTCTAAAGAAACTGAAAATTCGACTGGAAAATGCGAAAACGCAGAAAGTAAAGAGATAGAGTTGCTGCAGGCCAAAGACCAGAGTATACCCCGAGGCCTGGCACCCTTAGAGGACCTCTTTGACTTTGATGATGTAGCAAAAAAGACCACTATAGAACATGCAGATTCAGATGTAGAAGAATGCAACATAGGCACTGAAGATAAACCCAGAATGATTAAACTGGCTAAGTCTTTACCTGCAAACATGAAGAAGAAATACATTGACTTGTTTAAGGAATTTATTGATGTGTTTTCATGGAGCTATGAAGACTTAAAGGCCTATGACACCAACATCATACAACACAAGATACCCCTGAAGGAAAATCAGAAACCTTTTAGGCAAAAACTCCGCAGAATCAATCCAAAACAATTGCCTGCAGTTGAAAAGGAAATTAAGAAGATGTATAAGGAAGGTATCATAGTTCCTGTGAGGTTTTCTGATTGGGTATCAAACTTAGTGGTTGTGAGGAAGAAAACAGGGGAGATCAGGTTATGCATAGACTTCAAAAATCTCAACAGAGCCTCACTAAAAGACAATTACCCTTTGCCTAGAATGGAACATATCCTATAGAAGGTAGTGGGCTCTAAGAGAATCTCTCTGCTTGATGGTTTTTCAGGATACAATCAAGTCCTAGTACTCCCAGAAGATCAACTCAAAACAACGTTTACCACTCCATGGGGCACCTTCATGTATGTGAAAATGCCTTTTGGGCTGATGAATACTGGAGCAACCTTCCAAAGAGCGATGGATATAACTTTCTCAGATGAGATAGAACACTTCATAGTTATCTACTTGGATTACTTGATTGTATTTTATAAAACTAAATAAGAACACCTAAAACATCTAAGGAAAGTTTTTGAAAAATGTAGAAGGTATGGTCTGTCACTAAATCCTAAGAAAACTATTTTGGGCTGCAAGAAGGTAAACTTCTTGGTCATATCATATCTAAGAAAGGAATTAGGATAGATCCACAGCGAGTTGAGAGAATAATTCAAATCACACACCCGAGAAACATCAAAGAATTGCAGTCCTTCATAGGGAAGATCAATTTCCTTAGGAGATTCATTCCCAATCTTGCTGAGCACCTTAGGAAAATGACTGACATGTTGAAGAAAGGTGCGGGAATTAAGTGGACTATTGAAGCCAAGAAATCTTTTGAGTCAGTAAATCTTGCACTCACTCAAGTCCCTGTTCTTATCAGCCCAAATTTCTCAAAATATTTCTTGATTTTTTCATTCGCCTCCCAACATACCATGGCTGCAGTTTTACTGCAAAAAAATTCAGAAGGCAATGAACAGCCAATCACCTTTTTCAACAAAGCCTTAAGATATGCACCCTTGAAATACAACATTATGGAAAAACAGGCCTATGCTTTGGTCAAGGCATTAAAGGAATTTAGGTGTACATTCTGCATTCTCACACCATTGCTTATGTCCCAAATATAGTGGTCAAAGATATCTTGTCCCAAGACCCTGATGGGAAAAGGGGCAAATGGATTGCTACAATCTTAGAATATTACCTCGAAATAAATCCCACCAAGCTGATCAAAGGTCAAGGCCTGGCCCAATTAACGGCTGAATCGAATTTACAGGCCCTTGATATTAACATGGTAAATGCCTTAGATGAGCAGGAAGGACTACCCAAACCCACTGTTGAGGAGAAGTTTCAGAACTCTCCTTGTAACTCTAATATCCTTTTTGTTCTCACCAATCTCAATGCCCCTCCAGAACTATCCAAAACCAAGGCTAGATTCATAAAATTAAAAGCCATAAATTACTGCATTCTAAATGAAAACCTATATTGGAAAAATCCAAACAGCCTATTGCTTAAATGTTTGCTTGAAGCTGAAGCTGAGAGAATCAAGCAAGAGTTCCATGCTGGGGAGTGTGGAGGTCACCTAAGTTGGAAAGCCACTGCAAATAAAATACTCAGGGCTGGTTACTACCGGCCTGCACTCTTCAATGATATCCATAAAATGATACTTGCCTGCCACAAATGCTACATCTTTGAAGGCAGAAGAAAGCTTCTTCCCCTCCCTTTGCAACCTATCACTGTAGAAGGTCCCTTCATGCAATGGGGCCTAGATTTTATTGGAGAAATTCACCCCTCTTCTTCTGGGCAACACAAATGGATCCTAACTGCTACATATTACTTCACCAAATGGATAGAAGCCATACCCACTAGGAATGCCACAGAATCTGTTATCATTAGGTTCCTAGAGGATTACATCCTTTCTCGGTTTGGCTGTCCAAGAAAAATAATCACTGACAATGCTGCTGCTTTTGGATCCAAGAAAATGATTGATTTCTGTCATAGGTACGAAATAACTCTTGGTCATTCAACTGCCTATTACCCTCAGGGTAATGGGTTAGCTGAATCATCTAACAAAAGCCTGGTCACTATCATTAAAAAGCTACTGGAAGAAAACAAAAGTTCATGGCACAAAAAACTGGTGCATGCTTTGTGGGCAGACACGCTCACAATAGAGAAATCCATTGGCATGTCACCTTTCCAGCTTTTTTATGGGACATAAGCAGTTTTTCCTACTAGTCTTGGAGTGCCAGTGATTAAGCTTGTGCAGGAGATTCAGATAGAGGAAGACAGTATGGTAAGAAGAATTAATGAAACAATCCATCTTCAGCAAACTAGGGAACAGGTTTATAAAAGAGCTGTCAAGGTTCAGGAAAGCGTAAAGAGGTTGTTTGATAAGAAAACCAAAGCTTCAAATTTCAAAATTGGTGACAAAGTTTTGAAATGGGACTCAAGGAGAGAGGACAAAGGTAAACATGGAAAATTCGACAGCTTGTGGCAAGGTCCATACATCATCCAAGCCATTGTGGATCCTAATGCATTTTTCTTACAAGAACTTGATGGTACTGAGTTGTTTGGGGGTCCTGTCAATGGAAGGATGCTCAAACATTATTTCTTCTGATTTAAATTTCCAGTTTTACTTCCATTGTACATACCATTCCAAAAAAAATAAAAAATAAAAAAAAATAAAAAAGAGAGAAAAGAAAAGAAAAAGGAGAGGTTCAGACATGCCCAAAACATGAGCCTCAGAGACACAAAGGAGCTGGTCCTAACATGCTCAAAATCAGGGCCAGCCATAAAGAAAAAGAAATCAGCTCTGACATGCCCAAAACCAGAGCTGAAATAGAAAAGGAAGTGACTCTAATATGCTTAAAACCTGAGTCACAAAGGAAGAAGGATGCTTCAAGAGTTCAGATTTCGAGCCTTCAAAGTTTTGCTTCAAATTTTCTGCAAGTTTCAGTCCATGAGTAGTTTTGTCTTCATGTCATGGTCCACAGCAAGCCAGACAGTCTAATCCTGGCTTGGCTATTTTTCAATTTTTGTCGTAGAATATAGAGAAGAAATCTGCTAGACAGTTTAATCCCTGCAAATAGCAGATTAGGTAGAGAAACATATATATGAGACCAACAGTCTAATTTGGTCTTTTGGAGCAATAAGGGTAGATGTAGAATAGGTTTATTTTCTGTTGAAAAAATAAATGATGTAAAGGGTCTGCTAGTTCAAATGCGCCCAAGAAGAACAATGCTAGGATTGTAGGATGGGTAGGTAGACTGTTAGAGAATGCTTTTGCTGATCTATCATATTTGTGGTAGCCGAAAATCAAAGAAGAAAGGTGGCTTAAGCAGTAGGCATCTGGCCTACACCAAATATCAATTTCTAAATTCTTGACTCCTTCAAGAAGAAGCCATCCCCATGTGGAGCCACTGTTAGCCCCCCTATAAATTTTTGACAAGCAAACAGGGGGCTAAATGTTTTTGAGCCTTCAAGGAATGCATTTCCCTTGAAAACACATCATCCTTGAAGCCTTTTGCATAGTTACCTGCCTTTGTCTGTTTCCCTCTGCTATCATGAAGTTAATAAGCCTTGCTGAATGATAAAGTTTTTCTCAAAAGGCCTTATTTCGCCCCTTATATCTCTGCAGAATTCCCCCGCTTTATCTTTTTTCCCTTTTTCCCAAAGTCCCCTTTGTTCCCCCTAAATTCCCCCTTACTCTCCTAAATCTTCCTAAAATCCCCTTGAAACCCCACTTTTATCCCTTGATTGGTTAATTTTCCCCTTTTCCCCCTTATCGTTTCCCTTTAAACTGCCTTAAAATCAATTAAAACGGGCCAAAACCCACTTTTGACTTTATATTAAGGCCTAAGCCCCTTTCCCGCTAGCCCCGACCACTTTCCCACATGTGCCCTTAGCCTAGGACCAACGCTTAAGCCTTAAGCGCTAATCGCATCGGAAGACTGGAGCGGAACGTTAAATCCTGTGTAAACACCGAAAAGTTCCGATGCGATTGTATTATTATACAAGTCCGCCGCTATTGTTCCACACCATTGATCTACCATAGATCGGAAGGCCCGCGCTAATCGCGAATGAACGCAATCGTAACACTTGTGTTAAGTCCTCCGATCGCTTGTCCTTTCTGATTTAGTTTGAGCCGTTGATCTGGTCCCCAGATCCAACGGCCAACGCTTAATCGCGCTCCCCACCCATTCACAATCGCAATTTCCAGACGCGCGACCCTTCGCATCCCCCGATTGCGATCTCCCGATTGCTCCTCCGCCGTCGGTCTGCCTCCAAATCGGACGGTTGGCGCTTCATCGCACCTCGCCAGTCACCTCACATTCCCTCTTCCGCATCCACCGATCGCGATTCCTTGATCCCATCCTGACCGTCCGTCCTCCCCTCGATCCGATGGTCATCGCTCACTCTGCCCAATCGCAATCGGAATTTTTGATGTGTGCCACCCCTGTCCCCCCTCCGATTGTGATTGCCCGATTCAATCGCAGCCGTTCATCTGTATTTGAAATCAACGGTCAAGATTTGATCACCCTCCTCCTCCGGCTGGGTCCCACCTCGTCCTGTTTCATTGCCCATTTCCTGTGCATTTTGGGTTTTAACCTAAGTTCCATATTTGCATTAAAGTCTTACGTTGCACGTTCGTTTCGTCCGTTTTCATATATCGTTCTGCTGCGTCAATATCCGCCATTGATCTTCGCTCCCGAACCATGATCTAATGGTCTGCGCTGCATTTCAACCGCCAAACCATATTCTTCATGGTTTCACAATTGCGTTACATTTTGCCACCATTATTTAGTAAAAGGCCTCCATTCCGCCCCCGCTGCACTACCATTTCATCCATCCTTCCATTGCACCGACTTTCTTGGTCCAGTTGCGTGTTCCGCAGGGTACATAAGGCGGACACGCCTCCATAAATATGCAATATGGATACAACGGCAAGGTTTTCACTGACAGAGGCATGGAAATTAATATGTGACAGGTTTCTCTACATCAGCAGAATGTTTTCCTCCCAGAAAGGACGGGTTGTCCATACTGTTTTTATTCCATATCGTGCTCCAGAGGAGATCTCCGCCCAGAACACAGTCCAAGGATATCAGAGCATTTGTTGCTCAAGTATGGCAGATCATTCCGTTTTTTATTGCCATTTTTTTTATTCACCAAAGGTACTACGAAGTACAACAAAACAGAATGCATCAGAGACATACCTGGAATTAGTGAAGCCTGACGAAGACCATTCTTTTCTCCAAAGTGTGCCAGAGATTAATGCTCAGAGTTTAAAACAGAATGGGCTTCAACCCTCTCCTTCTTTTCTGATTTTAATGTTATATTTAGTGTTCTACCTACCTCTGCTTTTTTTTTCAGTTATAAAAACTATGAGAAAAATATTGTAAAGGTTTTTGATGAGAGATCAGAGAATTGCAAGCAGTTTCTCTTGAGATAAGTTTTCTGTGTATAGTCGTAAGATAGGCTGAGGAAGATGTATCCAGACTGAATGGTGTATTGGCTATGTTGTACCTGATTGGTGTTGATGTTTAATATGATAAGCACATTTCATTGGATCCTGATCTAAAGCTGTGGTGATGTTTTTCTATCTCTTTGTTTATTTCCATTACATTTCATTTCTTCTGGCTCGCATCAGAAATTTGGCATAAGATTCGCCCTTGTTAGGTGCCTTATGTTGCTGCTCTCCCAGCCCTTTATGTTTTCTGCTGTATGTGCTACCTAAGAATTAGTTTCGATTAATTTAACCAACGTAGTGGATGTCGTTGCCTGCTCTCTGATGTATGAATTAATGAATCTATTTCCTATATGTTCTTGTGAGGATTTAATTGGATGAATTAGGAACACTGGGAGGACTGAACTTAGTCTCTACCTCACTAGGATCTTTTTCACTCCAGTTACCTTTCTAAGATCCCTTAAGTTTCCTTTGAGAGTGGCCCTTGAGTATGTCCAAGAAGGTATGGAGTTAAATGACCTCTGACCTGATCTATAGACAGAAAGTGGCGTCTTCTCCTCCTTCTCACTTTCTCTCCTTAATGTTCATCTCACCCTAATATTTTAGGATCCAAGACTTTAGATGACTAGCCCAACTGAAAGCTTGCATATTGACAGCAAGTAAATCCTTTCTTGACTCCATTGCCCAATGGACTTGGTATTCCCTGGACTATTTCTCCTTTTCCTAAATTCCTCTTTGCCTAGCCTTGTCTCATGCTGAACCCTTCCTTCCTGATTCCCAACAACCAAGCTCACAATCAAACAAACAAACCCTGTGCACATAAATAGCCTAACATATTAAACTTGAGCCTCAAAGACATATACCTTTGACTCCTATAGAGAGATCCCTCTCTGGCCTAGGAGGGCTAGATCCTAAGGTCTGAAAGTGGTTCTGATGTTGTCTCATCTTTTGGTCTTACCAACTTGGCCAAAACGTGGGAACCCCAACAATACTTGTTGAAATGAAGTTTGAGGCATTTGCGCGTGTGGCTACCAAGGTGTCTTTCCACCAATTTTATAACCCAAATTAGTGTAAGTTAGATTCGGTTGATATGTATAACTAGGTTACGTTTGCGACATCCCATAAAATGGTACACCAGCTTGTGAATAAATGATCCATGATACAGGTTGTTGTAAATTAACCAAAGGATTTTGAGTCTGTGGACCAAACATTTGATGATATCTAGTCAAAGAACCTGCTTGATAAGGTTGATGTACAATATTTTGATTTTGTAGTAGGGGTATAGATGTATTAACAAATGGTAATGAAGTGGGTGTAACAGGTTGAATTGGTTGATACAAGTGTACAACCGTTTGTGGTTGGATAGGTAGAGTGGGCTGCCATTGAAAAACATTCATGTCAACATTATTTTGACCAAAATTTGACTGAGTACTGTCGTATTGGGTGACCAAAGGTTGCCCCATAGCATAAGGAGGATAATAAGACGAAAAATAATTTTCTCCAAATGTTGGGAGTCCAGTTGATATGGTACTTAAAGGAATTGACCCAAAAGGACTGACTTGATATTGCCCTGATGATGTATGTAATGAATCAAGTCGTTCAATAATAACTATAGGACTACCAGTTAAAACACCAGATGATGACATAGGTAAAGACCATGGTCTTGAAGATGTACCAAAGAAAGTGCTAGATAATGATTTGTAACATGTTGGGACCGAAGGGCTACCGTGCAAATATGACTCTGGTGAGGTTATGAACATCGATAGAGTAGCAAGGGTAGGAGCTAACGTAATTGGAACAACAGACCCAACCGAAGATGTTGGTTCAGACATGGTTGTGTGACCAAATGTATACTTTCCAAAATCAACAGGTAAAGGTCTCCCCCAAAATGGGTTGGACATAAAGGTGTATCGTCTTGTGGGATTTATTCAATCGCAATTAAACCAGGAGGAAGAACTTCACTGTCAGGCCCAAAATATATTTAAGATGGTTGACTCTGTGATATAGGAGTTTCACTGGCTACAGAAATTTGTGGGATGACCAAGGTAGGAACAACTTATGATTGTTCGACTTTAGGATTCAGATTTTCTGGCAAAGAAGAGACAAGATTTGGATCAATTTGTGATTGAACAACGTCGGGTCCAGGAGGTATGGTCTCAATAATTGATTGGATCCTGACCAAGGGTATCTGTGAAGACTCCGTTTCGATAATAGTAAATGAACCAGGATGTGTGGAAACAATTTGAGCTAACTCTGGTTTAAATGATGATGTTTTTCCAGAGGTACGAGTTGTACTTGATTCGACAGATCATGATCACCTTCACCTACCAGAAGTAACTTCCGGTGGTAAAGGTGGTTTTAAAGCTAATCTACATGAACGACGGGGGATAGGATTTTTCTCTTCCATGATTACTGATTTATTTTAACCAAAAAAAAAATAAACAAAAAGAGGGTAATTCTAGGCAAAAAGGTTTACCAAGAAACTGTGAACTGCAGAATACCTCCTGGCGAACCAAGAAGTACGGGTAGGAAATCGCCCCGAATGCTGTGTTCGGTGTATCACAATTTCAGGGCGGCCGACTCGGTTTGCTATGGATTGATAGCACCTAAACATTGTCCTCCCAAATATACCCGAACGTACGTGGAGGCCCAAGTCCATATTAGCGCTGTCTGATGCAAAACCGCAAAGTGAGAGCACCCCTTTATAATTATCGTACTGTAACACCGCCCAATATACCCGGAAGTACGTGGACGAGCTACGGTATACTTACATACGTTGAGTGAGGTATCACACTCGGAATGTATCGCAGACAAGTTAACGACAACTACTATGTTTTACGATTCCAGAACACGTCTCTAGCCTATAACTTCTAAATGTTATCGTTATGGTTCCAAAGCATTGTTAAGAAAATTGAGATTTATTTTATGTTGATCTTGCTTAACAATTTTCTTTTCAGGTTCACCACGATGATGTATACGAAATTCCTAAAATGCAAGCTAAGAATGATAAACAAACTTTTAATTTCAGCTTTTCCAATGAAGAACCTAGCTACTAAGGGAAGAGAGCAAATAATTTGTGAGCAAACAAATCAATGAACAAAAAAAAAATCAATGAATCACAAACTAAATGCAGATTTCCTAATGTTCCTTTTGCAGAAAACACACAATCCTACTGTTGAGCCCCAAAGATGTCCTTTCCTTTGACCAAAGTTCACTTCATTCCATTTATCCTCTGTTAATTATAGGCTTAAAAGATCAATAGGAATGATTAAAGTTACTTTAAGAATGCATGCAATAAATGACTTACTAAACTTTTGTGGTTTTGTTGTCATAGTGATTTTTTATCAGACCTAGCTACAGAATGCAACTATTCTGTAGCTAGTCGCATATTCCCTAGCCATATTCATGTTTACATAGGTTACAGGTGTCATTTCAAGGGAAAACGCATATGGTTAAATTCCAGAACTCTCCTACATCATTCCTTGCCCTCTATGAAGTCTGAGCAAAAATCTGCAAGTGGTTATGCACGTGGAGGAAGCTAAAATTAAGAAGTAGACTTCTACAAGGACAAAGACTCTGTAGATGTCTTTAGCAAAGTACAAGTCCTCAATAGGAGTTCTAATTCGATTTTGATTGAAAAAGACACCTATGCCTATTTCTACTCAATGTAAGTTATATATTTTGCTTATAAGAATAACTCGGTGAACCGAGAGACAGTTAGTTAGTTGATGTTTTATTGCTAGTTCTCAAAAGACTGTAATACTCTGTTTCTGAAGCGTTTTTTTTCCTTTAATGAAAGAAGTACAACTTTGATGCATGATTTGAGGCAACGTTAAGGAGTTAAGGATTCATGTGCTAATTTGATGGTAGAGGGCCCCTACTGTCTGAGAGGCTTTGTGCATATCTTCTAGATAAGTAACTTTAGCTTTGTTTCGTTCTTAATCTAGGCAATTTTCTGAGCATTATGTTTTATGTCTACTTACATTGAATATTACAATCAATCTTGTTATCATGAATTGTTCCAATATATCAGTAACATGTGAATGAGATAGAGCTGTAGTACTTCGGAGGTTAATTTCATTTTAGTTCAGTTCTGTTCATTATATTTCAAGTTTTATTAGCTAGTTGTATTCTAATTCTGTTAAATTAGACTTAAAGGCCTTCATTATTTACAAACTTCTCTTGTTCTTAATCTCTTCTAACACACCATCATCATATGGACAAGAATTAGTCATATCATTTTGAGTTCTTGACTATTCTGCAATTTCTCATAATTTTACAAACATCATTTTTCCAAAGCTATTCCAAGAGATCTCTAACCCTTGAATGAGGCTTAATAGTAACATTTTGAGTGGAAGAATGGGTTAATTTTAGTGTCATAAGTCATTTTAGCATAGGGTTCCTTACTATGTTGCAGATAATATTTTCTCAAATTGTTCCAACAAATTTCTAACTATGGATGAGATTTTCTCTATAATATTGTAAGTTGTTGTTTACTATAGAGAACTTCATTACATCAAACTTATAATTTTCTCAAGTTGTTCCAACATACTTCTAATGAAATGAATTGGACCGAGTTAATGTTTTGAGTTACCTTCCTTGTTAAGCTTTGCAATTTGTGAATTAGCATTTTCTGTTCTTAGGTGTCATACACAGTTTAGAGTAGATTTTGTTTTGTTTAGTATGATCAGTAACTTCTCTTTGCCTACAATTTAGTTCTTTTCCTCTTAACACAAAAATACAAAACCAAAAACACTAAAAAAAACACTAAACACAACGAAGTAGGAAGAAGATACCTAGGCACATATAGTGCACTTCACTTCAACAGTTTACTAGCCCTGGTTGACAATTTATGACATCAATTTAGGAACACTAAGTTGAACAGAAATTTTGGCGCCGTTTCCGGGGAAGTGTAACTAGGTAGCCTTGTTTCTTACCTCCCAAAAACAATGATATGCGTAGAGAAAGAGACTCAAGGGGTAGATTCATAAGAATCAGAAGCTTGATTCCTAGAACACCACTTGTTCCACCAAGACCAAGAGGCAGCATACCTCCAACTCAAACCCACATCCCATCCTATACTGATCACAGAATTCTAGAAGGCTTAAGATCAGATATTCCATTAGAGAGACCTTCCACTTCATCCACTGAATCTATCCTAGAAGAAGATTCAAGAATCCTTGCTAGAGACATAAACTTTTCCACTTCCACAGGAGAATCAACCATGGCAGAAGAAGGGGGAGGAGGAGTCTTTAATGGAGAAAATACACTATTTGGAAGGGGTATAGGTATAGGTAGAGGAGAAGGAGGTATAGGTATAGAAGGAGAAGGAGGTAGAGGTGAAGAAGGAGGCAAAGGAAGAGGTAGAATGGAAATGGGAAGCTCTTTTGGGTTTCCTATAGTAAATGAAGAAACCAATGCAACTATGAAAAAAATTTCACCCTCTGTCCTTCCAAACTTTTATGGACTCAAAAGTGAAGATCCTGAAACCTTCCTATTTGAATTTGAAGTCCTATGTAGAACCTATGATTACTTACAAGATGCCCAAAAACTTAAACTATTCCCTTCAACATTGAAAGGAGTAGCATTAAAATGGTTTATGAGTTTGATCAACAGTTCTATTAGGACCTGGGAAGACATGAAACAGGAATTTCTAGAGAGGTATTTGGATTACTGTATGCCAATCAACCATAAGGAGGAAGTGTTTAAAATGTTACAAAGAGAGGATGAAAAACTGGAAGATTTTGTTAGAAAATTAAATATTACAGAGCAATGAAACACATAAAATATGCGGAAAATACAAGCACACAAAACACATAAAACCAGAGAGACACATATATACGTGGTTCACCTAGTTTGGGCTACGTCCACCCCGAACAGCCAGTCCTTCCTTTCTATTATCCAGCAAAAATGAAGAGACAAAACCTACAGCAGATCCGTTGTAATATCCTCTGTTCTCTCTCACAGTCTCCCTCTCTATTTCTCGCTCCGAGAATACACACATAATA
>JAXQQM020064674.1:0-58801 GCA_034641835.2 Pinus albicaulis | reverse complement strand
ACGTCAACAAGAAATTATATAGGAAGGGTTAGGCATATCAAAAGATGAGGAAGGACTCTAGGAACTCTAGGAGCATGATCCACAACTCAACTAGGGACCCTACTACAAATTCATTGAGGATAGGAGAATTATACCCACAAAATTTGCAATAACACTCTTCTTTGAGTTTGAAAGGGAAAGAGGAAGAACTCACAGATGGGTGAAAATTACAAGATCCAATAGGTGGAAGCTGTGTGCCTCATGGAGGGAAAAGTGCACAAAATGAGCATCAAATTGAATTCCTTAAGGCTAAGGGAGTCAGTCATGAAGGAGAAACTTCAATCAGAAAACATGAGGCTAAGGAAGAAATTGCAGGAAAAGGAGGTACGTCTTGCCACAATCGAAAGCTTTCCATGGCATCCATACAATGCAGAAAACCATCCAAGTCCTATGCCATCTTCCTCAAGGAGCAGTGGTTGCAATTCCAGATAAATAAATTAGCACAATATGGCTCTCTACCATTCCAAGACTACAAGAAGTTAATTGAATTTTTTCAGAAAGTATGTGCCAAGGACAAAGCCAAAATGGATGAGTTTTATATGAATAATATGATTCTCATAGACATGAACTTTTGGGACCCCAAATCAATATTGGGGGACATGAAACTAATGGAACTAGCCTTTTGGTTGAGCCATGAAGAAAAAATATCTGAAGAAGTGAAGAAGGTGATGAAAAAAGAAGAGAAGGAGCCTTTTTACATCATATCAAAGTAAGTGAGCCTGAAGGATATGATCCGTGACAAAAAAATCATCTCCATTGATCCCAAATTGTATCATTGGTACATGGAAACGTAGGAACATAATATAGTCCACTTCAAGCACACCTTTAGGTATTTTGAGAATAAAAACTTATAGGCCTACGAAAGGAGATTGAATGTTGTGCCTCACAGTTTGAAAATCAGGGAGTATCACTTTCCTGAAAGACTAAGGAATTTCCTGGAGAGAACCCCTCTCTACAAGAATATCATGGAAAGGATAAAGATCAATTGGATAGGACTCAAACTCATTCCTCCTTTACTATTGGGCTTACAATAGAGAAGAGACTATGTAGAAGAAAAAAAGGAGTGGCCAAACATAAAAGTAAATGCAGGGTTCTATCCACAACCAGGAACACCATCTAAGATTCCTTGGGATGTCAGAAAGGCCACCAAGGACATCAATGAACTTCACATTAATGAGTGATTTCTCTGATGGTGATAAACACCTTCAATAGGGAGGTGATGATGTGTTTTATCAATAAGTATATTTTTTGGACCATTGTGCTACCCTCCAACACTTAAACTCTCGTTTTCTCACATTAATTTGCATTTATATCCATAATGTGCTTAGTAGGGAGATTAAAGAGTTTTTCAACATTTATTGTCCTATTGTGATTAATATACAAGAAAAAGAAGCATTTTTGGAGATATTTACTATGCAGGGGCTCGTTGGAGGAATTTAGAGAGAATCTAGGAGGATTGTCCACTACATTAACTCTCCAACCTGACTTGAGACCAAAAATTCCTCACCAATAGCTCAAAATCCAATGGAAGTCGAGGAACTCAAGTTCATGTGTAGATACAATGGAACCATATCCACCCATTTCGATATTTTTGAGGGAAGCAATCCTCCTCTCAAGGGAGCTTCCCCTCAACCACTATTTGTATAAATAAATAATCTTGACGACTCATTAAGATTCAAAATTTTTTTGGAGATAGGAATAGCTATTGAGAGCCAAGAGCTTGAAACTATATTTTCATCCTTTATATGAGGTATTCCACTCTTCTTTTGTGTTAATGGAAGGCTTACTATTTTCCTACATATGAGTTAACATTGGAGGGAAGAAATCCTTGTGTTTGGGCCCAACCCAGAGGCTTTATTCCTTCTCTTGTATTATTTTCCTATTTTATTTCAATTCATTTTATTTATTTCCTTGATTAATTAGGAATTATATTGAAAAAGTTGTAGTTGCGGGTTTGGTCACCACCTCTCTTATGGGATGTGTGGTTGAAGGGTCTACAACAACAAGAAAAAAATATGTGTTTACGATTTCTTAGAAATTACTAAGTTTTCAATTGAAATTATTTTGCATGCTTTGTTTCTATAACTTAGAGGTTAGCATCATTGATTTGGAAATTAGATTAGATGCATGTTGTAGGATAGAGTAGATATTGAAAAAAAATATTCAACTCATCTTTTCAACCTTGATTTATCCGGCTATGATATTTATCAGTAGATGCATGTTCTAATTATTGGTCTATAGGGGCTTCCACGTGAATTTCAAGGGTTTTTACACTCATCCACATCCACTTATTAATTTCCACCCTCCTCCTTGACATCTCATACTACTGTCAATCTCTTCCACCAAGATCATCCTTCCAATGCCAATCAAGAATACCATGGGCATGAAGTTTTGTGAATGACAGGCCTCTGAGGGGTGATAGGCTTACAAAAATGACTCACACATCCTTAATTCGCCTTCATTCACCTTCCTCCATCTTTAGGACACTATCCCTTCCCTCAAAAATCTCTCACACCCACTCATGTGGAAAAATAGGGCAATCCAAGAAAAACAGGGCTTCCTATAGTGTTTCGGGGAATTAACACCCTAGAGGTTGGTTGGGATTCAACCTCCACAGAGCAGGGGCGTACTACTTAACAGAGACTCACACGATCATGCACATTCATAAAAACTAAATAGAGCAGAATGAGAGGTTTACCCGTTGGTCCTACGTTTGAAGTAGATCCACGTGGAGTTCAAACTCCCTGCAACCGTCCTTCCTCCTTAACCTGAAATACAAGAAGAAACCGGCACAAAGGACAAGTTGTACAGCATATTTCTACTCTATATGTTAGTGAGATTCATATAAAACATTAAATAAATCATAATGAATGCTTGTATAACAAATATTCTTCATACATTAAAGCATACACTAACACGTTTATTTCGGGAACATCATGATACTTCTGTATTATAAAAATAGTACGTACAAAAGTAAGTGGAGAGATCACCTGATCCTTCCAAGGCCTTCGCAGACCGTCGTCCGGATCCGTTCAGCCCTTGCCTCGCTAAGACTCCTTCCAAATGAGTGCATACGAGATAACATATAAAGGGATGTGTATCTCAAGGAAACAAGGGTTTCCTGAAATGAACTGGGAAAGTGCAGGAGGCACGGGGAATCAGACTTGGATAGGGAACCAACAGAGTATAATAATAATAATTCTCTCTCTCTCCCTTAGGCCATACATATAAGGTCTTTTTATAGTCCCTCCAAGTAGTTTCAGCAGTTGGAAACAGTTGGCCACGGGCTGGGGTGGTTGAACTACCTGAGTAACCATCAACCCAGCGCGAAATTAGGGATTTTTATATATATTTTTAATCATTAAAATGGCATACGCGGAAAAGTCTAGCTGTACTAGCGTATACACGCGGAAAAACACGGGCATAGTCGCGTATGAAGGATTTTCCACTGTTTTTAGGTGAATTTGTCCAAGTCTGTAGGAATGGGTGCCCATAAAGCCATGTAGCAATCATGAATCATGTCAAGGTGAGAAATGATGCTATAACAGATGCCCCCTAATATATGAGGTCAGAAGGGGTACATGATGGCCGAAATGTATTATGCACATAGAAAGAACTTCGCAAGGACAAGAGAGGACTTCACCAGATTTCAGCCTGCCAAAAACCAATGAAAGAAACAAGAGAGTCAACACATGCTGAGGCGGGCATACCCATGCTCAGTCAAAAATACATCATATATATAGAAATTACTGAATAGATCCAACATGTATACAAGTATAACTGAACTGAAAGTACATAGTGAATCATCTGAGCAGGGCCCGGAAATACAAGTCTGAATCAATGTCCAAGTATCACATATAGAAAGTTGATCAAAGATAGTGCAACTGGATGTCTGATCAAATAAGTAACTGAATCTCCAAGTACCGGATCATAAGTGGTGGATCAAAACGGTACAATCACGCAACTCGGGGACCAACATATAAGATGCTGCTGTGCTGAATTGCAACATATAAGGGTGAGCCAACAACCCAGCGAGCCCAGAAAGGGCGTCGACGGTGAACGAGAAATGCTGATGCAACCCGAGGTCTTCACCGATCACTATGGCACAATTCTACACAATGGGAATAAATGAGCTGAAGTCGACCATGTGAGAAATCGTTGGATTACCGGTCAATGATGTATACCGTTAACCAACGCGAGACAACCCACCAATAATGATAATGAGTGTCAAGGTGCCCCAGTACAATCTAACAAGTGCGAATGAATGAGTTGAAGTCGAACACTTGAAAGAATCTACCAATCAGGAGGCAATGATGAATCCCAACTGTCGATAGCGAAGAGTCTGCCACTGATGACTGCAAACCCTAAGGTACTGACAAAAAGACTCTAGACCTTATTCCCAGAGCAATGAGTCGGAGTCGATGGGAAAAGATCTGCTGAAAGGAAGGCATTAAGGCATCCCACATCAGTCCAGCGCGAGTGTAACCCGCAGGCCAAGATTTGGAAGGAATCGGACGAAGTAGAGTGATGGAACCAAAACCGAAGTACGTTTCCGACGTGCACAAGATGAAGCTAGCGCACGGAAGAAACCCTCCGAACCAACCAATAATGAAAGCTGACACAGAGGCGAGAAATCCACCGATAGGGTCAAATGGAAATCCAGGTACTGCACGAATCCCAAGTGTGATAATGTGTGCTGACGTCGAACACAGGGGAAACCACTCGGTCAAAGACCCATGATGATGATCAAATGCTGAGCACGAGGTCACCTATCAATAATGAAAATAGGCCCAAGGTGCGGCTCTAGGCTTGCTCTAAAAGCAATGTGTCGTAGTCGATAAGAGACAAACCCGCCGGCAAGAAGTCAATGGGGACCTTCTCAAACCAGCACGAGCAGAAGATCAAAACATCTGATGTGATAGAACATGATACTGACAAGACCGGGAAGGCCGACTGAATAATGAGTCAAGAGACACCGCAGAATGGCCGACTCAGGCTAGACTTCCCTTGAACAAAAGCACGACTCTGTGATGACCATGGCAGTAAAAAGTGACACTGTATAAGTCTGTTTTGCAGGAGGCAAAACAAACTCTCCATATGATTGGAAGAGATAACCAACCGGGGGAGAACTGACAAGTGAAACATGGTAAAGGCTGAACCTAGGTCAAACTAGAACCATCCCAAATGAAGGAAATATATATAAGTATATGTGCTTTGTTCAAGGGCGACAAAACTGACTCTGTATTGCCATCAAAATAACGAAGATACATCCCGTTCCCGCTCTTTTTGTTATATTTGATTTTTTTGTCTTTTTCATAATAAGCCTGAAAAAGAATAAAAGAATGCTATGGTACAATGGATAGAACGAGTATCAAGAAAGCAGATGCACTAGTTCCGGGGGTTTGGAACAATCCTATGCTCAATGCAAGGTGGCGAAAACTGGTCAGTGATACTCAGAGGAACGTTCCATCCATGGGTACAAAGGTGTCAAGTCGTGATAGCTAAGTGCATGCAATGGTTAACTTGTACAGAAAGTCAAGGTCAAAAGTTGGCTTAAACATCGAGTCCAAATGAAGCCGGCTAAAGGCCGGGATAAACAAGTAGCCAATATGCAATGCAGTAATACAACTTAACGACACCAGGGAGCCTCTAGGGTATAAGCCAGAAAAATGATAAGTGATGAAGGAGAATAATGAAGCTTCAACACGAAAGACATGGCGGGACTAAAGAGGACTCCCGAGCCTACATAAAAAGCAGCATGGGCAACAAGTGATAGCGAGGAACTAACTAGGAAGCCCATGTAAAGGAAGGCTCTACCATCAAGTCATGATTAAAAATCGGCGAGTGAAAAGGGTGTAATGCTCATGACCTGATGGGATCGACCTAAGGCAAGTGATCAGTATGGAGGCTAGAATGCAAGATGCAATGGAAAGTGATTCCCTAACCTATATGCCAGTGAAGATCATATACCTGCCGTGAAGAGTCTGAAATCATGGATCAAAAACCGGGAAAAGTCTCAAAATCGTCAAAATGTACCTGAAAATATACCAAACCGGGCACTTCCAAGCAATCGAGTTATACAGCATAAGACAGATCGAAAAAATAAGCATAAAGAAATTTTTGCAAAAAATTTCAATTTTTAGCCATAAATACACAAATTACCTCTCAATTGGTTCATTATTGCATAGCTGATTTGGAAAAAGAGCTCTGGAGCTAAAAACTTGTTTCGTCAAATCAGGAACAACCGACCGTCGGAATTCAGCGAAACTTTAGGTAGGCTCCTTAATCATCCTGTTTATTCATTTTGTCCGTTTGAAAATTAAAATTAAGTGAATTTTTACCTTGAAACCCTTATTAAAAAATGCGTATCTGCGCATACGCGGGTTCAATGAAGGCAAGCCGCGTATACACGCGACTGTGCACAGGAAAAGTCGCGTATGTGCAAGTCCGTAACCCAAAAAGGAGTTTCTAATGCAAATTTTGATGAAATTTCTCAGGATGACCATCTCATGGAGGGAACGTGAGCATAGCGCAATAGACCAAGAGGTCATGCAGGATCGCGCAGCACAAAATGTCCTCCGAAACTGTGGATTGTTCAAATTTTTCAAAATGCCCAATATGAAAAGTAATGTGCGATTGCTTGAAATGCTCGTAAATTACTGGGAACCAGATCAGGATTGCTTCATCATTGATCGGATGCCACTACGCATAGAAGTGGAAGATATATACTTCATCATTGGACTCTCCAGGAGGGGAGACCCAGTAGACCTACACGGAAAGCCCCTGGGAGGGTTGACCGTGGAAGACTATGTCCAAATCTATTGCGTAGATAATTCCAAGAAAGTTGGCACACAGATTGCAATCAGAGATATCAGGGATTTGCACATAAAGATCCTCCTATTCACCATCGGCAGAGTGGCAGGATCTGCCTCACTACATCAGGCGTCCAGGACGCACATGAGCATAGTTGTAGAGTGCTTAATTCATGTGTATGATTGGTGCACGGCCCTGCTACAGAACATGAAACAACAACTGACCTCCATTCGCCAAAAAAAAACAAAACAATTTGGCTATGGAACCATTTTGACAACATTCTTCTTCGAGAGAGTTCCAGCTTTGAGACCCAAAGTCATCTCGACTATCAGCAGCCCTCGGGACCCAAGAATCGCCCGTTGGGCAGACATGATGAAGAGACTAGGGGGTAGCGAGGTACCCCGAACTACCTGGGACGATGAGTTCTTCTTATGGTGGAGAGAACAGATCATCGCAGTAGACGACTATCCCTATGCCGGGATGGATTTCCGAGGAGATCCAGATCTAGCACTTCCACCCGGTGCAGCATGGGGAGCAGTCGGTAAGTTTTTTCAAAAATTTTAACTTATATGATTTTTTTGGATTTTTCAATTATGTATGAAAAATGAAAAACAAGCATGTTTTTGGATTGGATTCATAATGAGTGACAATTAAAAATGATAATGTTTCAGATGTTGGACCAGTTCGTCCTGAGGGCCTAGCACGTCACAAGCGCCGCAGAGGTGAGGCGGAGACAGCGGATTCTGACAGGACACTCCAGGCCGTGCAGAGAAACTTGGAGGGACTGACCCGCCAAATCCCTCTGGTTGCTGTGGAGGACTTGCCAGAAGCCGTCCAGAGACGGGTTGTAGGAGTACCTCGGGACTGGGTTAGACTGTTCCGCCATGTGGCCACTGCAGTGATGTTCTATAGGAACGCAACTTCTGGGCAGGGTCCTCAGGAGTAGACAGATTTTCCATATTAGATGATTGTATATTCTTTTTTGAGACTGAACATGATGGGGCATAAGCCCAAGTTTTGTACGGCATTGATGGATCCAAATTTTGTAAAGTTTTTTGACACTCCGATGATATATACAGCGATATTTGATGTGATGTGATAAATGTATCAAATGTATGATGTTTTTGATGATTAGAATTTATTGTATTGAATGATTAATATGCCAATCTAAAGCTTGAGTAGCTAATGAGTCAGCAAACCAATTGTCGGCTCGAGGAATATGAATGGATTGGATTCATAATGACTGACAATTAAAAATGATCATGTCAGAGTGTTAATCACTGCCCCGAGGCCCCAGTATCGTCGTCACAGTAGGTGAGTATGAGATGCTGGACTGACAGACACTCCAGCCATGCGCAGAAACTGAGTGGACTCGATCTGCCAAATCCTCTCCGGTCATTGTGGAGACTTTCCGTGTCGCCCGCAGACGGGCTGCAGGAGTACCTCGGGGACCGCTAGACTATTCCACGTGTGCCACCGTGCTGATGTTCATAGAACACAACTTCCCATAGGTCCTGTGAGTGGCATTTTTTACATAATAGATGACTGTATATTTTGTGAGACTGAACATGATGGGGCATAAGCCCAAGTTTTGTACGGCATTGATGGATCCAAAATTTTGTAAAGTTTTTTGACATACCGATGATATATATACAGCGATATTTGATGTGATGTGATAAATGTATCAAATGTATGATGTTTTTGATGATTAGATTTTATTGTATTGAATGATTAATATGCCAATCTAAAGGTTGATTAGCCAATGAGTCAGCAAACCAATTGTCAGCTCGAGGAATATGAATGAATGTTAAAAATTGAAATGACCTTTGTAACAAACGTACCCTCAAGAACAATCGTAATAAAAAGGGATCTCGTACCCGATAAGTGTTGTTCAACTGCGACACCACCAGTTGGGAGTCCAAGAAAACTACCAACGAATCAACACCCAAAGATATTGCCTCCGAGAGTAGATGAATGACTGCAGTGTATTCTGCTACATTATTGGAAGCAGGACCAATGCAGACTCCTCTTGATACCAACAGCTGACCGGAAGGATAATGAAGCACCCAAGCCGCGGAAGCTAAGTTCCGGGTGTGTCTACTAGCACCATCAGCGAAACCAAAATGACTCATGACATCAACACAACCTGCCAAAGCAGATCAAAAACATCACCATCTCATCAAAAATCGAAAATCAAACAGATATGTACAAAGCAAAAACTACTATATACAAAGCAAAATGCCAGGCCAAAGCCTAGGCATAATACTTCTTCAGATAGAGCCCATTTCGGGGCTCCGGCAACTCGTTCCCTTCGAAGTCAACCAAGGTATACGCTTCTTTCTTAAGGACCTTTTTGACGATATAAGGGCCATACCACATCGACTTAAACTTTCCTGCCCCCAAGGCATCTTTTTCTTGGGCATAGACCAAAACAAGGTCACCTTCGGAAAAGATCCTAGGCTTAACTGCCTTATCGTACTGAGCTTTAACTCGGTTTTTATGCGCTTCATTCAACGTGGCGGCATCTCGACGCTGCTCATCAAGATGTTCCAGATGAAGAAGCCGCTCTGCCAGACTAGAAGTGTCAGGAAGAAGCTCAACAGCTAATTTAAGGGAAGGAATCTCGCATTCAATGGGAAATACAGATTCCACCCTGTGGACTAACTGAAACGGAGTAAAGCCAGTTGCAGTTTTAACTGACGTCCTGTATGCCCAGAGTGCAGGATATAGCATAATGTGCCAGTTGGATCTATGTTTATCAATTGTCCGTTGAAGAATTGTCTTCAAGGATTTGTTAACGGCTTCCACTTGCCCATTGGCCTGAGGATAATATGGAGATGAATGCTCCTGCTGGAAACCCAATTTAAGAGCCAACTCAGCCATCATACTATTCTGAAAGTGACTGCCATGGTCAGTGAAAATCTCTCTAGGTATACCGAAACGAGCGATAACTTGGTTGAAGAAGGAAAGAGCGGCAGTCTCACCATCGTTCCCAAAAGTGGGCATAGCCTCGACCCACTTCGTAAAGTAGTCTACTGCTACGATAATGTACTTGTGACCTTTTGCCGAAGGCGGGTTACAAGTAGTATAATCCATACCCCACTTTGTAAAGGGTCCGACAATAACGACTGGAAAAAGCGGAGCTGGATGAGCGCGCATTTTTCGAGTATACACCTGACAAGGATGACACTTCTTGACCGATTCAATACAATCTTTGAAAATCGAGGGCCAGAAGTAGCCAGCACGCAAAATCTTTTGGGCTGTAGCAAGCCCCGATAAATGACCCCCACAAGCTCCACCGTGAGAATCATTGAGCACAGCCTCAGCTTCTTCGAAAGTTAAGCAGCGTCTTAGGATTGAATCAACCCCTCGACGGTACAAAGCATCACCAATAATCAGATAACTTTTAGCTAAGTGACACAGCTTACGACGCTCATCTTTCGAAAAAGAAGAGGGAAAATTCGCAGTCTGGAGATATACAATGATATCCCCATACCAAGGATCTTGTGGAGAGATTAGAAACAAGTGTTCATCCGGAAAGGACTCATCATAGATCATCTCCTCTCCACAAGGCAACTCGGAGATCAATTCCGCAAAGAGTAATGACTTCTTGGATTTGGCAGACATGAACTCTAGATCAAATTCTTGTAATATCACAATCCATCTATTATATTTGCCCCCAATCACTCGCCTGCTGAGGACAAACTGAAATGGATTGGCAGCTGCCAAGACATAAGTTTTGCGAAGAATAATATAATTCCGGAGTCACTGCACAACATGAACTGCTGCTAAGGCTAATTTTTCTATCGGGGTGTATCGCAGTTCAGGTCCTACCAGTCCTCGACTAAGGTAGTAAATAACATGCTCAATAAGAGCATCATCCTCCTGAACCAGAACCATACCGATGGTAGATTCTGCTGTAGCCAGATACAAAAGAAAATCTCTGCTATAATCGGGTGGACTCAATAAAGGAGCAGAGGTCAATGCCTTTTTCAAGGCATCGAATGAGCGTTGAGCATAGTTGTCCCAAAGAAAAGGAACTCCTTTCTTCAACAGTCTCATATATCCCTTTGTAATCTCAGCATAGTTAACGATAAACCTCCGAAGAAAGTTAGACTTCCCTTGGAGACTTTGAAGCTGACGAATTGAAGACGGGGGAGGCAACCGAAGTATTGCCTCAACCTTGAAGGGATCTACCCTTATCCCTTCCCTAGACACGATAAATCCCAACAGCCGACCGGATGTTACCTCGAAAACGCACTTGTTCGGATTCAAACTAATTTTATAAAAATGACATCTTTCAAATATTTGCCGGAGGTGACCAGGATGATCCATCCTCTTTCGAGAATGAGCAGCTAGATCATCTAAGTATGCCTCGATAATCTTCTTGATGTCGTGGAAGGGCGGCGGCTCGCCGTAGAAAGTAGTTCGCATTTTTAAGACCAAAAGGCATTTTCTTATATGCAAACGCATCTTAGGACAAATAAATGCGTCTTATGTTGATCTTCTCCGGACGGATAGTAATTTGATTGTAACCAGAAAAACCGTCCATGAAGGAAAAAATTTCGTTACCGGCACACTCATCAATAATCTGATCAATGAAGGGTGTGGGGTAATTATCTTTAGGACACGCCTTATTCAGGTCTCTGAAATCGATGCACACTCGAATTGTTCCTTGCTTTTTATCAACAGGAACGGGGTTTGAAACCCATTCAATCAGAGGAACTGGGAAAATGAATCTCGCCTTAAGCAGCTTTTCAACTTCAAATTTTGATACCGCTGTCTTCCTAGGATTAACCGGACGAAGTTTTTGCCTGACCGGCTTAGCGTTTTCATACGTCTTGATCTCATGCTGGACGATAGATGGGTCTATGCCAGGCATTTCCTCATAAGACCAAGCAAAAACATCCCTATACTCTTTGAAGAGCTCGGGATAGATTTGAACCTCTTCATGGGAACATTCAGCTCCAATGAAAACGTTCTCGATAATGTTGGGACTTCGGAGATACGTTCAATGATAGTAGGAGAGATCACGGCCATGTTCCCTTCAGCATAAACCTGTGCTGGTGCTAAGGGGCTCAAGACTGGGTGAACAGGTCCAGGAGACTGAGGACTTGGAAAACTTGTTTCGACTTCGCTCAAGTCAGGTAGGAAGTAAGACCGATGATGCAAGTCATCCCATGGTCTATCTATACCTGTCATCGCTTCCAGGATGGCCTCTTCAGATGGAAGAGTGGTATCTAGACAATCCTGGGCAGAAGAAGAAGTAAGCGTCCAAGCCGGGGCCACATCACCATCCAACTCTTCCGGCGAAAGAGGAGCTGGATCAGACTCTGCAGTGTCAACAACAGACTGATATGCAATCTCAGCTGCAGAAATCGGGAATGCCATTCCACCCACTTGCCCTTCTTCCAATGTGGTTGTTGGAGAAGGTAAGGTCCAAGGGTCCGAAAAATAATGAGTTCGAAAGAACTCTCTTCGAAGGGGAGCCTTGGAGGATGAAATAGCATTAATAGACACCTTAGGAGGAGGAAGATCGAAAGAACCCATCAGGGAAGAATACATTCCAACTCCTAGATTCTCAATAGGCGCCTTAGTATTATCCAACTTAGGAACAGATGAGTCAGAAGGCGCATCCAGGTCTACCGGAGGACAGTCCAGTTGCTCCATTGTAACGATCCTCCCTTCGTGGGGGAAACATACAATCCGAAATAGTGAGGATGCAATAGCATCCATCTCATATATCCAGTTCCTCCCCAACAGAAGGTTGTAGTCCAAGGCTGCATCTACTACCTCAACTTCTATGTTAACGGTTTTGCCCCCAACACAGATGGGCAAAGCCGGGACAATACCATGGGGTCTGTGAGAATGACCATCGAATGCAATAAGAATAGTGCTAGATGGAGCAGCTTTGGGAGATCCAAGTGTCTTCCAGCATGCGAAAGACATCACGCAAGTAGAAGCACCCTCATCAACAACCGTGCGAAAGATATTAGTCTTCCGATACGATGATTTAATATGGAAGGCCATATGATGAGGAAGTCTCTTCTTAAAATTATTCATATCAAAGGTAATCAGAAGAGAATTTTTCGGATCAATAGCCCCAATGGCAATGAGCAAAGCACTGCGCTGAGCCGGACAAGACTGGAGTACCTCTAAAGCTGACATAGCACAAGGACTCTGCGCCAGATCTTCTACAATCGAGTAGTTCTGGGCAGCCCTCATGTTCGGATTAATCGTTGACCGCTTAGAAGATGCTTTGGCATCCGAGGCATAGACTCGACAGTTGGCTTCGTGATGTGAAGCGGCTCAGTAGCATCAGGAACTTCCTTAGCTTTCGAAGATTCCTCTCCGCCATAATCACGGGATCTCGTAGCGACATCCACGTGAGCACTCATCATAAAGATATTCGATGGAATTTCCCCTTCCTGGGCACCTCCAGAGGAAGCCCCAGGATTCTGGTTCGCGCCAACAATTAATTGCTGCCCTTGGGGAAAAGGGTTTGTTAGCACAGCCTGGGAACTAGAAGAACCCTACTGAGATAACAGGCGCTGAGCATCCTGAATTTTCGGGCAAAGGTGCGTGAGATGGTCTCCAACACAAAGCTTGCACGGAAACTTCACTTTCTTTTTCTCCTTTTGCCCTTCACCAACACGCTCGTTGGTTTTATTTGCATTGTCCTTCCCATTCTTGCCCTTTTTCTTGTTATTACGTCCCTTCTTCTTCCCATCGGATTGTTGATTTCCTTTGGGCTCAGAAGACTGGACTGCATTTATGGACAAAGACTGGGAAGGTGATGAATCAGCAGGCACAGCCTGACCAGAAGGAGCAGATTGTAAAGACAACTTCTGCAATTGAGAAAGCAGGCTGGCTGCACTACTATTGACCGATCCGACAAGCCCATCACCATGAAGACCAGGTTTGGGTTTCGATAAATCCAACTTGGAGCGAGGAGCATTGGGAAAATACTTATAAAGTACCCCAGAATGAGAATAGATCAGTTCTAACTGCTGGGCCCTAAAAATGGCCTGCTCCTCGGAAAATACCCCAGATAGGGATACATCCTTTGAAATTTCTGACTGAAGCGATTTCAAAAACCACTCGAGAAGGAACTCACCTGGAATATGGGCTTTGATAAGCCTCTTCCTTCTCCTCCATTCCTGAATATGATCAGAAATGTGAGTTGCCTCATCCTGCTTAAAATTAGCCAGGAGTTCGGTCCGAGCCTCATATCTGACAGGCAACTGAAAATGGTTAAGAAAAGTGACAGCCAGTTCTCCAAATGTGGCGAAACTGCCCCCAGTGAGCTCTATATACCATTTTGCGGCATTCCCAGTTAGGGTGCGTTGAAATAATCTCAATCTAATCGAGTCGTCGATCAGAGAGTTCGAAGAGCACCATAAGTGGAAAGTGGTGATGTGGTCTGCCGGATCTTCACCATTCTTACCTTCAAACTTAGGAATGTCTGAAGGAAGTTTGGTTGGAACCAGAGGCCACCCCGAACTATACCGAATCGAGTCATTAGTTAACTTCGACAAATCTGGCAAGTTTAACGTTGCCAGAAATGGTAATCGAGGCGGAGCCTGAGAATTCCATCCTTGATGGGATGGATTTCCAACATTCTGAAAATAATAGCCTGGATTTGATGAGGCACCAGGCTGCCAGAAAGGATTCGTAGAAAACGGAGAAGAACCTCCTCCCCACGCCGAGTTACCAAAACCCAGACTAGTTCCCCCCGCTGAAGTATTGACTGAAGAGGAAAGCCCCTGGTAGGGGTTCCATGCATTAGACAAAGGAGAAAAAGACTGATGAGCACTCGATGAAGGGAAATAAGCATTCCCTTGATGACCCGCGAAGAAATGATTCCCTGCCCCAGCCATTGTAAACACAGGATTCCATCCTGTAAAAGTAGTCGAACTTTGCCCCCCAGACCAAGGGTTAAAAATCTGGGTCTGGGACGTAAAAGGAAATGACCCTAAAGAAGGATTGGAACTAGGTATATGCCCAGTCCCAAAGGGGAAACCCTGAAACGAAGCTGATCCACTAGCCATGTTAGACATGGGCGTGGATCCAGCTGCACCGGCGGAAAAGGAAAACGAGGGATTTCCACTAATGGACATCCCTAAACAGAAGGGACCAGAATGAGAAGCATATGCCTGGGTGAACCCAGAGCCAGACATAGCAGTGCTAAAAGCAGTCGAAGATGAAGCCATAGTGCCCCCTGCCTCGACAGAAGCAGGGGTCTGAATGCTTGCAGCACTCACGGTAGAAGCCGCGTTCCCAGTCGTGGCCATCGAAAGATAAGAATGATATGGAAGATCCGGCGGTCTCTCAGACTCCGGTCCGACGTATTGAAGAACAAACGGATGATCAGGAGGAAGAGGAGATGGACCTGTAGCAGGAGGCTCAGGTATGTCTTCAACTTGAAAATCTTCTTCCTGAGGAAAAAGAACTCGCGAGGTGAGCGGAACGCTCCTCTCGGGACCGACATCGGAATCAGCAACGAAACCTTCAGACCTTGGTGGAGGATCTCTCTCCACAGCGTCAGACTCAACAGGGTGGTAACCACCAGCTAAATCGCTCCTACGCCTTCTCGAAGAAGGCTCCGCACTCTCGGGAGATAACCCCTGGATTCTCCTCGAACGTCGAGGCGCTTGATCAACCACTTTTATAGATTTATTATATTAGACTCAAAAAAGTGGAAAGCTAGGCAAGCTAGGAGCAAAGAGCACTCACTAAAAATAAAAATCCCTGAGAAACAGCAAGCAAACAGCCTCCAAGTATTTCCGCTCCGGGTGATGAGGACCGGACACCAAAATACAGGAAAGCGAAGTATAGGGCCTTCCGAAAGCAGTCTGGGATGATTAGGGCCCAGAACAACTAGCGAAGGTATCGGAAGCAGTTACGCCGACCTCCTAACGACAATTACGCTCAAGCACCCAAGTTTCACAAGGGTACCTGGTTAACTTGTAAAGTGATGCGACGTTCGCTCAGTACCATGTATTCCCTCCGCAGACCTTCGTAGGAACCTAGAACGGCACCAGTTACCAATCCTGTATCGGTTGGTAATTCATCTTGAGGTCAGATTCAGTCAATCGGAGAGGGGGTATCCCTCTTCTCAGCCTTCACTTCCCCTCGCGCTTGACTCTCGGATGAGAGCTTTCCCAGTCCACCTCACGGAGTTGGATTTCTCTCAATTAATCAACTTCTATGTTTGTTTGAGCGGCCTTGGAGAGTTAACTCTCCACTCACCTATTCCAAGGCCCTACAACCTAGCTAGTTGGTGATTGACACTTAGTAAAACTTGCTAGTTGATTTTAGATTAAATCGCTTATTTTAAGGGCTGTTGTATTAAGTCACAAGGATATGGAGATGAAACAAATGATGTTTTGACGCAAAAGAAATTAATAAAAACCTGACTACATGCACATGCAGTTCTTTGTCTTTCGATGAAAAGTAATCTTTATACAGGTTCTACGAGACTAAAAAATTGTATTTTTCTTTTCGAATTACAAACTCACACTCACAAAAACTAAGAAGCTAACTAAATGATTCAATGCACCTAATGCAAATCACTACAAGCATGTAAATTCTAAGATGCAAAAGTCTCTTGAACCAAGGTGAAATTTCCCAAAAAGGCTCCTTCAGTTTTAACTCATCTTTTGTTGTCCAGAAGGCCAATTCTTGAAAACAAGAACTCTTAATATAAGACACCAAAATACTTAACAAGAAGAAGAAGAAATCAAATGAGAACCTCTCCTCAAAATCAAGCCGAAAACTAGAAGCAAGAAACTTCACAAAAGCTCCAAAAGATATGACCAAACGAAAATGAAAATGCAACAACAACAAAAAAAACAAGAAACAATGTTTTTCGAGTTTTTGATATGCAAAAACAAAAAGCAAAACAAATGTTTTTTGGGCTTTTTAGTTTTATAAAGCAAGAGCTCAAAAAGACCAAGCACAACTATCACAGTCCAAGCCAAAACGAGACCGAATTTCAAGCATAAACTTCAACAATGCTCCCAAACCTTATAAAGCTAATGATAGCAAGATCAATAAGAGCAACAGAAGACCAAAAACTCAATCAATTAGCCTAGACAAATAGTGCAAACGTGCTGCAACAAAAGACTCCAAAGAACCAAGAAAAGTTCTTCAAAAATTGCAACAAAACCCTAGCCTATGAAACTCAAGAAAACCAATCGAAAACAAAGCAAAAATCGCAATGCAAAGCACAACACAAAGATAGGAGCGAGTCAGTGAGCAGAAGCTCTCTGTTCTGATAAAGCAGAACAGCCAAGAATGCTCAGAAAGCGATCTTGGAACTCAATCCAGGAGTGCCAGCACCAGCAAGAACACTTTGCCAAAAAGATTAGTTTTCGGACAAACGAAAGAGAAACAAGACTTGAAACCACTTCCTTCACACTCCAGTAAATACAGAGACACTGTAGACACAGGCCTCTACAGCCAGAAAGGACCAAAAAGCCAATAAACCCAAAAATTCAAAATCTGCCTAGGTATACGCGACCTTGCAGTTATGCAACCAGCGTGTATACGCGTCTGTGTTGAGGGAAACTAGCGTATACGTGGATCCTTTTAGACAGACTCGCGTGTATACGCGACTGTGTGCAAACAAAAGAGCGTATACAAAGAAAGATAATGAAAAACAAAAAGCACAAGCCTGGGAAAGGCACCAAGACTTCAGACTGACTGCAAGAAAATAAACTGGACTGTAAAAGACAGATAAAACTGTTGGCAACCTACCAAACAGCTGAAACAACCCAACAGGAGAATCACAAAAATGTGACTCCCAGTGGAGTCGCCAGTTCTATTTCGGGGAATTAACACCCTAGAGGTTGGTTGGGATTCAACCTCCACAGAGCAGGGGCGTACTACTTAACAGAGACTCACACAACCATGCACGTTCAGAAAAACCAAATAGAGCAGAATGAGAGATTTACCCGTGGGTCCTACGTTTGAAGTAGATCCACGTGGAGTCCAAACTCCCTGCAACCATCATTCCTCCTTAACCTGAAATACAAGAAGAAGCCATCACAAAGGACAAGTTGTACAGCATATATCTACTCTATATGTTAGTGAGATTCAGATAAAACATTAAATAAATCATAATGAATGCTTGTATAACAAATATTCTCATACATAAAAGCATACATAAATAACACGTTTATTTCGGGAACAGCATGATACTTCTGTATTATAAATAGTACGTACAAAAGTAATCAAGTGGAGAGATCACCTGATCCTTCCAAGGCCTTCACAGACCGTCATCCGGATCCGTCCAGCCCTTGCCTCGCTAAGACTCCTTCCAAACTGGTGCATACGAGATAACATATAAAGGGATGTATATCTCAAGGAAACAAGGGTTTCCTATAATGAACTGGGAAAGTGCAGGAGGCACGGGGAATCAGACTTGGATAGGGAATACCAACAGAGTATAATATCAATAATTCTCTCTCCCCTTAGGCCATACACATGAGGGCTTTTTATAGTCCCTCCAAGTAGTTTCAGCAGTTGGAAACAGTTGGCCACGGGCTGGGGTGGTTGAACTACCTGAGTAACCATCAACCCAGCGCGAAATTAGGGATTTTATATATATATTTTTAATCATTTTAATGGCATACGCAGAAAATTCTAGTTGTACTCGCGTATACACGCGGAAAAACACGGGCATAGTCGCGTATGGAGGATTTTACACTGTTTTTAAGTGAATTTGTCCAAGTCTGTAGGAATGGGTGCCCATAAAGCCATAAAGCAATCATGAATCATGTCAAGGTGAGAAATGATGCTATAACAAACCCACATCCTTACATCCTTAAAGAAAGATACTGCTACACATACTGATCATATTCATGAATGGAGAAGGCATCGTTGTTTGATCAATTTTGATATTCCTAATAAACTATTGAAAAAATGGTTTACCAAATCATTCATCAATTAGATCGCTAAGGATATGCTATGGGGGAATTTGTTACAGAAGAGAAATCTATAGCTCATGCTCAATTTCTCAATTTGGTTCACTCCCAATCCGGCACGTTATATGGTATTTTACCTGACACTCCATGCTCGAGCTCTCAATATGAAACCTCAAAAGCCCTGGTGGCACTGTTGGTGGATGACGTCATTGTTTTTGTTTCCCAAAATTGCCATAAGTATTCTTCTGCTTATAAGCATAAATCGTGTTATTTCTCAAACGCTATTCCTCATAATCCTCCGAATCCTAGAAAAACTTTAGAGGTCAACGTCGTTCACTCTTCTGTGGCCGATAAATCCTCTAAATGAAAATAAGGGAAAGGTCAATATAAATATGATGCCCCAAAGAAGGATTCCCCCAAACCTCACACTGATGATGGAGCTAAATGTAAACCGAAGTATCCTTGCCCAATCTGTGATGACAAGCACTACACCAAGGACTGTCCTCGACAGGCTGAGTTGAGTCATTTACTAAAGGGAACTCAAGGGACTCTAGTTTTTCTTAAAGAGACGTTTCCATCACAACATACTCAAATGGTGGAAAAACCCCAGTCTTCCACCTCTCTTGGTTCTCAAGTTTTCATGATGAATGGTGCTACACCCATCTCTATAGTTACCAGATCTAAAGGTTATTTGGAATCATGTCATTTGGCAGGGAAGGAAATCACCGATGCTCCTACTCCTTCTCCCCTGCCCACTTCTGGCGCTCTTCATATTGAAAGGCTTAGTTTTGATCCCATTGTATGGCTACCTTTTAAAGGTGTGCTCTGAAAATCCTCATATAGTCAAAACCCCCAATGCCGCTCAACACTAAAATATTGTTAAGGATTTGAGTCAGGCGCCTTCCACTATTTCTGCGCTAGAGGTGCTTCAGAGCTGTCCGTCACAACGAAAATTATTTTTATCCACTATCAGAGGAATCGATCCATATGATTAGAGCCTCATTACTTTTGATCAGGAAAATTTCATTCAATGTCTCCCTCATCAACTTGCTTTGATTATCCAATTTGGTATTAATGGAAAGAATATCCATCGGGAAGTTGTGGATGAAGGTGCATCCACTTGCATCCTGTTAGTCTCTTGTTGGAAATACAATAGTTATTTAACCCTTAACCAGTCTCCAAATACTTGGGAGGCCTTCGACAGAAGGGACTCTCGTCCTTTTGGTATCCTTCCCAAATTGCTTATCATGTTGGAAGGAAAAACGGGCAACGTCGAGGTAGAATTCGTTAATGCCAAACTCAATTATAATCTTCTCCTCGGTTGCAGTTAGACTCACGCTATGCTTTGCGTGTCATCCACTCTCTTTCATGTTCTCTTTTTTCCGCATGAAGGAAAGATCATCACTTTTGATTAGTTTTCCTTTTTCACTTCCACTTCTTTAGAAGGAAATGTTCTGTATGTAGACCATATCGCCACACCATATGAAAGTGTGGGGTAGCAATTTTCAAAGACTCTACCCTAATCGGTCTATTTTCTCTTCCTCCACTGAACACTACTCAGTTCAATATGATCTCAACTTCTTCTAATCCCTGGATCATCCCTTCCCCTGATCAAGTCGATTTGTTTGGTGATGTGATGCTATTAAGCCTAATAGAAGTCAATTATTGTGAAATCCTTGACCTCGGCTAATGATTTTGAACATGCTACTTCTAGCATGCATTTTGACGTGTACTCCCAATCTCCTTGGCTTGGTTCCTCAGACTCACCTGATCCCCTGAATGAGTCATTTCCATTTGACTAAAGTATCGTGGAAACTATTTCTCTCAAGGAAACACCCTGGAATGTTACTCATTATTGTTCATCGTTTCTCCTGAGCCCTGGAGTTCTTCAATCGTGTCTTGAAAATTTCTCTCCCCATGTTCTGACTGATCCACTCCCGACCCCATTGTCAACACATGAGGTTTTCTCTGAGGGGAACATAGGCAGCATCACTAAGACAATGCCTATCGACATTTCTATGAAACTAAGAATTGTCGAGAACATTCACATTGGGGTGACTTGCTCTCGAAATGAGGTCAAGCTCTATACTAGTATCTTTCAATAATTTTGAGATGTTTTGCATGGTCCTACGAGGAAATACCTGGCATTGACCCGAGTATAGTGGTTCATTAAATACTGACTTACCCTGATGCGAAGCCTATTCATCAGCGCCTTTGCCCTATGTATCCTAGAAAGGCGGCTGCCATAAAGGGAGATGTTTAAAAAATTCTTAAGGCTGGATTTATTTATCCTATTCCTTTGATAGATTTGGTGTCAAATATTGTCCCTATCAATAAAAAGCAAGGTACCATTCGCGTTTGTGTTGATTAACGAGATAGAAATCGAGCCTACCCGAAGGATAGCTATCCCACTCTGTTTATTGACTAGATCATTGATGAATGCACTAGGAGTGAGATATTTTTCTTTATGGATGGCTTCATTCTCTATAGCCAGATTAACATCTTGCTGGATGATCAACACAAGACTACCTTTATCTATCCATAGGGAACCTTCCTTTCAGCATGTGATGTCCTATGCTTTCAATGAAATTAAAAACATCATATATTCGTACCTGGATGACCTCCCTTCTCTTTCAGATAAGTGTCGCAACCATCATACGCACCTTCGAGAGATTTTTCTACACTGCCAACACCATAGTATCTGTTTGAATATGCACAAGTGTGTTTTCTACGTTGAATCCGATAGACTCCTTAGGTTTTTCATCTCTAAATAAGGCATCTGTCTTGATCCCTTGAAATTCAAGGCTATCATTAATTTACCCCATTTGTCCTCTTTATCTCAATTGCAGAGTTGGCCAGGGAAAGCTGATTTCCTATGTTGTTTCATTCCAAACTATGCAGAGATTGCTAAGGGTTTTACATGATTACTGAAACAAGGGATCCCCTTTCAATGGGATGAAATTTCTCAAAGCTTTTTCGATGTGTTAAAGAACATTCTCATTAACGCTCCTTTACTGCATCCCCTCAATTATCATCGTGACTATTTCCTTTACTTAGCAGCTTCTTCTAGTACCATTGCTATGGTGTTGTTCCAAGACGATGATGATGGTATTGAACATGTCATATATTACCTCATCCATAACCTTATGGATACAAAGACTTGATATGCCCTTTTCGAGAAACTGGCTTTAGCTGCAGTACATGATGTTCAGCGCTTTCAGCATTATATTCTTCTACGCATGACTACCGTGACCTTCGACTGCAATCCTATGACTTATATTTTGACATGCTAGTTGCCGGGGGAAAAATATTCAAAATGGATTTTCATTTTATAGGAGTTCGATTTGGAATTCATTGTTGCCAAATCAAAGAAACCATTGGTTTTTGTTGAATTTATATGCTCCCTTCCCTCTGCCTCCGCTCCATTAGATCTCGATGAGCACATTCTGGATGACACTCTCTTTATGATCAGCACTGTCGATGCATGGTACGGTGATATCATCGTTTATCTCCGAACCCAAACCGTTCGATATGAGTTTTAAAAGTCTGATCATCAACATATTCGACATCATTATCAACCATATCATACCATTGGGGATACTTTATACCGTGTCAATGTAGATTCGATTCTTATTCATTATTTGACTTTCGAAGAGGTTGAGACAGTGCTCAACAACTACCACTCTAGGGAATGTGGTGGTCATATGTTTGGCTATGCAATAGCTCAAAAAATCCTTCATGCTGGTTGCTTCTGGCCTTCTATTTTCAAATACTACATTCTTGTCATCCATAAATGCCATGATTTTTAGATTTACCAGCAGAAGATGCACGCCCCACAGTTTTTACCGTTGGCCCATTTTCCAAATAGGGAATTGAATTCATGACATCTAACCCTCATTCAGTTTGGGGGAATGCTCATATCATCATTGTTGTTTACTACTTAACTAAATGGGTCAAGGCGATGCCTACATATGTTGCTGACGGTAAAACTGTGGCTCCATTTCTCTTCAATCATTTTATTGCTCGGTTTGGTGTTCCTCAAGCCATTGTCACTAACCATGGCTCTCATTTTCACCATTATATGATGGTTGATATGACTTCTCAATTAGGCTTGTGTCATGATATCTCAACTCCATATTACCCTCAGGCCAATGGCCAAGTTAAAGCAGTAAATAAAGTCTCAGTTACTATGCTTCAGCGCACTATTTGGATGTACAAGTAGAACTAGAATCTAATTTTATTTTAACATCTCTGGGCGAACTAAACCTCGATCAAGAATGCTACCAGATTCACTCTGTTTCAGTTAGTATATACCCTCGAAGAAACCTTGTCGATTGAATGTGAAATTCCTTCGCTGAAATTAGCTGTCGAATTGCTTCTAAATACCTTGCCAGATGTGGAACATCTCTTGTATTTGGAAAGGCTTGATGAAACTAGATGCTTTTCTACTTTAGTTACTAAAGCCCAGAACAAATGGGTCGAAGCCCATTTTGATCATACGGTTTCTACACATTCCTTCCCTGAAAGAGACTTGGTCCTTCTCCATGACTAGGCACACGATAAGATGGGGCCAAGAAAATTTGAAGCTATGTGGCATGGGTCGTATATCGTAAAACATGTTTTGGAGAAAGGGGCCTATGAGCTCATTGATTATGAAGGTAATCCTTTGGATAAGCCCTGAAATGGGCTTTATCTGAAGAAATATTATTCGTTATTATCTCATGTAATTACTCTTGTACATTAGTGTGCTTTTAATTTCTGTACATTTTGGTTTGGTGTGCGTTTGCAAGTGTTTTTCTTGCTTACCTTGATTTACTTGATTCGTAGATGTCTTTGACTCCTTATGTCAATTTTGCTGATGGTGCCTATTTTAGTACTCGAAATATATCTTCTACGACCTGGGTTATCTATGACCCTAATGGTGAGTTAGTATATCTACAAGGTATATGTTTAGGTCGTACACCCAATAATATTGTTGAATATAGTGAAGTTATTGAGCTTATGTCCAAAGAAATATCTATCAGCATTAGAAAATTGGTTGTTAACCTGGATTCACAGCTTGTTGTCCTACATCTAAATGGGCAATATTCCATCATACACCCTCAAATTTTGAGAATGTATCTTTGTGTTCGTCTTTTGCAAATAAATTTTTATTACATAACATATCATCACGTTCCACGACACATGAATACATTAACAGATGCATTGGCTAATTATGTTCTAGATAGACATTTGCGAAATTTGTAATCATTACGACATAACCCCAAAAAACAATATATGTTCTGGTATATAGTGAGACTCGTGGGTCTCAGAAAAACTACAACTACAGAAATCAAAACTAAACCAATAAGCACGATGATCACGATAGCAAGCTACTTCTCGAATGACCCAAGTCAACAGTTGGTGAATGTAATCAGATACTCCTACATTATGCCGCTAGTACTGGCGGGGAATGTGTCCCACTCGAGCATACTCTAGAATCTAGACAGTCAAAGCGTCGAGGTTCTGAGCAATCTCTTCTTCTCCATCCACTCCTTCCACATATGGAGTGGCCTTGAAATCTTTCACCACCATTCTGGCGATCGACGACATCCTTGCTGGCCTCTGCAGTCCAACATTTTTGACATATAAAGTTTCAATATCATATATATATATATATATATATATATATATATATAAATAAATAAACTTACAAAAGATAACAAAAAACATGTTTTCACCTCTGTCATCCCAGTGTTCACCCACTGATAGTGGTAAATCAGGATCACCCCAAAAATCTGTCCCTGAGTATAGCCAATCCTCCACCACGATCAGCTGATGCCTCAACCATGTAAAGAAGCAAGGCTTTAACGACATCTGCTATCTTCCCCCTCCGTGAGGCATCATCTCTGCCCACCTCATCAGTCGTGTCTCCTGTGGTAATTACACTGCTACCTTTTCCCCTTGGTATTGTAACAGTGGTACTCGTTCTAGGAAGATGACCATCAAGATGTATTCTTACCTGAATTGCTTCAACTTGTTGTTTTTGCACCGGGTGAGCTGTGTTTTCATGTTTTCCACCGCGACCTCTCACCAATTAAAGATGGTCGGTTCCATACAATCCACCACAGTCTGTAGCCGAGCCTTGGTGGTCTCATGTGGAGCTTGCACCCCAGCCACATATGTAATTGTATATAGCACCACTTTGAGTAGTAGATTGGCCATAGTGCTTATTGTTATATTCCTGCTCAAATATCTTGTTGCCTCAGATCATGCTCTCCCAATGAGCATGTCCATGCTTTCACCCATGATTCGGGCTCCAGTAAAACGTGCTCGTGCCCCTCTACAGGAGAGGCTGGTAATAAAGTAGATGTCGGCCACTTCAATCTCTAACTCCTGATCACCAAGGATAAACCTCTCCCGATCTATATCCCAGATGTTGATCAATTATTGTAATAGATCCAATTGTGCTCTTATACCTAACGTCATGAAGAACTTGAGGAGCCCACAGTTCCTCAATGCCGCAATACAATCTCTATTATCCATGGATGCTTTGTCAACATCGCCATGATCTCTCTCTTTCCACTCGATCACCATGATGGCCTACTTTTCCCTCCTACCAAAAATGTTCACATGGTTCATCATCAGTATTCATGCTCAAAAAATTACTTTAAATGGGGTTTTTCTGAGTATTTTTCCACATTATTGTGCTTTGTGGGTGGTGGATTTGTTTTAAAAACAGTGGTGCCAATCAGTACCCTACCCATTTTAACAATGGAAGTTCAGCGCGATACCAACATGGGACCCCTGCATCGATCTGCCACCACAATCAATTTGAAATCCTCCTCCCAAAAATCAATCATTCCATGAAAAAACAAAACATGTATTCAAATGCAAGGAAGGAGTATGCCTCTTACCTGGCATTGATGGTTCATTGATTGGCCTCCCAGATCTCCCGTGATCTACTCCTGAAGAAATGATGTAAAAGAGGGTAAAAAAATTCTTCTCAAGAGTGTGAAGGTAAAAAGTGAAATGTTTTTTACTTTCCCTATTTTTATAAGTGTTCACAGTCACTTTAGGGTTTTTTAATCATATTTTAATATTTTTACCTCAAAAACAAATTATGGGTTTATTCTTGTGTAGTGACATGATTATTTTCTTCACGAATGACACATTTATGAGTTCCAATTTAATACTTTTTTAGACTCAATTAAAAATAAATGAAAAAGTAGCCCCCTTGGAGTCATATTTTAGGTCTTTTCTGACTCTCTAAACATGAAAATATTGTTGAGTTCTTGTCGTTTTGAGCTCGTTAAAGTGCATGAAGCATCATTTACCCAGTATATGTTTACCCTTTTTTGGGCTGGGATAAATTACTTACGAAAAAGGAATACCTTAGTCAATCACGACTAAGAGGTTCTCTCAGACTTTGTTTTCTACCTTTTTGGGTATGAGGGAATATTTACGAAAAGGGCCATTTGTAGTTTTTCTTTTCGCCTCTTTTCAAACTCACTAAACATAAAAGACGTTGAGCTCTACCTTTTTCAGGCTCGTTAAAATTTAATGAAATTGGACCTATCATCGTGATGAAATCGAGTCCCTCCTTCCTAGGGCTCGTAAAATTTACTAGGATGGATTTGTCTGAAGGAAAAAATTATATGACAAGAATATGAAATCCCCTTCAAACTTGTATACGAAAATAATTGGGGTGATCGCCAGAAATGCTAGGGGAAAATGGAAAGTATTAATCAGTTGTGTTGGCAGTATGTTACTGTTGAACATGACACATCCTCTGTTTCGTGTTGAGTTGGGGAAAACCTACATTAATCACTTTGAATTCATGGGTTTGGGGAATATTTTTTTTCCTCTCATGCCATTACCACTTTCGTCAACTTGACCTCTGATTCCATTTCAGTAAAATACTGCCAAACTCCAGAGTCGTGTCACCAATATGTTCAAGAGAAGTTCCTTCCATGTCTTATTCATTTCCTAGTTCTCTAATCACTTTCATTATTATCTTATTGACTTTGTATCATGCCGGTGATGTGGGATGTATTATGGCCCTCCTTTGACAGATCACTCCCTGTTGACTTCAGCTCATTATCCGAGAAATTGATCTAGAGATCCCTTTTCAGTACCTTAGAGTCTGCATGCCTTAATGGCAGGTTGTTCACATCCGATGATAGGCTTACATCATTGGTATTTGATTGGATGATTTCACGGGTGTTTGACATCAACTCTTTATTCGCATCTCATGGATTGTACTGCAAGTACCTTGAGGGCCATTGTCATTATTGCTGGTTTCTCTCGTGCATGTTGACAATTTACATCATTGGCTGGTAATTAGGCAATTTTCTTGCATTTTCGACTTCAAATCATTTATTCACATGCCTGAATTTGTACTTGATTGGGTCATGACAGAGTGCAAGACCCTGGGTTTTTTCTAATCAAGCCTAGGCTGTGAGGCAATATGTATTATTCATGATTGTACACATGACTCTTTCATTTGGATGACTGTGACCATATCTTGAGTCTATATTTGTGATCCTCTTTATTTGGATGGTTGTGACCATACCTCGGATCTTGTTTCATGATATTTTTATGGATGGTTGCGCCCATACCTCATGTCATGTGATTATCTCAGATATTTTAGTTGTGTGTATATATACTTATTTCTGCAGGTTTTCTAATGACGACGTCTTGGTCCTAGCACATAATTGTAAATCATTTCACCCCTCACTCTCATTCGGCCCTCATGCTTTAGGGGGCATCTGTTACACAAAAACTTGTCACTGTCCCTGTACTCCCCATTCCTGATCCTAGATACCCCTAACAGTGACCCCCTATGTCTATTTTCCATCATGAAAATTTTCCTTTATATCCCTTACAGCATAATGAGCAAACTCTTTGTTGACCATTCCTAAAGTTGCTCCTTTAAAAAATGGTTATCTGGAGTAGCGCACCCTCTACATATATTTCTCATAACGATGGCTCTTTTTTGGTCTGGGGAAGCGCCGATCAATGCTAGAATGTGAATCGTACCCACGCCGATCCTCTTCTAGAAATTTTTTTAAAATGGAAGTGAAGCTTCGAGATCTAGAAGCTTCATGGCAGAGATCTGGTTATTTTTTCATGAGGATAGAGTCGAGATTCTCCCTTTGGGCTCATTTTTCCTACAAAAGTGAAACCACCCAAAGGGATAACCCATTTCCCCACCTTAAGTGGATCCATGTTCCCTCTTCCTTTGGTATAAAATATACATCCTCCCATAGCTCTGCTACTTAGAAAAGATATAGAAGAACTGTAGAGAGATATTTGTTGCTATAGGTATCAAGCGAGAGTTGAGACCTTTGGTCCCTTCATATCAAGTTGAATCGAGCGCTTTGGAGACGTGTCTGGATCCGGACCCGTCGAAGGAGAGATATGACATCAAGGCATAGGTTGTAACTCCCCCTCTCTATTTTAATATAGTACAATTGATTGATGCTTTCCATTCTCGCCTTTAATGTATGATTGGATTCTTATTTCTCCTTGATCAAGTAGGTAGATTTTATATGCAAGATATCTGTTATGCTTTCATGTTTTTTGTTGTTTGATCCCTTGTGCAAGTAACCAAGCACTGGCAACAACGAGGATCTGACTACGAAGCACGAAGGATCAAAGGATTCAAGCAAGGAATAACATCAGATCGAAGTAGGTGATCTATTCACAATCTGCATCCATTTGCAATCTAGGAAATTAGGCTTATAATTCTTCCCTGTTGTTACTAGACCCATCCTAGGGCTAGAGGGATCGTCTTTGTCCGTAGAGAGGATTTTCTTGCATAAAATTCCTTCAACTGCAATTTTAACTCTACCAACTTTGGTGTACTCATCCTATAAGGTGCTTTTGATGTCGGAGCTACCCCTGGCACCAACTCAATGGAAAATCCCACCTCTATATGTGATGGAAACTCTGAAATCTCTACTCTAAATACATCCTAAAACTGTTGCAAAATTGGATACATGTTAAACACCTCCACATCCTCAAATTATTTACCTTTATCACTGGATATATGAACTGTAAATAACACACATACTTTCATGTGACTACACTTGGCCTGCATACCTGTCACCACTCTAACTGATGTGACTTTCTTATTTCCCTGTACGACTCTTGGTTAACCATTTTCATCCAAGCACTCAATATATTTTTCATAGCAATATACCTTCGTCCTATGAAGCTATAACCAATCCATACCCAATAGCATACTATAGGAACCCAATGGAAATATGTTCAAGTGTGGTGTTGTAGGCATACTGTTCAACTCAAATGCACAAGCTCTTACCCAATGGTGAACTTTTTTCTTTGCACTTGTGGCCAACTGCACTAACCAATATTCTTCATGCATTTCCTTACCCAAACCGCTCTTATCCACGAAGTCAAGACTAACATACCTATAATTAGATTTCATATCAATCAAAATAGAAGTAACTTGATCACAAAGCTTACTGTCCATCTCGATGATAGAAGCCTAGTGATCCGCCTCCCTATTGTCCACGGCTGCATAAATATGAGGAATTATCTGCCCAACATCCTCAACAGTCTACACCTCTTGTGCACAATATATATTATTAGGCCTACCACCCTGGTGCTACGGGAAATCTCTCCTAAGGTGCTCGTTGCCCCATGTCCAACACTCGAACCATCCTGTGCCATTACCTCCAGGTTGTTGTTGTGGTGTATGTCCTTGTCCAGTTTTGTTAAAATTCTTTTGCGGTGCTACATTGTCTTTCCCATCTACATTCTGAGGCCTTTCTCTCTTAGGATCCCATTTGCCTTTACCTTGGTCTTTCCCTTTCCATCCTTTCTAAGACTCATTCTTGCACCTTGAATATTCATATAATGATTCATTTTCCTGATAAATTCCTCAAGTGGATGAGGCTCATCATATTCAATACAGTCTCTAAATGCTAATGGAACTTTAGCCTTCTCATCCTTCAGATATGGCACATACCTCAGTAGCTCTAGGAACCTGGTTGTGTACTCCTCATTTTTCATTGAACCTATCTTTAGCTCATAAAATAATTTGGCCTTATCGTCATAGTACCTCTCTGACAAGTACTTATTCCTAAAAGGCCTCTTGAACTCATGCCATCACATGTCCTCTGTTCTGATGTCTTTGACCTGCTTCACATATTCCAAAATATGTTTGCTTTACCTTTCAAACTGAAGATAGAAATCTTGGCCTTCATGTTATCAATGTACTCATGCAACTCAAAGAATTTGTTCATACCAATTATCCAAGCCTCTGTATCTTCTGGTTTCTTTAAGTCTCCATCAAAGGTAGGTTGTTTGGCTTTCTTAAATTCATCTGGAAAGTACCCCCTTTCATTCCTTCTATAAGGATGATACTAATGATGATCATGATTTCTATCTGAACCAGAACTGGAATGGTACCTATACCCATCACTCCTCCTATCGAGAGTGTCTAGAAACTTTCCTCTCACACTATATCAACCCTATCTAACATGTGTCTACCAGGAGACCTGCTTCCATATGCCCCATTAGTTTTTTCCTCCTACCCATGGCTGATCTGAAGTGTCCCTCGTCGTTGCAACTCTGACAAGCTCTGAATAAGTATTGCATTCACCTCTACTTGTTTCTCTTGTGATTTTATGATTTTGTCATTGTCTGCCTTACAACTCCTTATTTCTTCCATTCGGCTTGTCAATGTGTCAGAAAAATCAGAAGAGTGCTCAACATGTTGCTCATTTGACTCATAGGGAGATTATTTGTGGCCTACCACCTTTCTATCCATGTTGATATTTCTTCCTTCCAATGATAATATGTGAGCTAAACCAAATAACAATAAACCAACATACCTTAGTGTAATTTTGGAAGGATACTTCCTGTAAGATCAACCAATCAGTGTAATACATGTGTATATATAATCATGACAACATATAAACATATAATGTCTAGGAATATATAAATATAAATTTCATTCTAGTTGGAGTCCATTCATCCATTCATTACCATACCAAATGCACACAAACACAAACTTGACCATACACAATCATAAGCACAAACCATTCATGAACATAAGAAACATGTAACCCAGCATGACTAACCAATGCATATTCAACATATACCACTACACACGCAAGCATACAGATACAATACAAAAGCATGACTCATACATGAGCTAACATAAACAAAAAATGCACATGCAATATGTAACAAAATGTAAACAAGTGTGCACAGAAAATACATAAACAAGAACAACACACCATCAATCACACATTCATGACATCATGTTGAAAATAACATCATTAACACTTCCATGGAGACACCACTTCCACCATGGCCAACACAACGTGGATGAAATAACCACATACAACATATATATCAAAACACATAAGAAACTAGCATAAAATCATGGCCAACACACCACCCATATGTCTAAGAATTGAACCTCGCTCTCATACCACTTTGTAACACCCTCTTCCCACATATACCCAAGTAATCGGGCAACCGGGATAAACATGTGACGAGAGGCTACCAATATGAGATTCAACCTCCTAAATGACCTTAAGGAAGTGCAACCAATGGAAACACCAAAAAAACACCTTACACTGCATCTTTGACATGCCCAGGAGGTAACCCAACCTTCCAGGGCCATGTTCCTTGAGGGGGGACTGGTTTTTAGCCCCTTTGAGGCTAAGATGTAGGAATATAAGGGAAAGGTAGCAGCTCTAGACCCTAGATTTGTGGGCTAGCCTTGATAAGGTAGCGGGTCAGGCCCAAACTATGAATTTTTCGCATGTATCTCTATGATTTGTGCCACATTTTCATCCCCTGAGCCCAGGTCACTTTCCAGAAATTCCTGTAACTTCAGGAGAGGGTAAATAACATTAAAAAAAACATATGGAAGAAATCACATCAACTGAAACTCAATCGACCTCACCCATCCATGATAATAATTTCATCAAACATGTCACAAACATAACATCTATAGGCATAAAAAACATATTTAAGAAAAAGGCTCTTTCTTATCTGAGAATGATTAAGAAGCATTGCTCCCTTACTCCATAAGCTAATATAAAATCCATTTTACCATAGATACATGAGATATTCATTTACAAGAAAAAACATGAATAGATCCAGACATAATCATTGATCAAATACATGCTCATAACCAACATATTAATAATAGAAATACAATGGATCTAATAGCAATAAAATCCATACATAAAATAATACATTTTCATACCGAATACCAGAGAAATGATCTCTTCATTACTGAATGTAAAAATCAATCGTAGATGGGACTTCCATGTTACACCTGACCATTGATTGGATGAGCTAAATCAACTTCAGCTAATCACCCATGTTCCTTATTCCAAGCATGAACGTGGGACTCATAACTAACCTAAAACGAACCAAAGAAGCATGAATGCTACTGAAGTTCTTCGCCTACACTGCGAGGAATTTGAGTGCCTCCTATTCTCTCAAGCTTTACCATAACCACAGTCTAATCCAGTGCTCACTATGCCCTACACCGAGACCATCTCTCCAGGATTTATCGTAAATCCCATCATGGGACTACTAGGCCCAACGAAGAGAAATCCACCTCTTGGCTTTACCGTATATCTTTCCATTCACTAGAAAGGATTCCTATGCCCACCGAGGTGCACAATCTAGCTTTATCACAACCCACAATCTGGCTTAGGGGTTACTGGGCCAGTGGCTTTACCGTAATCCATAGTGCGGTTCATGGGCCACTAGGCCATGTGTTTTTCATTTCGGAGATCCACCCCACTCAGCTTCGAATCCAATTCGATCATCCATATCAACCAAAGTATGAGAACCCATCTCATCAAAGCTATATAGAAATGGCAAGGCTAGGCTAAAAACACTGTCACACCTAGAAAAACCCATGCCAAGATAACAAATAACCACACGCAATACCATGGATTCCAAATCTAGCAAGGAAAATCCACATGCAAACTAATACCTGCCATGAATCCTGTCGTAGCTGATTGATTCATGCTCTTCCTTGCTTGCTTCTTCATTTTCCTAATTTCCTGCCTTTCTTGCTCAAATACCAAAGTGCTCCAAAAACTATAAGTTTCGAAGAGAGAAAGAAAAAAATGAGAGAGTTCCAAAACTGAATTGCAAAAGGTACCAACTGATCCTCAGAAGAATTTGTATAGAAGAGGCCTCTATTTTCCTCATTTTCCATTATTTTCCTTCATTTTCCTCCACACATACAACCTGAGACCTTTCATCTCCATGTTCTCCTAATTTCCATTATTTTCATAAATAAATGTGTCAAATATGCCATTTTTCTTTTCCAAGGAATTTTTCCTTTGAAAATTTCCGTAGCCATAATAAAGTAAATCAACACCCCCTAGGATGTTTTCCCATAATTCAACTTGTAATAAGTGTCTCATCAACCATGGTTATTACTTTTAACATTTATTAGATGGAATTTTCGCCAGGGTTGTTACAATTATTTTCCTTCATTGGTAAGCAACCCTTCTGTGGGAATTTATAGCTTCCTTGTTCTATTGATACCATTTTCACTGATATTCATTTTTTCTCTCACAATAGGAAGGTGATCGAGCTATTTTACCTACACACTTTGTCATTTCCTCACTCTACTTTTCTACAGCCAATTAAAACTCTTGTATCTCACATTCTTTTCAAAACCCCCAATGACGGTAAAAAAACCCATTTTTATAACATAATGAACCCCCAATAATTTCCAAATACCAATCTATAAATGAACCAAAGCTTCCTAAACACATAGATAATACAACCAAAAAACTATGAAAGAAATGGAAAAAAACAAACCATATATTAAAATTTTGGAAAAAAAATTGCAGGTTTTTATTTCCAAACACCTACTTCCCAAAAATGTCTTTTTCCTACAAAATATTTGAGATTGATTATAGAATATCGAAAATCACATAAAAAGTAATATTTATCTCCGAAAGAAAAAATTCAATGTCAACATAAATATGTGTTAAGTAAAACAACACAATGATTTCAAATTCATAATTGAAAATATTGGACAAACCCTACAGTTCCAGCAATTTCTAATAATAAACATCTCCAATGCTCAAACGCTATATAACGGTATCCATAATTACTGGTGGTATGTCTATAGTAGAATCAAAATTTGGAACAAGTGAGAACACATTTCCATTTTCGATGTATTCATTTAAACCATTAACAGATGGAACATGGTACCCTGATGTTTCCAACATGGAGACACCATAAACAATTTCTTTTATTCATGCCCCACTCAAAAAATAATATACCTTTAACTGCACTTCCATGGAACCCTAAAGAAGCATTTTTACCTGGACAGCATGAAAAGGAACGTACCCTGGGAATTTACTGTTTATATCCACAAACATCTCTTCAAGCAATGTACAACTGAATCCCCGATCATATTCAAAATATTCAACACTTCGTTCTTTTGAAGGCTGCCCAATTTCAAAATTATCTTTTTCTTCAAGTGACGAAACATACATAGCACCATTATTCACAAAAAATAAGTAGGTTCGTATAGTTCCCTATTTCCATACATCGTATTTCTGAAATAGGAACAAACGTAAAACCCCAATTGTTCCTTTCTAGCTCCAGCCAATTTATAGTGTACCCATATGTAAGATAATCATCATAATATTTGTCCAAATACAACCAATTTTTTTTTCCTTTATAGAAGATAGCCTCCTTCGGTGGTAGCATGCCACCATAAGGAATTATTGTTATCCTCCAAACCTTGTCATCACTGCTATAGAGTAAAAAATTTGGATCCATCTCAAAGGACACATGTTTAAGTACAACCCATACACATTTCTGAGGGCTATATTTTTGAAAAACAGATAAGAATCCTTGCTCCAAAAGATGAATAAAATCAATCTTCCTAAACGTCTCTATAAAAGGGTTCACAACAAATAATTTGGAGGTGAACTGAATAAAATCGTTGATCCAATAATGCATTCAATTCCGAATCTAGATTCAATGAAAGGGAAAACCATGGAAGATATTACTCCCTTGTCACTAAGGTAAGACCCAATGAAACAACCAGGCCCCACATAAACTACTAAAGTAGTAAATACAAACTCTTTGTCACCACAATGATCAAAACCAGCAAGAAATTTTGAGTCTTCCAACAAAAGACACTATTGTTTTCAAACCAACTTAAATCTCATCAACATGGACAAAGTAAGCCAACAAAAAACAAATGCAATAATTTCAAATGGTAAAAACTCCCAAATAGTGGCATCCATGGTTACAAGAAGAACTTTGCTAAAAGGAAAGAAGATTCTGCAAATTTTATCCCATAGAAAAACAATATTGATGTCAAAAAATGCACACAATATTTAAAATTGAAACATCTAAAAACAATCTATCAATATTTTCCAAAATAAATCATCTACAAAACTTCAATCTAGCTATTGCGTAGTAAAAATCAACCACATCATAACTTCTCTCCACAACCAAACATTCTCCTTTTATAAATATTATAAACATAAGGGAATAACAAACCCTAGGTATTAACACTATAAACCCAAGGGTTTATAAATGTAAGGGAATAATTTTTAACCCAAGGAATAAGAACCCTCCGAAATATAACAATATAACAATATTTATAACAATATAAGCTCAAGGAATTCCAAACGTAAGGAAAATTAATATCTATATTTCTCAATTTATATGTCAATCTAATATGCCATTTCTCAATTGATATCATATTTTTTTCAATATATATTTCATCTTTAATATGATTTAAATAGTTCTCCGTATAAATTTGTTCTCTAAAATTTAAATTTTTTTGTTCTTTTCTTTAAATCTAATTTTTAATATTTTTTATTTAAATTTTTTTTTTCGATTTAAAATAATAAATATTTCAAATTTGTATACATTTCAAATTTGATATACCATCCTAAATTTTTTCAACATATATAAATTTTTTTTTAATTTATTTATTTCAGGATATATTTTTAAAATTAGTAAAAACTCACCATATAATATTAAAAACCACAATAATAACCAATAATTGTATTACTAAACATCGATCATAATTAATTGTATTTGACATTAAGGAAAATTAAATTATAATTTTTTTTCTTTTTCAATATTTTAATATTTCAAATTTGTCTATAGAAATTTCATATTTGATATGCAATCCTAAATGTTTTTCAACATATATGTTTTCTTTATTTAATTTTAATAATTTTATCAAAAAAAATTTCATTTTTGTTTATTTCAAGATATATTTTTTAAATTAATAAAAAATCACAATAATAAAACTAGCACAACCACATTAGTAAAAACTAATGTGGTTGATATACGCCGATAGACGTATATAAAATAGATTTACAACCACATTTACCAATGTGGTTGATATACGCCGATAGGCCTATATCCACTACCCATCACATTAATTTATATATCAATAAATAGATATTATATATAATAATTTTATTATATTAACTTGAAATATATATATTATATATTAATAAGAATATTAATATATTAAATATATTAATTATGATTAAAATCACAAAAATATTTTATATATATTAATAATATTATAACAAGTAGTAATAATATATATTAAAAATATTTATTAATATATTAAAAGTATTAACTATATACATACTATAAATAAACTTGAAATATATATAATATATATTAATATAAAAATAATATTAATAATATATAATAATTTAATATTTATTTATATATTAATATAATAGATGGTTATATTATTAATAAACCAAAAGAACTAATAATATATTAATAATATATATTATATCATAGTTGGTTATATTATTAATAATATATATTAATAATATTATAATATTACTAATAATCATTATTTATAAATATTTGAATTTTTATTTATAATGATTATTGGTAATATTATAATATTATTAATATATCTTATTAATAATATTATAATATTAATAATAAACATTATTAATAAATATTTGAATATTTATTAATAATATATATTTATAATATTATAATATTACTAATAATCATTATTAATAAATATTTGAATATTTATTTAAAATGATTATTAGTAATATTATAATATTATTAATATTAACCAAAGGTTTTAATATTATAAACCATAGGAATTGGTGAACCCAAGGGATAAATAATATAAACATAAGGGATCAATATTAAAAACACAAGAGATTAATAAACCATAAGAATTGATATTTTAAACTAAAAAACCTAATAAATTAATAATCCATAAGAATCAGTATTTTAAACATAAGATATTAATAAACCAATGAGATTATTAACATTATAAACCAAAAGAACTATTAGACCCAAGGGTTTAATGTTATAAAGCAAAGGAATCAGCAAACCCAAGGGATAAATATCATAAACCCAACGGATGAATATTATAAACAATAAAGATTAATAAACCCTAAGAATTAATATTTTAAACTCAAAAATCTAAGAAATTAACAAACCCTGAGAATTAGTATTTTAAACTCAAGAGAGTAATAAACCGAAAGTGTGATTAACATTATAAACCAAAAGAACTAATAAACCCAAGGGTTTAATATTATAAACCAAAGGAGTCAGTGGACCCAAGGGATAAATATTAAAAACCTAAGGAATAAATATTAAAAACCTAAGGAATCAATATTTGTCAAAATGTGACATTTGATCATGGATGACATTGATCGATTATTCATATTAAAAACCAAAAGAACTAATAAACCCAAGGGTTTAATATTATAAACAAAAGGAATTGGTGAACCCAAGGGGATTGATTTAAACATTGAGACAATTGTTCTCACAATGCGACATTTGATCATGGATGACATTGATCGATTATTCATATTATAAACCAAAAGAACTAATAACCCCAAGGGTTTAATATTATAAACCAAAGGAATTGGTCAACCATAGGGAAAACCATTACCCAACAAATTATAAACCAAAGGAATTGGTGAACCCAAGGAATTCATTTAAACATTGAGACAATTGTTGTCATTATTCATATTATAAACCAAAAGAGCTAATAAACCCAAGGGTTTAATATTATAAACCAAAAGAATTGGTGAACCCAAGGGAAAACCATTACCCAACAAATTATAAACCAAAGGAATTGGTGAACCGAAGGGAATTGATTTAAACATGGATGACATTGATCGATTATTTATATTATAAACCAAAAGAACTAATAAACACAAGGGTTTAATATTATAAACCAAAGGAATTGGTGAACCCAAGGGAAAACCATTACCCAACAAATTATAAACCAAAGGAATTGGTGAACCCAAGGGAAAACCATTACCCAACAAAGTATAAACAAAAGGAATTGGTGAACCCAAGGGAATTCATTTAAACATTGAGACAATTGTTGTCACAATGTGACGTTGGACCAAGTATGACCATGGTTGGACATGGCTAATTTCATAGTCAGACAATTTGATGATGGATGACATTGATCGATTATTCATATTATAAACCAAAAGAACTAATAAACCCAAGGGTTTAATATTATGAACCAAAGGAATTGGTGAACCCAAGGGAATTGATTTAAACATTGAGACAATTGTTGTCACAATGCGATGTTCGACCAACTATGACCATGGTTGGCCATGAGTGATTTTCATATTGAGACAATATTTGTCAGAATGTGACATTTGATCATGGATGACATTGATCGATTATTCATATTATAAACCAAAATAACTAATAAACACAAGGGTTTAATATTATAAACCAAAGGAATTGGTGAACCCAAGGGGATTGATTTAAACATTGAGACAATTGTTCTCACAATGTGACATTTGATCATGGATGACATTGATCAATTATTCATATTATAAACCAAAAAAACTAATAACCCCAAGGGTTTAATATTATAAACAAAAATAATTGGTGAACCCAAGGGAATTGATTTAAATATTGAGACAATGGTTGTCACAATGCGACGTTCAATCAACTATGACCATGGTTGGCCATGGGTCATATTCATATTGAGACAATGTTTGTCAGAATGTGACATTTGATCGTGGATGACATAAAGCCAAGGGTTTAATATTATAAACCAGAAGAATTGGTGAACCCAAGGGAAAACCATTACCCAACAAATTATAAACCAAAGGAATTGGTGAACCCAAGGGAATTGATTTAAACATTGAGACAATTGTTGTCACAATGCGACGTTCGACCAACTATGACCATGGTTGGCCATGGGTGATTTTCATATTGAGACAATGTTTGTCAGAATGTGACATTTGATCATGGATGACATTGATCGATTATTTATATTATAAACCAAAGGAATTGGTGAACCCAAGGCGATAAATATTCAAACCACATTGAATTCTTACAGTTCTGGTGATATTTATAATATTTATCCCCTTGGGTTCACCAATGTTTATAATATTTATCCCCTTGGGTTCACCATGGTCATAGTTGGTCTAAATATCATAAACCCAACAGATGAATATTATAAACAATAAAGATTAATAAACCCTAAGAATTAATATTTTAAACTGAAAAATCTAAGAAATTAACAAACCCCGAGAATTAGTATTTTAAACTCAAGAGAGTAATAAACCGAATGTGTGATTAACATTATAAACCAAAAGAACTAATAAACCCAAGGGTTTAATATTATAAACCAAAGGAGTCAGTGGACCCAAGGGATAAATATTAAAAACCTAAGGAATCAATATTTGTCAGAATGTGACATTTGATCATGGATGACATTGATCGATTATTCATATTATAAACTAAAAGAACTAATAAACCCAATGGTTTAATATTATAAACCAAAGGAATTGGTGAACCCAAGGGGATTGATTTAAACATTGAGACAATTGTTCTCACAATGCGACATTTGATCATGGATGACATTGATCGATTATTCATATTATAAACCAAAATAACTAATAACCCCAAGGGTTTAATATTATAAACCAAAGGAATTGGTGAACCCAAGGGAAAACCATTACCCAACAAATTATAAACCAAAGGAATTGGTGAACCCAAGGGAATTCATTTAAACATTGAGACAATTGTTTTCATTATTCATATTATAAACCAAAAGAACTAATAAAACCAAGGGTTTAATATTATAAACCAAAAGAATTGGTGAACCCAAGGGAAAACCATTACCCAACAAATTATAAACCAAAGGAATTGGTGAACCCAAGGGAATTGATTTAAACATTGAGATAATTGTTGTCAGAATGTGACATCCGACCAACTATGACCATGGTTGGTCATGGGTGATTTTCATATTGAGACAATGTTTGTCAGAATGTGACATTTGATCATGGATGACATTGATCGATTATTGATATTATAAACCAAAAGAACTAATAAACCCAAGGGTTTAATATTATAAACCAAAGGAATTGGTGAACCCAAGGGAAAACCATTACCCAACAAATTATAAACCAAAGGAATTGGTGAACCAAAGGGATATTCATTTAAACATTGAGACAATTGTTGTCACAATGCGAAGTTTGACCAAGTATGATGATGGTTGGCCATGGCTGATTTCATATTCAGACAATTTGATGATGGATGACATTGATCGATTATTCATATTATAAACCAAAAGAACTAATAAACCCAAGGGTTTAATATTATAAACCAAAGGAATTTGTGAACCCAAGGGAATTGATTTAAACATTGAGACAATTGTTTTCACAATGCGACGTTCGACCAACTATGACCACATTTGATCAAACCCTTGTGAACCCAAGGGGATTGATTTAAACATTGAGACAATTTTTCTCATAATGCGACATTTGGACCAAATATTATTCTTATTCAAATTAATTAATATTAATAATATTCAGAATGTGACATTTGATTATGGATGACGTTGATCGATTATTCATATTATAAACCAAAAGAACTAATAAACCCAAGGGTTTAATATTATAAACCAAAGGAATTGGTGAACCCAAGGGAAATCCATTACCCAACAAATTATAAACCAAAGGAATTGGTGAACCCAAGGGAATTGATTTAAACATTGAGACAATTGTTGTCACAATGCGACGTTGGACCAACTATGACCATGGTTGGCCGTGGGTGATTTTCATATTGAGACAATATTTGTCAGAATGTGACATTTGATTATGGATGACATCGATCGATTATTCATATTATAAACTAAAAGAACTAATAAACCGAATGGTTTAATATTATAAACCAAAGGAATTGGTGAACTCAAGGGAATTGATTTAAACATTGAGACAATTGTTGTCACATTGCGACGTTGGACCAACTATGACCATGGTTGGTCATAGGTGATTTTCATATTGAGACAATATTTGTCAGAATGTGACATTTGATCATGGATGACATTGATCGATTATTCATATTATAAACCAAAGGAATTCGTCAACCCCAGGGAAAATCATTACCCAACAAATTATAAACCAAAGGAATTGGTGAACCCAAGGGAATTGATTTAAACATTGAGACAATTGTTGTCACAATGCGACGTTGGACCAACTATGACCATGGTTGGCCATGGGTGATTTTCATATTGAGCAATATTTCTTAGAATGTGACATTTGATCATGGACGACATTGATCGATTATTCATATTATAAACCAAAAGAACTAATAAACCCAAGGGTTTAATATTATAAACCAAAGGAATTGGTGAACCCAAGGGAATTGATTTAAATTATTTGTTTTGTTTAGGGAATGAAATATTTTAGAATATATATATGTTTAAATGAGAAATATTTTAAATGAGAAATATAAGTTTTTTTTCTCTTCTTCCATCAAAATATGTTATTGATTGAGCACAAAAGGAATTAGATATCTCTATCGTATAGGGTTTTCTAATGCATCTATTGGTCCAATAACGTTTTTAATTAAAATGAACCAAACATATGTAATTTTTTTTGTTCTCATTATAGGTGACATTATTTGTTAATTTAATAAACATTTTATTTTTATTTTAGGAAAGATGTGTCAAAGCTAGAGTAAGCATAAAAAAAATTACACATCTCATACACTTTTAATAAAAAAATAATAAAGATTGTATTACTTATACTACCAAATTTATATTTTTAAACCTTTTTAATATTTTATTTTCCTAAATTAAAATTTAAAACATATGATATAAAAAACTTAATTTTTTAAAGTAAACTTTAAGTTTTATTTATATTATTAATTTCATTTTTTTTTTTTTTATAAAAAAATTAATAATGATAATTAATAATAATGATTAGTGTTTATTAAAATTTATCCTGAAATTAAAAGAAATAGAATTCGTTTAAATTTTGTATCTTAAAAATAAAAAACACTCCAAATTATTATATAAAAAAATCAATAATAAAATTAATATTTCCTAAATAAAATCTAATATAAAAAATTATTTATTAAATTTATATTTATAATTTATTTGAATGACTTTCAAATGTAAAACTATATTTTATGGTTTTCAAATCATATGGTACGTTCGGGTTAGTGTGGATTGTTCCAATCTATATTTTTTTAAATACATAGTTATTTAAAATGAGTTAATTTTTATAATAATAAAGTATTATTTTAACAAAACAAAATTAAAAAAAACACAATCAACCTTGGCTTCTGTATTCAATTCATGATAAGTATTAAAATACTTAATTCATGATATTATGTATAATAATTTTATTATATTAACTTGAAATATATATATTATATATTAATAAGAATATTTATCATTGGGTTTAATATTAATAGTATTAAACATTTATATAATACTATTAATATACTATAGTATTTACATATGACTCAATATTTTTTTTTTTCTAAGTAATTCTAAATCTATTATGGAAACATATGTTACAAAGCGTTCATGGCCTGCAGTAGGCATACTGTCAGCAAAATATCAAAGATTGAGCTGCCCTGTGAGGGAAACCAGCTCGAGCATTGTTTGAGAGCTGCCTCTTCCGAGGAAACCAGCTTTAACACATCAGTACTGAACAAAAAACCAAAGTCGCCCACGAGGGGAAACCGACTCATTCTAAGTTTTTGCCTGAGACCTAAAACAACAGTACATGCCAAAAAATCAAAGAGTCCTAGCAAGATTACTTGGACCTGTAGCTCAACTAGAGGCCGTAGTCGCCTGAGGGCTGTTCTTCTTCTATCCTGCACCATCCCGCACTTTCATCTGTGTGGGTCGGGTTGCTCAGAATTGCAACTGGCTCAGCATCTTGAACGCCCAACTGGGAACCTTCAGCCTGAGGGTTGGTGGAACAGCCCTCTCCTCCTTTGCGCGCAGCATCAAAACCTGCAGGGAGAGTGGAGTGCAGAGAGGGAGAAGATGCGGGCTCATTACTCGGATGGGAGGAAGGCGGAGGGGCGGGAGTGGTCTCGGCAACCTCTTTGAAAGAAACAGTGACCGTGGTGATGATCAGAGGCTTGTTGGCACTGCTTTGAAAGTGGAAAATGGCGGAGGAAGGATTGTGAAGGGGCGCGATAGGGCGGGAGTCAACAGGAGGCCTGGAGGATCCAGAGCGGTGTCTGAGCGAGGCGTGGGTTCTGCGTCTGTGCACAGGGCTAGACTGGCGACCCTCTCGAGGCTGATCGAGGCTATCTGCAGAGGAAGACGACGCCGAGGACTCAGAGTGAGAGTGCCAGCTTCTGGCTGAGGGAGCTCGCGCGCTACCCCGACGGCAACGAAGCCTATGCCTCAGTCTAGGCATAGTGGGATTAAGGTCAAGGGTAGGACCCGACAGGAAGCAAGGAGGCAGGGTATCCCAGAAATCAAACGAGGTGGCCACCAAACTAGAACAGAAAGGATTGTGGGTAAAGTGCAGGCCAGGAGATAAATCGAAGCAGCAAGTGAGCGGACAACGTTGGCCAACCTGAGTGCAGAAGCTGGGCGTGGATGCTTCCTCTGGGCACCTGAAATTGAGAGGCATAACCTGCCTAGACATGAAGCTCCGGAGGGCGTTGCAGAGGGGCTAAGCGACCAGACGGAGAGGGGAATTGAAAAGCCGAATGATTCTGGAGCAGAGACGGGCGTTCATGAAGGGAGGCTCGCAGCCTCAGCGATCCCACAGGCTTAAATGCTGCGTGGGGTGGTGGATTTCCACAGAGATCATGGCTGTGGGAAATAAATGCAACCATTTGCTTGGCCACGTGCTCTCCCGTGGCATTACATCCCTCCGGACGCCCTTAATCACCCGCAGCCGGGATATGACTCAATATTATTAATATTGTGATTACAATATAAATATATATAAAAGATATTGATAATTATTTTAATATGTTAATAAATGGATATTAATCATTAAAATAATATTGAGACAAAAATAAGTATTATTAGTAATAACTTTATCCTATTATATTATTATATTTTGTTAATTTTGTGTTATATATATATATATATATATATATATATATAGTCAATCTTTGATGGCCACATTAACAATATACATCTAATCATTATTAGTGATTAATCAATATTTGTCACATCTCTATGAATATACCAATCACGTTAGTATTAATAAACATGTTTTTGTTACTAATAATAAAATAAACAATTTCATATTACAAATTTAAAAAAAACAAAATAAAAATAATAACTTGAAAAAAAACTTAAAAAATAAAATATAAATACATGATTTCATCTCAAATAATATTGTATTAAAAAATTTCAAATATAAAAGAATGAATATATATTATTTAGTCTCTATATAATCTTGTACTAGTAAAACCACCCTGTTAAAGTCAAAAACTTAAAATCATTGAAACCACCTGATGAAATTCAAAAAACTCAAAAAATCATTGAAACCACTAAGATTAAATTAAATTTAAAAAAATAAAAATAAAAAAATAAAAGAAAAAATATTATCAAATATTATTATTATTATCGGCGTAATTATAAAATATTATTATTATCACTATCATTACTTGTGATTAAAATATAATCTAAATTTTAATTCATATTATTAGGTATAAAATTATAATCGTTAAAAGAATTCAAAGGGTTTAGAACGTTAACAACGATGCTTTTAACTTTTACCAATTCCATTACCGCCTCACCCAAACAGAAAACGGAACAGCCACCATCATCGTTCGTTGGATGGCTCTCGTTGCCAAGGATTGAATGAAGGATGCGGTTTACACAGCCAAGAACAGAATGCATACCTACTGTCGAGGGGACAGGTTGCGATGAAGCATTAGTTCTAGTTAACACTGGGGCAGAGGGATGTAAAGAGGGAGACCCGTCTACTATTTCTTGTTGCGCACAAAAATTCGAGCCCAAGAGTGAAGAATGATCAGTGTCTAATGAATTTGAAGTATACGCGATCAGAGAGGAACCCATAATTAGGAGCAGAGATACCCTGATCCGGAGAAGTGCAAGTCTTCAGGTCCAGTTTGGAAAAATTAATTGCGTCGATTGATGGTGTTGAGATTTAAGTTGAAGTTACAGTCACTAAGTCGACGTTGCCATAGAGACCTTTAGAATTAGTTAGTGATATATCATTTTTACGATCTGTCTTTACCAACCTATCTGAAGAGTGTTCAGGAGAGAAAGACCCTGAAATTCTTTCTAAAGAGGGTTTAGCTGTAGAATAATTTGAAGAATATTATAGAGAATTTCTGGTAACCCATGATCTTAGGGCAGAGATTTGCGTCTGGTTATTCATGGTTCGTCCTTGGTAAATTTGTCAAACTTGGCATCATGTTTCTTCTTTGATAATTCATCGATATGAGAATATTTAGCAGTCAAACCACCATCTAACACATTCCAAAGAGGGACAGTGATACCATTTGCCAGATTCAAATGAAGAAAGATTTTATGTATGAACTTAGCAGCCACATCTTTTCAACAGAACGATCTCAGGTGGAAATGGAAAGCTCCTAGGGTTATATTCATCAGAATGAGTCATTTCTTCATAGTTTCCAACCAAAAATAACCTATAGAAATCGTCCGTTCTTGTAGCTTGAAAAAAATTTGTTCATAGATTATTAAAAAATCTTCCTGTAATTGCATCTTTTTGTACAAATCATGAACAGATATTTGTTTCATTTCAAGATTACCTTCTCAAATCAATAATCCCAAATTCATAAATGGAGAGTGGTCTGGAACCAGCCTAGGCCCGCCCCAGCGTAACAAAAAAGTTATATCTATTCATTAATAAAACTTTCAAGAGTATCAGGACACGGTGACGGAAAGATAGGAAAATAGTAATTTAAGAATGAAAGCAAATAGTAAGTTTGGAGAAGAACCTTAACATAACAAGGGAAAATAATCGTACCAGCATTCTACCCGTAACGTGGCCATAGGCATTTCCTTGCTTGATTCTCTTGCAAGGCCAGGGAAGTAGTATTAGCATTACTATCGCCCAGAAGAAAGTCGTAATCATCATCGTGAGAAAGCATGCCACAATCTTAACAATCGAGAAAGCCACAGCTCCACAGCTTTGTCTTCATGATAAGATGTGTGAGAGACACATCCATCTGGACAACTACTATTTTTAGACTTCTCCGTTGCAAGTGGAAAATGAAAATCATTTCATTTTAGAATATTATGATTCTTGCAACTAGTGGGATAATAATTTATTAGTTCATAGATTGATTTGTAAAGAAACCAGAAACATTTATTATAAGACTTAAAAAAAAAGACGAAATATAAGAGGCAAATGAAAAAACAATCTATCTCTAATCTCTTAAAACTTTAAAATAATTTCTTTTCATATAGCCAGAAATATCATAGATGAAGCAAAGAGCCAACCCAGCTACCATCAGCTCATCATTAGGTATTAATATCAGTACAGAGAAAGAAATTAGCAGTCGAATCTTGATCTTGATCGTGACACTGAAGTCATGGCTGCACCAATATTACTTGTTTGTCTGGTCATTCTAAACATAATGCTACCATTTACAGTAGCCCAACATACCCAGGTAGGTTTCTACAGTAAGACATGTCCCAATGTAGAGAAACTTGTCCGAATCGTGGTGCAGAAATCGTTTCTCAAGGACAAGTCCATGCCAGCGGGATTGCTGCGTTTGCATTTTCATGACTGTTTCGTTATGGTATAACACTTTCCCATCTTAGATTAAATTTTTCAGAAGTAAAACAGTATTGTAACAGAGTTTTTTAAATGTATTCAAATCATTAATCCTGTAGAGGGCTGTGATGCATCTATTCTGTTCGATAGCACTGAAGATAACATTGCAGAGAAGGATGTTGTACCCAACTTGACACTCAGAGGATTCGATCTGATAGACGAAATAAAAGCTTTGTTGGAGAACAGATGCAAAGGAATTGTCTCCTGTGCGGATATTCTCGCATTGGCTACTCGTGATGCAGTTGCAATGGTAAACAATCAATCTCAGCCATCTTCCTTGTGATATTTTCTAGGCTTTTAGTTGTGAAAATAATGCTTGCAACTAGATATTGTAATTAAATCAAAATAAATGGGAACGATTAGCGCTCCCTTAATACCCGTAATCAGAGAACGTTACGAAGCTTATATTCTCAACCGAAACGTTATGAAGTTAAACCTGAAACGTTATGCCAACTCAATTCCATGCGCCTTCATCAACAAGCCGCTCACATGCCCGCTCTCGCCCACGTTCGATAACACCTACACGTGGCCCATAAGACTAAACCATAATTTTCCATTCCACCTACGCGTGGCCCATAAGACTAAACCATAATTTTCCATTCCACCCACGTTCATCTTTCCAGTTCATTCTAATTTGATAGGTGGCGTGCTCACATTTTTTTTTAGAATTCATGTTTATTTGAGAAATTGAACAATCAAATAGGTGGAATTTTAGTTTGAACCATCACTGGTTAATTTTGATAGGTGGCGGTCAACAAATGGCACAGTAAATTTTTAATCATGTTTTATAAAAAATTAATTTAAGTATGGTTTAAACACCTGATTTAGATATGCAAGGAAGTTACTTTTTTGAATTTCATCCATTGATTTAGTGGCGATGACCAGAATATACCGGCATCTTTCACTCTAGACCATCAGATCGAAAAGATTAATTAGCCTAATCACAAAACATGCTCCTTCCGATAGGAGGATACGCCTATCAGCGTATCCCCCTAAGGATCAACATAAGGGATCAATATTAAAAACACAAGAGATTAAAAAACCATAACAATTGATATTTTAAACTAAAAAACCTAATAAATTAATAATCCATAAGAATCAGTATTTTAAACATAGGATATTAATAAACCAACGAGATTATTAACATTATAAACCAAAAGAACTAATAGACCCAAGGGTTTAATGTTATAAAGCAAAGGAATCATCAAACCCAAGGGATAAATATCATAAACCCAACGGATGAATATTATAAACAATAAAGATTAATAAACCCTAAGAATTAATATTTTAAACTGAAAAATCTAAGAAATTAACAAACCCTGAGAATTAGTATTTTAAACTCAAGAGAGTAATAAACCGAATATGTGATTAACATTATAAACCAAAAGAACTAATAAACCCAAGGGTTTAATATTATAAACCAAAGGAGTCAGTGGACCCAAGGGATAAATATTAAAAACCTAAGGAATCAATATTTGTCAGAATGTGACATTTGATCATGGATGACATTGATCGATTATTCATATTATAAACCAAAAGAACTAATAAACCCAAGGGTTTAATATTATAAACCAAAGGAATTGGTGAACCCAAGGGGATTTATTTAAACATTGAGACAATTGTTCTCACAATGCGACATTTGATCATGGATGACATTGATCGATTATTCATATTATAAACCAAAAGAACTAATAACCTCAAGGGTTTAATATTATAAACCAAAGGAATTGGTGAACCCAAGGGAAACCATTACCCAACAAATTATAACCAAATGAATTGGTGAACCCAAGGAATTTATTTAAAAACATTGAGACAATTGTTGTCATTATTCATATTATAAACCAAAAGAACTAATAAACACAAGGGTTTAATATTATAAACCAAAATATTAATTGGTGAACCCAATGGAAAACCATTACCCAACAAATTATAAACCAAAGGAATTTGTGAACCCAAGGGAATTGATTTAAACATGGATGACATTGATCGATTATTTATATTATAAACCAAAGAACTAATAAACACAAGGGCTTAATATTATAAACCAAAGGAATTGGTGAACCCAAGGGAAAACCATTACCCAACAAATTATAAACCAAAGGAATTGGTGAACCCAAGGGAATTGATTTAAACATTTAGACAATTGTTGTCACAATGCGACGTTCGACCAACTATGACCATGGTTGGCCATGGGTGATTTTCATATTGAGACAATGTTTGTGAGGATGTGACATTTGATCATGGATGACATTGATCGATTATTTATATTATAAACCAAAGGAATTGGTGAACCCAAGGGAAAACCATTACCCAACAAAGTATAAATAAAAGGAATTGGTGAACCCAAGGGAATTCATTTAAACACGAGACAATTGTTGTCACAAATGTGACATTGGACCAAGTATGACCATGGTTGGAAGTGGTCGATTTCATATTCAGATAATTTGATGATGGATGACATTGATCGATTATTCATATTATAAACCAAAAAGAAATCCAATCACGATCAATCATAATCATCATATTGAATTAGGAACCCAAGGGTTTAATATTATAAACCAAAGGAATTGCTGAACCCAAGGGAATTGATTTAAACATTTAGACAATTGTTGTAACAATGCGACGTTGGACCAACTATGACCATGGTTGGCCATGGGTGATTTTCATATTGAGACAAGATTCTTTAGAATGTGACATTTTATCATGGATGACATTGAACGATTATTCATATTATAAAACAAAAGAACTAATAAACCCAAGGGTTTAATATTATAAACCAAAGGAATTGGTGAACCCAAGGGAATTGATTTAAGCATTGAGACAATTGTTGTCACAATGCTGATATTTGATCATGATGACAATAACGATTATTCATATTATAAACCGCAAAAATAATAACCCCAAGGGTTTAATATTATAACCAAAGGAATTGGTGAACCTAAGGAATTGATTTAAATATTGAGACAATGGTTGTCATAATGAGATTACTCGATCAACTACGGTATCATGGTTGGCGATGGGTGATATTCCCATATTGAGACAATGCTTGCTTTAATGTGACATTTGATCGTGGATGACATAAACCCAAGGGTTTAATATTATAAACCAAAGGAATTGGTGAACCCAAGGGAAAATCATTACCCAAAAAATTATAAACCAAAGGAATTGGTGAACCCAAGGGAATTGATTTAAACATTGAGACAAATGTTGTCACAATGCGACGTTCGACCAACTATGACCATGTGACATTTGATCATGGATGACATTGATTGATTATTTATATTATAAACCAAAGGAATTGGTGAACCTAAGGAGATGCAACATTCAAACCATTATCAATTCTTGCTAGCCTGGTGATATTTATAATATTTATCCCCTTGGGTTCACCAATGTTTATAATATTTATCCCCTTGGGTTCACCATGGTCATAGTTGGTCTAAATATCATAAACCCAACGGATGAATATTATAAACAATAAATATTAATAAACCCTAAGAATTAATATTTTAAACTGAAAAATCTAAGAAATTAACAAACCCTGAGAATTAGTATTTTAAACTCAAGAGAGTAATAAACCTAATACGTGATTAACATTATAAACCAAAGAACTTAATAAAACCAAGGGTTTAATATTATAAACCAGCAGAGTCATGGACCCAAGGATGTCTTATTAAAAACCTAAGTGAATCAATATTACCAGTATCGTGACATTTGATCATGGATGACATTGATCGATTATTCATATTATAAACCAAAAGAACTAATAAACCCAAGGGTTTAATATTATAAACCAAAGGAATTGTTGAACCCAAGGGGATTGATTTAAACATTGAGACAATTGTTTTCACAATGCGACATTTGATCATGGATGACATTGATCGATTATTCATATTATAAACCAAAATAACTAATAACCCCAAGGGTTTAATATTATAAACCAAAGGAATTGGTGAACCCAAGGGAAAACCATTACCCAACAAATTATAAACCAAAGGAATTGGTGAACCCAAGGGAATTGATTTAAACATCGAGACAATTGGTTATTATTATTCATATTATAAACTAAAGAACTAATAAACCCAAGGGTTTAATATAGAAAACCAAAAGAATCGTGAACAAATGAACCCCAAGGAAACCATTACCCAACAAATTATAAACCAAAGGAATTGGTGAACTCCTAAGTGGAATTGATTTAAACATTGAGACAATTGTTGTCGATCAAAGACGTCTGATTTCAACTATGACCATGGCTGGTCATGGGTGATTTCTATGTTGAGACAATGTTTGTCGTATCAGGACATTTGATCATGGATGACATTGATCCATTATTGATATTATAAACCAAAAGAACTAATAAACCCAAGGTTTAATATTATAAACCGTATGGAATCAGAACCTAAGGAAAACCATTACCCAACAAATTATAAACCAAAGAACTATGAACCAAAGGATATCTACTAAATATTGAGACAATTGTTGTCACAATGCGACGTTCGACCAACTATGACGATGGTTGGCCATGGGTGATATTCATATTGAGACAATGTTTGTCAGAATGTGACATTTGATCATGGATGACATTGATCGACTATTCATATTATAAACCAAAAGAACTAATAAACCCAAGGGTTTAATATTATAAACCAAAAGAATTGGTGAACCCAAGGGAATTGATTTAAACATTGAGAAAATTGTTGTCAATGCTGCACGCTCACTCAACTATGACCACATTTGATCAAACTCCTTGTGAATCCCCTTGTGAATCCAAGGGGATTGATTTAAACATTAAAGACAATTTTGTTCTCACAATGCTACATTTGAATTAAATATTATTCTTATTCAAATTAAATGATATTAATAATATTCGTAATGTGACATTTGATTATGGATGACGTTGATCGATTATTCATATTATAAACAAAAAGAACTAATAAACCCAAGGGTTTAATATTATAAACCAAAGTAATTGGTGAACCCAAGGGAAATCCATTACCCAACAAATTATAAACCAAAGGAATTGGTGAACCCAAGGGAATTGATTTAAACATTGAGACAATTGTTGTCATAATGCGACGTTGGACCAACTATGACCATGGTTTTCCATGGGCGATTTTCATATTGAGACAATATTTGTCAGAATGTGACATTTGATTATGGATGACGTTGATCGATTATTCATATTATAAACCAAAAGAACTAATAAACCCAAGGGTTTAATATTATAAACCAAAGGAATTGGTGAACCCAAGGGAAATCCATTACCCAACAAATTATAAAACAAAGGAATTGGTGAACCCAAGGGAATTGATTTAAACATTGAGACAATTGTTGTCACAATGCGACGTTGGACCAACTATGACCATGGTTGGCCATGGGTGATTTTCATATTGAGACAATATTTGTCAGAATGTGACATTTGATTATGGATGACATCGATCGATTATTCATATTATAAACCAAAGGAATTGGTGAACCCAAGGGAAATCCATTACCCAACAAATTATAAACCAAAGGAATTGGTGAACCGAAGGGAATTGATTTAAACATTGAGACAATTGTTGTCACAATGCGATGTTGGACCAACTATGACCATGGTTGGCCATGGGTGATTTTCATATTGAAACAATATTTGTCAAAATGTGACATTTGATCATGGATGACATTGATCGATTATTCATATTATAAACCAAAAGAACTAATAAACCCAAGGGTTTAATACTATAAACCAAAGAAATTGGTGAACCCAAGGGAATTGATTTAAATTATTTATTTTGTTTAGGGAATGAAATATTTTAGAATATATATAAGTTTAAATGAGAAATATAAGTTTTTTGTCTGTTCTTCCATCAAAATATGTTATTGATTGAGCACAAAAGGAATTAGATATCTCTATCGTATAGGGTTTTCTAATGCATCTATTGGTCCAATAACGTTTTTAATTAAAATGAACCAAACATATGTAATTTTTTTTGTTCTCATTATAGTTGACATTATTTCCTAATTTAATAAACATTTTATTTTTATTTTAGGAAAGATGTGTCAAAGCTAGAGTAAGCATAAAAAAAATTACACATCTCATACACTTTTAATAAAAAAATAATAAAGATTTTATTACTTATACTACCAAATTTATATTTTTAAACCTTTTTAATATTTTATTTTCCTAAATTAATATTTAAAACATATGATATAAAAAACTTAATTTTTTAAAGTAAACTTTAAGTTTTATTTATATTATTAATTTCATTTTTTTTTATTATAAAAAAATTAATAATGATAATTAATAATAATGATTGGTGTTTATTAAAATTTATCCTGAAATTAAAAGAAATAGAATTCGTTTAAATTTTGTATCTTAAAAATAAAAAACACTCCAAATTATTATATAAAAAAATCAATAATAAAATTAATATTTCTTAAATAAAATCTAATATAAAAAATTATTTATTAAATTTATATTTATAATTTATTTGAATGACTTTCAAATGTAAAACTATATTTTATGGTTTTCAAATCATATGGTACGTTCGGGTTAGTGTGGATTGTTCCAATCTATATTTTTTAAATACACAGTTATTTAAAATGAGTTAATTTTTATAATAATAAAGTATTATTTTAACAAAACAAAATTTAAAAAAAACACAATCAACCTTGGCTTCTGTATTTAATTCATGATAAGTATTAAAATACTTAATTCATGATATTATGTATAATAATTTTATTATATTAACTTGAAATATATATATTATATATTAATAAGAATATTTATCAATGGGTTTAATATTAATAGTATTAAACATTTTTATAATACTATTAATATACTATAGTATTTACATATGACTCAATATTATTAATATTGTGATTACAATATAAATATATAAAAGATATTGATAATTATTTTAATATGTTAATAAATGGATATTAATCATTAAAATAATATTGAGACAAAAATAAGTATTATTAGTAATAACTTTATCCTATTATATTATTATATTTTGTTAATTTTGTGTTATATATATATATATATATATATATATATATAGTCAATCTTTGATGGCCACATTAACAATATACATCTAATCATTATTAGTGATTAATCAATATTTGTCACATCTCTATGAATATACCAATCACGTTAGTATTAATAAACATGTTTTTGTTACTAATAATAAAATAAACAATTTCATATTACAAATTTAAAAAAAACAAAATAAAAATAATAACTTGAAAAAAAACTTAAAAAATAAAATATAAATACATGATTTCATCTCAAATAATATTGTATTAAAAAATTTCAAATATAAAAGAATGAATATATATTATTTAGTCTCTATATAATCTTGTACTAGTAAAACCACCCTGTTAAAGTCAAAAACTTAAAATCATTGAAACCACCTGATGAAATTCAAAAAACTCAAAAAATCATTGAAACCACTAAGATTAAATTAAATTTAAAAAAATAAAAATAAAAAAATAAAAGAAAAAATATTATCAAATATTATTATTATTATCGGCGTAATTATAAAATATTATTATTATCACTATCATTACTTGTGATTAAAATATTATCTAAATTTTAATTCATATTATTAGGTATAAATTTATAATCGTTAAAAGAATTCAAAGGGTTTAGAACGTTAACAACGATGATTTTAGCTTTTACCAATTCCATTACCGCCTCACCCAAACAGAAAACGGAACAACCACCATCATCGTTCGTTGGATGGCTCTCGTTGCCAAGGATTGAATGAAGGATGTGGTTTACACAGCCAAGAACAGAATGAAGACCTACTGTCGAGGGGACAGGTTGCGATGAAGCGTTAGTTCCCGTTAACACTGGGGCAGAGGGACGTAAAGAGGGAGACCCGTCTACTATTGCTTGTTGCGCACAAAAATTCGAGCCCAAGAGTGAAGAATTATCAGTGTCCAATGAATTTGAAGTATACGCGATCGGAGAGGAACCCGTAATTAGGAGGAGAGATACCATGATCCGAAGAAGTGCAAGTCTTCAGGTCCAATTTGGAAAAATTAATTGCGTCGATTGATGGTGTTGAGATTTAAGTTGAAGTTACAGTCACTAAGTCGACGTTGCCATAGAGACCTTTAGAATTAGTTAGTGATCTATCATTTTTACGATCTGTCTTTACCAACCTATCTGAAGAGTGTTCAGGAGAGAAAGACCCTGAAATTGTTTCTAAAGAGGGTTTAGCTGTAGAATAATTTGAAGAATATTCTAGATAATTTCTGGTAACCCATGATCTTAGGGTAGAGAGCTGCGTCTGGTTATTCATGGTTCGTCCCTGGTAAATTTTTCAAACTTGGCATCGTGTTTCTTCTTTGATAATTCATCGATATGACAAGATTTAGCAATCGAACCACCATCTAACACATTCCAAAGAGGGACAGTGATACCATTTTCCAGATTCAAATGAATAAAGATTTTATGTATGAACTTAGCAGCCACATCTTTTCAACAGAACGATCTCAGGTGGAAATGGAAAGCTCCTAAGGTTTTATTCATCAGAATGAGTTGTTTCTTCACAGTTTCCAACCAAAAATAACCTATAGAAATCGTCCGTTCTTGTAGCTTGACAAAAATTTGTTCATACATTATTAAAAAATCTTCCTGTAATTGCATCTTTTTGTACAAATCATGAACATATATTTGTTTCATTTCAAGATTCCCTTCTCAAATCAATAATCCCAAATTCATAAATGGAGAGTGGTCTCGAACCAGCCTAGGCCTGCCCCAGCGTAGCAAAAAAGTTATATCTGTTCATTAATAAAACTTTCAAGAGTATCAGGACACGGTGACAGAAGGATAGGAAAATAGTAATTTAAGAATGAAAGAAAATAGTAAGTTTGGAGAAGAACCTTAACATAACAAGGGAAAAGAATCGTACCAGCATTCTACTCGTAACGTGGCCATAGGCATTTCCTTGCTTGATTCTCTCGTAAGGCCAGGGAAGCAGTATTATCATTACTATCGCCCAGAAGAAATTCGTAATCATCATCGTGAGAAAGCATGCCACAATCTTAACAATGGAGAAAGCCACAGCTCCACAGCTTTGTCTTCATGAGAAGACGGCTAAGAGATGCATCCATCTGGACAACTACTATTTTTGGACTTCTCCGTTGCAAGTGGAAAACAAAAATCATTTCATTTTAGAATATTATGATTCTTGCAACTAGTGGGATAATAATTTATTAGTTCATAGATTGATTTGTAAAGAAACCAGAAACATTTATTATAAGACTTCAAAAAAAAGACGAAATATAAGAGGCAAATGAAAAAACAATCTATCTCTAATCTCTTAAAACTTTAAAATAATTTCTTTTCATATAGCCAGCAATATCATAGATGAAGCAAAGAGCCAACCCAGCTGGCATCAGCTCATCATTAGGTATTAATATCAGTACAGAGAAAGAAATTAGCAGTCGAATCTTGATCTTGATCGTGACACTGAAGTCATGGCTGCACCAATATTACTTGTTTGTCTGGTCGTTCTAAACATAATGTTACCATTTACAGTAGCCCAACATACGCATGTAGGTTTATACAGTAAGACATGTCCCAATGCAGAGCAAATTGTCCGAAGTGTGGTGCAGAAATCGTTTCTCAAGGACAAGTCCATGCCAGAGGGATTGTTGCGTTTGCATTTTCATGACTGTTTCGTTCTGGTATAACACTTTCCCATCTTAGATTAAATTTGTCAGAAGTAGAAAAGTATTGCAACAGAGTTTTTTAAATGTATTCAAATCATTAATCATGTAGAGGGCTGTGATGCATCTGTTCTGGTCGATAGCACTAAAGATAACATTGCAGAGAAGGATGCTGTACCCAACTTGACACTCAGAGGATTCGATCTGATAGACGAAATAAAAGCTTTGTTGGAGAACAGATGCAAAGTAATTGTCTCCTGTGCGGATATTCTCGCATTGGCTACTCTTGATGCAGTTGCAATGGTAAACAATCAATCTCAGCGATCTTCCTTGTGATATTTTCTAGGCTTTTAGTTGTGAAAATAATGCTTGCAACTGGATATTGTAATTAAAGCAAAATAAATGGGAACGATTAGCGCTCCCTTAATCCCCGTAATCAGAGAACGTTACGAAGCTGATATGCTCACTTGAAATGTTATGAAGTTGAACCTGAAACGTTATGCCAGCTCAATTCCATGTGCCTTCATCAACAAGCCGCTCACATGCCCGCTCTCGCCCACGTTCGATAACACCTACGCGTGGCCCATAAGACTAAACCGTAATTTTCCATTCCACCTACGCGTGGCCCATAAGACTAAACCGTAATTTTCCATTCCACCCACTTTCATCTTTCCAGTTCATTCTAATTTTGATAGGTGGCGTGCTCACATTTTTTTTGAGAATTCATGTTTATTTGAGAAATTGAACAATCAAATACGTGGCATTTTATTTTGAACCATCATTGGTTAATTTTGATAGGTGGCGGTCAATAAATGGCACAATAAATTTTTAATCATGTTTTGTAAAAAATTAATTTAAGTATGGTTTAAACACTTGATTTAGATATGCAAGGAAGTTACTTTTTTGAATATCATCCATTGATTTAGTGGCGACGACCAGAATATACCGGCATCTTTCACTCTAGACCATTAGATCAAAAAGATTAATTAGCCTAATCACAAAACATGCTCCTTTCGATAGGGGGATATGCCTATCGGCATAATAAATAAGCAATGACAACAAATAATTAAATTTAGATATTAAGAAAAAATAAATTACAGAACAACAAAATTAATCAAGGAAAATTAATTAATATCGACAACCTATTCTATTCGCTGTGATAACATATATATATATATATATATATATATATATATATATATATATCATAGCTAAAGCGATGTTGATCTAACATTTGTTATTGTCAGTTTAATTTAATGTAAACGTAGGTGATTTTTTGTACTTTAGTGGCGCGTTAGATGATATGGAATTACAATAGTGGCCAGCTAGAACCCTCTAGACGTCTCTACTGCCATGAATCGTTGGAAAGTGTGACACACTCGACAACAAATGCACCGATAATGTCACTAGGGTTTCATAGGACGATGGAGGCCCATTGCTTTGCACTTGAGGTAACGGTTGGGTTTCTACCCTTGCTCACTGCTCATTTGCATCTTCCCCATGGCCTGCAACTTGTCATCACTCCACAGTTACACACGGAAAAAAAAACAATCATTATTAAATAGTAAGAGAAACAATTCGGTGGATTTATTTATTAAACTTGCAATATCACAAAGGTTCAATATTAAATATCTTCACAGGATTTAATCGACCACAAGAATTTTTTTTTAACATGTTCACAAATCCCATAATACTCGCTTCATTGTTTCGAAATGTTGTATACATATATATTGCACATCTCACACTCCGAACGTGGGATTTTTTTTCGTAAAAGGTTGGACATTGAAGAGGGTTACACCATTGCACTATTGATATGACTCCATTGTCGCCCAACCACCAAGTGTCTAGGTGTCTGTACACATTCCCATGCCTAGTAACTTAATCCCCACAATTGAAGGTAGCTTCGAACTCTCTAGAGTTTTTCCACGGCTTACTAGGTGTCATTATGGATCTCGATCTCTCTAATTCTAGGTGGATGGTTTTCCAAAAAATGTTGAAATTAATTATAATTACTTCTTGTCAACTCACTGAACACCACTTTACTCTCAACTGCTCGCCATGACCTTCTCAAATTTGAAAGGGTGCCACCGCCTTAACCTCTTCAACATCGAAGGACCTCTAGGAGAATACATAGTTGTAGCTGCAGAGTTCGCAACTATGTCTTTATTTGTTTTCTCTGTTTCTTTCAATTGGTATCAGAGCGTTGTGCTCTGAATCTTTCATCTGGTATCAGAGCAAGGTTAGAGTTAATGTTGCTGGGTTTGGAGACTGGTGATATGAGGGAAGCTGTGT